>CM070074.1:48795820-49170404 GCA_036250285.1 Pyrocoelia pectoralis
TTTATAATTTTATTATTGTTGCAAGGCTCACCGCGAAATTCGTTTATTTACATTAATAATGTCATTTTTATTTTACCAAGGTGTCATTATTGACTGTTGTCCATGACCTCAATGGAAGTAACGGCCAATATTTGTGACGCACATTATGTTTTCATGCGCATATTCTCAAAATTGGATTTTGTGTAGTATTGAGAACAAAAAACCGGAAATAGGTACTTAAATAACATTTTCAGGATTCCTGAAGTGAGCAATACGGGGAAAATACATCTACATTGAATCAAAAGGTGATCTGTTTATTTTGTCTATTTTTATATAAGACGGAAAGATTATTTTGTATAACAATACATTGATGTAACTTAGACATGTGTCAATGGCACAATCGATCTCTGCTACTACAAAATAATGTAATCGAATATGCAAATGCATGACACAAAATACAAACATTATTTTTTCTCCTAACGTTAAAATTAGAGCTTACACTACCGGAAGTCCGGGATTTCGAAAACCGGGTTCGCGGACAACATTGATGCAGTATTTAAAAGCGGCATTCACACGTAAATACCGGTATTTCGGTATTAATTTTATTTTATTGTAGTAGGAAATATTTTGGATTTATGACATTTATTTATAGTGCACAATATTGTACGTATACAGGGTGGGGTGGGCCAATAGTGTGTGGATGGAAGACTGTGGGTTTATTAACGAACATTTCGTTCATGGGATATGGAAAGGCTACAAATCTAAAATATTTTCACTTGAATCGCAAAGTTTATAGAGGATGATTTATATCAAAGTTGCATTTTTTTAATGGAACCCCCTTGGTCAATTCTAGTGCGACTTTATGTACTTTAAAAAAATCGTTTGGCCGCATGTGTCCAAAAAATGGAATACCGCAGAGATCACAAAGCTTAGAAGGCCGTGACGATACCAATCCCCAAAACGATTCTCTTTCTCCATAGCTTCTCCGAATGCGACAGCACCTCGGCGATACACGGAAAAAGTAAAGTGGGAATCGCTACGCTCTTCACAGAAAATCTTGGCCTCACCAAAGACATTTCAGCAATATTCACAGATCCCTCAGCATCGTCTGAAGATATTGAATATGCTGGCGAAAAGCTTTTCTTGGCTGTATACAAAGCGCCTGCACATCAAGACCACCTGAACGAACATCGGTAGGTACTCGGCGTTTTTGAAAGCTTCAACGAAGCCCAAATCATACATGGCCACCAGAGGAGCATCAAAGCAACACACGTTTAGAGTATATCTACAGGTAAATCCATTTACATAATATTGCTTTAAATAGGTACTGCTATCTTTAAATTACAAATATTAATTTGTGGTGAATACAATAATTACATTGGTCTCATTACTTTCTTACGGATGCAACAGTCGCTCAGCAACCCCCTTCCGCCCATCCAATGGGGTTCTATCAAGGGAGAAGATGGGATCCTTAACGCAGTTAACACGAACGACCCTGTGGCACCCGACTTCGTTTTTAAGATAATCTTTCGCCGATGCACGATTGAGTGTGGGATGCGCTGCGGTTGCCGCAAAGCAGGTGGTAGTTTTTGAGTTACTAACGACTAAAACCGTAGGGCACCTCAGTTAAAATAGTAAAAAAAAAAATTAATTATTTTCACGATTGTTTCAAACATGAGTGAGTTTTATGAAATTGTGAAGTTGTAAATATGTATAGGAAACGTGATTGATTGTGGGATATAAATTCATGTTACCGTCATAAATTGTTTTTAATTCGAAAATTAACAAAATGAAAATTATTACATTGGCAATATCTAATTGTAAGAATATCAAAACCTCTTAAAGATCAAAACTAAAAATTTAAACGGAACGTACCAAAATTTTTTGTGCACGCAAAGGCTTAGAAAAGGGTTTTAATTTTTATTTTATTTCAAATATTTTATTCCGTCCTCCGTGCTTCGATATAAGTTTGTCCATATCTAATTCAGAGCTTCGGAATTCGAATTAATGTCGTGTTCCGCAACTCGAAATAAGTACATTCGTATATTGGGACATGGAACGATTTCTTGGAGAAATTGTTCCCCAATTTGTAATTAAATATGGAGAAACTTATTTCCAGTTCCGAAACACGTTATTGAATTTTAAATGTCTCTCTCTACGCCATTCCACTTATATTTCTAAATTATCCTTTAATTAGAATTTAATACATTACAAAATTGAAAATTGTTTTCAGAAAATCATAGGTTTAAAATTGCAGAAACTTGAAACTTTGAATACTTATACATAATAATGTTATATTCAAAGCTTGAACGGCAAAAATCGGCAATGCTGGAATATACTAATCTTAATCAAATTGAAAAATAAAATTTTATTTTTATAAGCGCAGAGTTATACAAAATAATACCATAAAACGTCCCCATACGCTCTAATTGATAGTTGATTGGAAAAATGAGCACTAGAGTTGTAGGTTGTTGTTCGGAAAAAACTTACGCAATCGGATATAAAAAACCAAAATTTAGTACCTACACATACTACGTTTCGGAGTCTCTTCAAGAAGCTATCAAAAAGGTCTGCTTTAATATATAGTGTGTTACAATTACTGCGTTACCAACCCTTTTACTAGTCGGATAACCTTATAAGTTATAATATACAAAATCACAACAGATTTGGATGCTGCAAGTTCCTACCAATCGTTGTACATAAGTTGGTTGTTGTGATGATAATCCAAGCCGTGGGTTATGGTCAGAATTTAAAGTTTGGCGTTGTAGTCACTTGACTGTTTCGTATATAATTCGGGAGTATCCTAGCTCATTCAACAACTAGTTGGTTTCCATATGAAATGCCATCATGGTCTGCTTTCAGACATAGTACGTGGCTTCACTGTCCCGATTAAGTATCTCCGAATTAGTCAAATATTCAAACTCCTGTACGTCACAGTATAATTTTATTACCGTGGTGTCACGGTCAGAAGGGGCGTGGGAGCATAAGAGCTATAATGCGGCTGAGGACATTATACCCTAGGTTCCAAAAACGGATCCTTTCATACCACCAAGGGAAGAAACCCGTGATTTACCGATTCATCCACTTCGTGCAATAGCTTCCGTAACAGATGTTGAGGTTGTTGTTCTCGCCATCTAACCCTCATCTATAGAGTCTTCTTTAAAAATGCCAAAAACTGTCAACTTCCTTTTTACGACGGTGCAGAAAACACACCAGCTACCTACTTTTGCCTTTACCTCCAGGCACCACTTAACTACTACCAGATCTCTGAGTTCCCGTCAATCTAGATTTCCTCCTCCTCTTTTGCTCTGTGTCTGTGGTGTATATGCCCTTTCTTCGTTATTTAGGCCTCACGACCTGCAACTGAAGGGATGGTGTATCTTAGGTAGACTTCATCTGTATTTTTGTAGAAATTGTTTTATCCACATTGGATGTACAAAGCTTCGTTCTTCTAACTATTCACCCAAGGTTATTAAAAGAATATAATTGCTAAAGGTAGAGTTCTGGTTTCGTTTTAGAGTAGGTCATTGAAGAAGTTTCACTTCGCCCCAAGGGTGACTCAATTACCGGGATCACGGTTCGGCTCCTACGGCACAAATACGAGTGCGTTGTCCTTAATCTGGATTTTCACTTGGGACCGTCATACGAGGGGTTGAACTGTAACGCTTACTTATTGTATGTCTATGTATTATCGGTAGACAAGGGTTACGTTGGTTTTGTGTACCTTAAAGTAAGCTAAACTGAACGATTCGGTGAGACAATACAGCAAGCAGTGAATAAACCAATAAAATTAATTGACGATGGTCCCGACTACAGTAACAAGGATACAAATATGAGTTTTAATGGTGTTTTAATTATTATATTCAGGACCAGGGGCAGTGCCGGATTCACCACTAGGCCGACTAGGCCGCGGCCTAGGGCCGCAAGCAAAAGGGGGCCGCAGCGTTTTGTAAAAAAAAACATTTACCAATTTTAAAAAGTAAAATTAAAATAAACGTTACGTATTAAACCTATTAATATGAAATGTGCTTTATGCTTAACCCAACTATGTACTCACTTATTTTAACGTGAGATTGAAATAAGTAAGTAGGTGAAGCTCCTCGGAATCGATTTGGTGTTTATTCCCACGATGGGGGGGGGGGGGGGGGGGGGGCGGGAATAAGCACCAATTGAAATAAGGTACATTTCAATTTTCAACCTAAGGGGCGGCCGGGGCGGGGGTCACTCGGGTTAATTTGGCCTAGGGCCGCAAGTACCCTAAATCCGGCACTGACCAGGGGTGATTCTAAATCAGAGGAGACAAGATTCAAATGAAGAGTGGTTAAAACGGTAGGTAGGCGTAGTCCAAAATTAATCGGTTAAACGAAAGAGCATTAATTGGTCTTTGGTTAAACCTAACTTGACGATTCGCTTAGTGTTTTTCACACTCGCGATCACCAAACCAGGTAGCTTGTCGCTAAACCTTCCCACCTTCTGACATTTCAGACCCGCTTGATCGCTGAACATTTGCGGAGGGCCACTGGAGGGTACGAAAACTTCGGATAGCAACGACTAAGTCTTGACTACTCCGCCACAAGCTATACCACTTCAAGCTTTGAAAATTGATACAGATATAGGTACGTTGTCGCTAAGAACGAGAAAAAAAGGAGTCTGCAAGGAACAGTTGTCGTTCCATATGCACTCATACTTAGTGTTCTTATAAAAATTATTTCATCGATATTTACATCACTATTTTCATCATATTTTATTCACATCATTTATAATACGAATTAAATTAGAGTTCGAGTTGGTGAATTTTTCAGAGATTATCAGAAGCAGCGCAACGTTTTGGTATTTAATAAAATTTCCTTTCAAACTTATTGAGTAAGGATTCCAGTTTCCTTGGGAATTCAAGAGATTCTTGAATATAAAGAGGTGTGAAAAATTGATTTATTTCATTTACATACTTTATGCAACAAGAAAATTTGATAAACAAAACGCTTACTTTTAAAACGAAGTAATACTAATAAAGTTAATGTTCGCGCAATTCTAAAGAAAGTTGTTTTCATGAAATAATCATATAAAATTATTTAATAATCCAATCAATAATAAATAATTTTTTGCTACTACATTAAAACAATAAAAATAAACGCATTGCAGTCGACAGTTTTGTTGCACATAAAAACACTTCTCCCTTTGTAAAGTATCATTTCGTACAAATTTCATTCGTTTCTAGGATAATAGACATAAAAGATCAGCATGTGTAATAATTGGATTTAGAATGAATACGCTCGTAACTAACTTTCGTTGTATAGGAATAAAAACTTTTCTGTCTATAATAAATGGAGACGAACATGAAAACACAAAGAGCAAGTTGCTACAGTCTTTTGAATTACTGCACGAAAATATATTTCGTACACGATATATTTCAATTTTATTCACTATGGTCGTTTCAAAATTACATTATAAAATTAATGTTTGAAAGTCCTTTGCGATAGCTGTACAAAAGATGACACTGTTTTGTACTCCGTTGACTACAAAGTAGGTACGTTTCATGCCGGTATATCTCGCTACGTCTTTTATGGTGGCTATGAACTTATTTTCTAAACAAATCGAGACTTAAATAAATATCACGCTTTGAATTTCACGTAGTGATTGCGGTGTACGCAAAATCTTTAATTTTACTATAACATCTTCATTTGGTTTAAAGGAGATCTGATATACATTTGGTTAAATAGTTCAATGTCCACTATAGAATTTTATCATTTCCACAACAGGTGCATGAGTTTAATTAAGCAATCTTAATTTGACTTATAGTAATGGAAGACACTAAACATGCAAGAAGGGAAAACTGAAGAACAATCTACGACTTAGAACAATAGAAAAGAAGTCAACACGAAAACACTCATTATGTCGACGAATAATACTTTTCTATCGACGGTGAATAAAATAAAATGATTTGACAAATATTAAGCTGTTAACCCACAGCTTCGCCCGCGGCCTTTCTCGTTTTCTACAACTTGGATAATGGATAACTAATATCCGTAGCTTTATTTGTGTATCCTTTTCAATTTTTATTTAGACAGAGAAAGATGGAGAGCTACAAGATAAATATATTATTGACTGGGACCTGTCAAAAGACAAAAAACTATTGAAAATAAAATAAGAAATAAGAATAAAAACAGTTCACATATATATAACTTTGAAGACGAAGAAATTCAACAATAATGATATATTGCACATATAGCTTATTTAACATGTTAATATTACCTGTAGCTGTGAAAGAATTTTATCCTTTTTCTTTAGATATTAATGCTTAGACCACTAAAATGCATTTTAATAAATGAAAATACCTTATTCATTTTCTTTAATTTTTAGGACTAGTTATGGACAATATTCACCCATTACGAGAATTTGTACTACGACAAATACACTTTGTCAGAACTGCAACTTTTTCGGTATAACATTCGCTCAGTTTAGGACCGATCTACCTAAGGATCACTCACTTTGATGTAACGGAAGCAGATCCGACATTTTTGTAAATAGATTTTCATCTCAGAATTGTCCAAAGAGTAGGAAATGCGTCAATTTATACACACCCTGTATACCAAGGAAACAGCTGATAAAAACTAAATTATCGCAGTATTGCCAATGCAAATTTATATAATGTAATATAACCCTAGTTTTTGAACTTTCTAATGCCTTTTTTGTAATTAATATATTGTGTTGATTTTTGTAAGATTCTTGCCATATACTATGTTTCCTTTAGTAGGAATCCATTTTGGGGTTGGAAGCTCATCTATCTTTAAGGTTTTTACTTTGCGATTTAAGATCTTTTTTCCGTTTAGTTACCATAGGTTATTACTATGAATACATTTCATATTTCATGCAAGCAGCACTGAAACTGTTTTCGACGCTTTCTCAAAATTAACAAACGCCAACAAAGGAAAGGGGAAGTTTACTTTTTGTTATAAATACAAGAATATTACAAGGCAAGTTGTCCAGATCTCCGAAACGGGATCTAGGAATTTGGTTAAAAAAAAGAAAATTTTTCTCTAGAAGAAATAAGACACCGTTTTGAATAATTATCCAGTATTTGTATCAGAGTTTAACTGCATTTAAATTTAAATGTAACCATGTTCAAATATTTGGTTTTTTTCAAATTTTACAAAAACCGAAGGAAATAGAACAAAATAAAAAGGTGATATGTAATTGCAGTAAAAATATAGGGGATCTTCCTAATTTTGCCGCCCTTCTAGCTCCAATAATAACTGAGATAACAATCATGATCATTGTAAATTTCAACACACATTGTATAGTATAGCGTCAGAAAAGACCAGTAAATCATAATTAGAAACGGTCATTTCATGTGTTCAGTTACTTAACAGACACACAATGTAACATTAATACAGGAAAAATTACATCACCTCAAAATACGCTTAAACATTCATTTTTCTACATAAGAAAATTATAAAAGAATTAGAACAGAACGCCACAAACCGTCTAAAAGTCCGCATTTTAAATTTATCTACAGCACTTCATCGGATTTATTTAAAGGGTATTCCAACCGCTTTTGTTTTCGTTCAGTGACAAAAAACGAACTTTTAAATCTTTTTATATGGTAGGTATTTTCGAAGCACTTTCGTCTATTTACTAATTGAATTTGAATTCAAAGCGGATTTGCGGCATGCTATTTACAAGAGAGGAGTTGCGACTGGCAATCAGCGCCACTGATTCGATTAACAATGGAACCCACGGATTACATTTTCATCCATTACTACGCATCTTTTATCCAGTTATTTCGTAGTATTGTTACTTAATAAAAGGATGTGTCAATATATCATAAACACAAGTTAAAACAATAATATTAAATAGGTACGTAAAATAATAATTATATTGGGTGCACCTAGAGAGCTGGAATTGACATTTCCAACCGAAACACTTACAGATAATTTTGCTTTAAAGTGAATGGGTTAAAATAAACAGTAGTTTACGTGAGTCATAATAGGCTTGCACTTATGATAATAGCACTTTGCACAAAGTAAATTAGTTTGTAACTGTTATTATAAATAGCTTAGAAGCTTAAAACTGTTTACCTGCCCTCAAACTTATTACAACGTGTCAATGTGTGAAATTAAATAGGGCACCCTTATCCTTAACATTAATGCAACTGCGTTATGTATACTAATTGTAATATTATGTATATTTTATAAGCGCACTTTGTATTTTCGTAAAAATAAACAGCTATAAAAGTTTCTGATAAAGAATCATAATCACATTATGTTGACAAAATTAAACGTAAGTTTGTTTGCATCGCAATTGAAGCGAGTGTCTAAACTCTAAGGGATCCATATAAAAATTTACAAACCTATTAATTACGTAAAGAACTTGCTCGTTGCTTAGGATAACTAAATAAAATATTCGGTGAACTTATATTTTGTGCTTTTTATTGTGCGAAGGTGTTATCAGTCGCGTGTGATGAAATTTCTAATTCATTAAATCATCTTATGCATATCTATTATATTGGATATTAGATGGCCAAAGTTCCCATAGCACACTTATGCTCATGTTCACAGACATCTCGTAAGAAGTTCTACAACCTCAACTATTCCATGGTAATGATTTACGACCACCACTGCATGCGCGTCCGAATACCGAACATTATTCAAATTACAAAGGCAAAAGTGATCTAGTAACTAACTAGTTTTCTGTCTACAAATTTGCGAATTAGTTATGGGGTCTTTTCTGGATTTTCGTACAGAATTGAAACAAACTTTCCATGACCATTTTTGAGACTCACATAATACATACAATAATTATTAATTATGCAAATCGCTATATGTAGTATAATATGTATGCAAGAATATTCATCGGACATACAATTAATACTGAACGAATCCTAATAGGTCTGCAGGATCACAAAATATGTTATATAAATTTTAAATAATAGTAGTGAACTGTACAGTCACGGAATTGTAGCGTGGCCGTTGAAATACGCAGACGAAAAACAAAGACACAACAAAGATAGAGATATCTTCTATTTCCCTCCATAACGTACATTTCACGGCAAAAGTAGTTACAAGGTTTAGTATAATAACAAAGTTGAATAATTAATTCATTAGGAATTTCATACTCGTAATAGACATTATTAAAATAAATTTAATAATACCTATGTAGCTGTAAATAAACGGAAACTAACAAATGAAGTATTACTTAATGGCGTACTAAACATTTTATTAAGTATGTTAGTATGGTAGTATATTAAGTATAGAAAACTTTGGAAAATAGATTCGAAGATTAGCCAATCGAATTGCATTAATGAAATGTTTTCTTGTACTTCCATGGTGAGTTCCAAAAGGAACATTTCAAAACTGCAAAAAATCTTAAACCACAAAAAAACTGGTTTTTATGGTTACTTTCTCCGTCTGTCGCATGACTCAAAATTCGAGAACTAGTTTTTTTGCATATTATTTATATTATTAATTGATAATAAAACGGATCGAGCTAATTTAATGACTTCACCAGTGTTTGCACACCAACTGTGCCGAATTAGTCTGATTGAAAAGAAAACCTTAAGGTAGCAATGAAATAAATCCAAAGATAATTACGGTGAAATTAAATAGAGTTAGTTTCTCGATTATTATATTAACAGATTATTGGTAAAAAGAGAGATGTTCTCGGATGAGGACCGGACCTCAAGTGCTGTACAGGACTAATGTTTTCGGCTGTAAAAGATTTAGAATGAGTGGGTGGGGGCGGGGAATAGAGGAAGGGAAACGTCCGCGGTGGTACATACACATTACACAGCCGCTGGGTGGTTCTGCCATCATTTATGGACAATTTTTACCATTTTTGAGTGTTTTTATTTAAAAGTCGTTTTTTTTACTGACAGGTTAATTAAAAAGGAAAAAACAAGGATTGAACATAAATTCAAATGAAACATTTTTGATGAAATACTGCAAGGAAAAAGTTATTTATTAGCAGAATATTGCCCTTGCTACAACATAAAACCGGTAAAATATGATTATTTGAAATAGACAAAGCACATTTAATAAACACTAATTTACTATAATATCTGTGCTGTGAGTTATTAATACAAAATTCAGCATCTCTTCACCGTAAGTTACGAGAAAGGTTAATTCTAGCATCACCCCTTTTCTCTTAAGTGGATTCCTTATTATCTTAATTGAGTACTTGTAGTAGAAGCTGAATTTTTATTCATTCTTACTCATTTCTAATCCCTTATTTACTCTCGAAAACATATATCTAGTGCAATAGATAAAAAATGTTTACCAACAATATTATTGAAGACTGACACAACCAAGTTTAATCCAATGTAATTGGGAAGTGATTAGTGTTCTGTAGGAAAGTGAACGCGCTCAAAGTACAAGTTGAGATTTCTTTTCCATCTTACAGCACACTTCGTTTTCTGTAACCATCATTTTGGTTAACAACGATCGCTAACTCAATAACTCAACGATCTCATGTATAAATGACTTTCAAGTCCAACAACCTCAAGACCGTGATCTCAAGTTGTGAAACAACAAAGAGAAGAGTAGCAACGATATTGCGTTTTTAGCAGTGCCGATAAAGTTACAAACAATGTAATAAATGTATTAAAATTTGTACATGACAAATTCTTAAAAGAAGTGAATATTCATGTAGGTAAGTAAATAATATGCACTGTGTTCATTTTAAAAGAACCCACTCGTAATACTTATTTCAAAAATGCCGAAATACGTCAACTTTCAACTTGAGGATGACACATTATTATTTAAACCAAAATTATCTAGGCAAAAGGATTGGTCGAAGAGGTGCTATAGAGCGGACACCTCGATCCCCAGTGTTAGACCACTCCAGTGGCAGATTTAGGGGGGGGGGGGGGGGGCTTTAATGGCTCGTGCCCAGAGCGGCAAAAATTAGGGGGCGGAAAAATTACGGAGCACAAAAATTAATTGAAGGAATCTTTTTGAAAAAAATTGGAAAACAATGGAAAATAAAATTGAAGTAGAAATACGTCAATACGAGCTATTATTTTACGTGATAAAAATCCCAAACATCAGTTTATTCAGTCGAACTCATTTAAATATGGTCCTAATCAAATGCATAATCCTATGTAGCCACAAACTTTCTAAGAATTTGCAATGACCATTTTCCGCTTCTCGTCGCCCAGATGTAGTAGTATGTTTTATTAAATTGGAATACGCCGAAAATGAAATAAATTCTGTAGGAAATAACTTCACAAAACCTTCCCCATAGACAAAGATATATTTAAGTTAAAGCTGAAGTTGATTAAAGTTGCAAATTGAAGAATAAATTTGAAGATTACATACTACATGTTTCGACAATTGTTAATATTGTCGAAACATGTAGTATGTAATCTTCAAAATTCTTCAATTTGAGACTTTAATCAACTTCAGCTTTAACTTAAATATGTATTTGTCTATGGCGAAGGTTTTGTGAAGTTATTTCCTACATTCTACGTTCCACCCCATTTAGTGTTCTGATTAACACCTTGATGGATCCAATCAATTTGAAATAAATTCTATTTATTTTTAATAAAAAATGTTTTCTGGACTTCAGACTTCCATAAATAAGTTCTATTCCTGTGGTGAGGGATGTGATGGGGCGGCATATGTCTTGTGCCCCTAGGCGGCAGAAGCATAAATGCGCCTCTGGACCACTCGACTTTTTTGTGGAGGTATCTGAAATTTGAGGTCCACAAAACACAACCATGATTTAAGACAGCGCATTATTGAAGTTTGCAGAGATCTAAAAAAGAAACATTCCAAAAAGTACGACAGGAATTTGAAAATATAGTTATTGTTAATGGTGGTCACTTTGAACACATGATTAAATAACAGATATTTTTTGTTAACACTCGTCTTTTAATTTATTTTTTTAATTTTATTTTTTATCATATCCTTTAAAAATTCTTTATGTCATAAGTTCATAACAAAGACGGGGGCATTTGAAAAGTTTAAGAGATTCCAACGATTAAATAACAATGGAAGACTGGTATCAAAGGCAAAAACATTTGATTGAATAGAGATTACCAGACGTTTTAAATGAGGTACGACTTTATTCCCAAAGCCATTTGAAAAAATTTAAGGGGTATCTCTAGTAGGGAGAGGGTAAACCTGACGCTTATGACATTAGCGTCAAAAAATATCACCCTCAAATTAAAAGTTGAAGTGATTCGTCATTTCTTTCTATCACGGCCCATTTCTGAAATATTAAGGGTGGGTTCTATTCAAATGAACACAGCGAATATGATACAAAAAGACGTTTGAATCTTAAAAAGATTGGTTTTTCTTTTAGGTATGTTTAAAACTGCAATCACTATTCACAGTGATATCTTCAGTAACACGAAATGTATCGTATACATATTTACACAGAAATTTACATGCACAAACTCAATACTGAAAGAAACTATTCGCATTGTAAGTGCGGGTAACGATGTGTCATCAGCATCACTATTTCCATTTTCGCCCGGTAAAATCTTGAAAAGGTATGTGAATGTGAACTAGAGCATTCGTTATTAAATATGAAAAATCCGAAGGTTCAGCTCTTTAATATCCTCGAGTATGTGCGAAGCTATAAAACATTTATACCATCCTGATGACAATTTCGGACGTGTTGCCTCCATTTAGTAGGTAGTTATTTGAACTCATTCAATTTAGGTATTTCTATCGTATTTCATTTACAATGTGATTAATTTCCCCCTTTTTTGACATAGTGTATATAATACAAATAACCTTAACGCACCTGTGATATAAGTTTTTTTATGATTCAGCCGAGTGTTTTTTTCACTAACGGTACGGTATTTATACTCCCCGAAGTATCAACACGCGTCGTTCTAACAGAGGGTGCGAAAAGTGTGGCATAGTGTAATATAATATACGACGTCATGGGAGTAATAATTTTTAATATGAAAAGCTTAAATAACAAACTCTGGATTTTCGATAGCTCTCACAACTTTAAGGTAACAAAAAACACAAAAATGTGCACGCTTTTGTTTTATGTGACTTTACGTGTGATTCGCTGAATATTTTATTACTGATTTTTCAATCTTTAATATTAAAAGACAACCAATTTGATTGGCTAACATAACAAAATAGTGATTTAAACCACTAAAAGCATTTAATTAAAATTAGCTAAGTGACTGAGCAGTAAACATTCTTTACCTAATTAGTTGTAGTAAAATGCACTTTACACCACACATGATTGAATACTATTGGATAATTTTTGAGTTTTAAATAGATAGCGCAGTCTGCCTTAAAAATCGTTGCGAAAATTCAACGTTAAATGTGATCTAAAAGTAGTCAATACGAATTATCGAACCAAATAGTCGTAAATCATTTCGACATTCAGTTCTGCATCCATGCGAAATGTATTCAAAATTATTTTACGTTTTAAATGAACAACAGACGTGTCGTACTCGTACGTATATCACAGATACAATTTACAACGGTCGGCGGCTAGTTTCCACATCAATTTAACTTCTACAACAAAACGGCCAAGAATTTGAATTTCTCGAAAAAAACTCCCTTTATAAGGAGTTACTGTATACATCGGATTGTTTGATAGACTATTTTAAAGAAGTAAAACAGTACAAAAACTGCCTAGTAACGGATGTAAGATATTTTTGAAACGGGTGTCCGTTTTTATTAATGCGCAACTGGCAGCGACGACGTAACGTGCTCACGACAGCTAGGCGTTTCACGAATAATTGCTCAAGCCTCAACCGGTTCTTTTACGCCTCTACAAAGTGAAATCTATTGAAATGGGTCCGAAACAACGTGATGAGCTGATGACCATGGTGTCGCAAACCTCTAATTGTAGATTAAGGGTCTATCAAATTTATTCACGATAACTTTTCGTAGACATTGTGAGTAAATTGAGTCACAGTCATCGCCTCCTAGCTTTCTCACGCTAGTCTTTCTTAACACACAATTTCAACTTACAACATACAATATTAAAGTTTGTTCGTGATTTAACCGTTTTTGCTTTGATTTAGAACAATAGTTATTTGTACGAAAAGGTTCAAGGTTTCATTCCGGCTTTCATAGTTCAAAAAGGTTTCAAAATATTTCACCACCGAGATGCAAGTTGGTCAAGTTTCTTAAAGAAATTATTAGTATTTTACCGTATTGGAAGATAGAGGATGAAAAACTATTTCTAGTTTTCAAAACCTCTGTAGGGGCAACAGGTAAAAGGTTACTGAGTCTTAAACTGTACGGCCTAGTTAGATACAGTACGCAAAGGGATGTGTTCAAAATTCCAGAATGGAGACGGAAGCGTTCCACTCTGGAATTTTTGATGGTGTTTGAATGTTTGTTAGCAAATTAAAAATATGCTGGTGATATATGAGAGAATTTGATAATCCTTAAAGCGAAAACCGAAGAACTGCATAAATACCTGAAAGCGAACATTTCAACATGGTTTTATTTTTTATAATGAATATTTCAGACTTACTTCTTTAAAAGGTTAGCAATGGACAGCACTTTTGCTAATTTGACATTTCATTGCAATCTATTGGATTGTATCCTATCTAAATTTAATGAATTTTTCTACTTACTGTTTGACTTATTCAGGATTGTAATAACTTCTTTCTCCAGAATTTAACGCACTGTTTGTTGAAAATCGTTATCTTTGTATTCATAGTAGGTATATTTTGGTCCACATTTCACTTATACTTTACTTGCGCCTTTTGTAGTATTTACTTTGTCACCCTACAAAATGCGTTCATTGGGTATTATATTGACATTACGTTTTTAACTTACACGTTATAGGTAATTAAATTAATCACTTACTCTCACTAAACTGAATAAAGCCATTAAACAAATTTCAGCTGTTTGATTTTCTATTAATTCCGTTCAAGCTACCCTTTAATTTTCAATAGATACATTTCTATTCAATATTCGAAACTTATTATTATAGTGTATTTGCACTGCACATTGCATTGGTAGATTGGTGGTTTGCTTCAATGAGAATTTTCAGTAATTCTTTGTGAATGTGCTTTATTCATAAATAATCTGTTTATACATCATTACATTAAATTAACAGTTAGAAGTACAATTATTCTCTATTATCCAAAATTCAAATTAAATTAAATGCTTAATCCCAATGCATTTGAACTTGCGAACTACTTGAACATCGATGAGACGATACCATCAAATAAATTGTATGTGTAACACTGCGCTTCAAGAGATTGCCATATTTTCTATGCGGTCTATTTATAATGTCACAAAAGCTTGTTGTCTGATTTTATAAAATTGTATCACCAATATCCAAGGATCCATTCAAATGTTGTATACCCCAAAGCGTCTGAAAAGTTGGGTAGATTTTTACCAGGAAATATAAACGATTCTTCAGAAAAAGCTATAACTTACTTGAATTGTAAGTCATTTGAATTTTAGGAAGCTATAAGATGTAAGCTTTCGAAAAATAAAACTTTTTTAGTTTTTTATAGTGCTTTCACACGTTCGATGTCGTACTCTTTTTATTTTATAAGCCAGCAGGGAGTTTCTGTTATTTGCTTTACGCAAATAATTCATTTCTAATTATGAAAAAACAAATGACAGCTGACATGTGTAATATTTTCAACGGGAAATTGAATTATGGATTTAATAACAAATCCTAAATAAAACTTGTTTAATAAATTACGACATCGCAAACACGAGGCATTTCCATTCCAAACTTGTATTTGTCTTCAAGCTTATATAAGAGAATGGAAACTGGAAAGCTTTTGCAACTTGACAATAGTATTTATCATCTTTATGTGTTTGTAACATAAAATTCAAACTGAAAGCTACCGAATATACCGTAATGTTGTTATCCCTTTGCATCACTTTTTAGTATTTACTTGGTACACAAACATTTATATTTATTTTCAAGTAACACTGAAGTCACAACGTTAACAGCTTGCGAGTAAATTTTAGAACGGCGCGGCGGTTTCACGAATTAACTATTTATTTATTATTATACATCTAATAATCGAAAAATCTTTGATGTGTTTTTGTTCGAGAAGGAACCTACAGTTAATATTAAGTACGAAAAAGTAAAACATGAAATTATTAAAAAATTAACCAAAACACAAGCGTTGGCGTCGTTGTGTCATAAAAGATGGTGGTAACATCAAAAGTGATACACTCACAATAAGTAAACATTATACTAATTCTTTGAGACTATCAATTATATTATCATTACCCTTGACAGTGAGTTGACTTTTTCTCGCAAAACTATAGCCGTGAAATGGATATTCCATAAATGGCACCGAACTTAAACGTAAAAAATCGATAAATCTGTCATACTATAGAACATGATTTTTCCTTAAATATATCTATAACATCTCACATTTACATATACACCTATGTGCATAGATTCACCTAATTCCATTCGTGAACATTGTTTTCTCTAGAGTTGTGTGTGGTTGCCTGATAAGCACCGCTAACAAATCTTCATAGAGGAAACCATATTTAAGACAGCAGAACAAACAGAGATGTGACCATGAGACAACCAAACTGGAAACAGGTAGAAAAAACATATGCGTATTTAACAAAAACAAAGATGTACTCACAATTATCAGTTATTGCCTCTGATGGTAACATAGTGTCGAAACGTGTTGGGTTAAATTTAAAATAAAAAATGTAGTGGAATTATTAATATCTATTACGATAGATTAGTGTTTACCAAAATAATACTAATGCGTGATTTACAGATGAACAAAACTGCAGCACGCTGGGTTTCACAAATACATTTAGCCGAGAAGAAGCACGTGTAAGCATTTCATGACGTATTCTCTGCTTCCAGAATCGATTACCCAGTAGCTGTGGATGACATGTAAGTTCATCACTTTGTTCAACTGCAAAATGGCATTGGCATGGTTCATCACGATACAAAAAATTCAAAACATTTCAATCTGCGGGAAAGATTATGGTCACAATTCTTTAAGATTGTAAGGGGATCCTGTTCATTTGGCGTTCACCAAAGTGCGATGGATTACTGGTAACTGCGATGGGCCCCCGTTTCAGAGATTTCGTGAGAAAATTCAGAGTAAACTCAGAAGGAAACTACGGAAAGGTGTGTTGTTACAGATTAACACATCAGTTCACAAATCTCATCTTGAAATGTCCACTGCGGTCTTGACAAGCCCCATGCTGCCCGGATCTGGCTCCTAGCGATTATGGTTTGTTCCACATTGAAATTCGCCATTGCTGAAAGACATTATATGAGTCAAATAATACTTGGGTCTTTCGTTTTCCGCTGGTAGGTCGTTTTATTATGTTCCAAAATTGGTTAGATTTTACCGATAAAATATACATTGGTGTTAGCAAATTGGCTCCCAAATACCAAATGGCAACCCATTAGCCAGTTACTTTATTTACTTGTATAATAACACTTCTACTCACTCAATGAAGCACACCTATGTACTTTACCGTGTTTTTCTGAACTCTTGTATGAATTTCCATATTCCCGTAGTTATCTACGTACAACTCTACAATTAAGATAATTACCCACTAATAGAGTACCTACTAATCAAGTAAACTTGACACCATCTCGCAAGAACCTAGACATTTCTCGTTTTGTAAAGTTTTATCCATGACATTTGATCCATTGTGATAGATATACACGATAGAATATCAAAGATTGCCCTCTAACGTGTACCTACTACCAAAAGTTTTCTAAATACAGGGTACGAAGAAATAACGGGGTTAAAGTTTACTGAATCCTACAGCAGAAGTATTTGAATTTTCATTTTATTGAATTCTCAATAATTTCTTCAACGAAATAGCCTTTGTTACTACAATGTAATATCAGACATCACACCTGTCATGATACTCATAGATAAAAAATCTTTTTTTTATCTATGATGACGCTGTAGCGCCTCTAGTGACTGCGGGAGAAATTATCTCACGAGTGCGATAAATTCAAACTGCTACGTAGTTAATAAATATGTACACTTATTGTCAAACAATAAACTGTTAATAAAATCGCTCTTAAATGTTATATAAACAATCTTCCAGAGAGAAGCAATTTTGTTGTGAAATTGTTCATCTGCTTAATGTAACTCAGTAGTATGTACTCCGAAGCGATTCACAGGTTCAAAAAGCTTAGCCATGCAGGCGGTTTTTGAGCCGAGGAAAAAAGAGCACTGCAGGAACATGAAAATAACTCGGAAGCGTGTGCAGCAAAATCCGAAGATCTCCATAAGAAAAATTTCTCGCGAGATTGGTATTCCCTTACAAACGCCAAAAGGTACAGCTCATCACGTACAATTTATGCCGCCGACTTCAGATACGGACCGAAAATCAGCGACGGTCATTATTGTTTTCTACCAGCAGCGAGAAGGTGTTCGCCGTAGAACAGGCACACAATTGTCAATATGATAGCATCTGGTCCACTAAGCTTCTGGGTATCTCTCTGCACGAATAGCGAGTGTTATATGGGTGTATATGTAATACTCTTTGGTATGGGGCAGAATTTGCGCAAGTGGATTGTTTTCGTCAAGAGGTCAAAGTCAACCATGATATTCTTGAATTCGTTGTTCTTCCATGGGGCAGAAACAGTCAGTGACGCGGATCGAATCTCAATCCTATGGACTACAGTGTGTGGTGGATTTTGGAGGCTGTACGAAGACCCAAAAGAGTTTGTATTCTATGAAGCAATTTCTGCACTGTGACTGGGAAGAGGAGCTGCGGCCGATTCTCCAAAATTTCAAGAAACGCTTGGAACTCTGTATTTCGAAACCAATTGAGCATTTTACTGTATAAGCGTTATTGTCATTCGTTTGCTACTTTGTTAAACTTAAAATTACTTAAAATATTCAACTCCGTTATTACCTCGTACCACGTAAATGTTATTTGTAGTCACTACTTCATTTCCAACTCTTAATTTATATCTTATCAGCTCTGTAGAGAAATCACGCTACTGATTATTATCCATAAGTTTAAAGTCGATATTTTAAAAGCTCTAAAACAATCCAATTACGTTACCTAACAACGAGTGACGGATTACGTCCTTTATTTAAATCTTATTTGTTATTGACTTTGCAACAAAATCCCTTGGGTTTGTAATATTTTTTCGTTCAATTGATTGAGTGTGTTTTATCACATTTTCGTTATACTCGCATTTTTTTTTCTGTTTGTACAATAATCATAAATATTGTTCAGATGGTTATTGCATAGAAATATTATGTAAGATTAATTATCGGCTTAGGAACATTTTTTACACAATAATATATTTCCTTTTCCAAAAAGTGTTAATTGTTGTAGTTACTAATCTAATCGGAACATTAAGTTGATTTGATATATGTATGTATATGAGTCTATGTACAAAAAAGTTGCCTCTACTTTATTATGTGTAGATATGTCCCACAACAATAAAATTTGTGAATAGCAAGTAGTTTTTCTTGATTACGTATTATAATCAGTTTTCGCTACTTGCGATATAATTTTTGGGAGTTTCGCATAAATTAAGATGAACGCAAATAGTTAGGTGGATGTTAAAAATGTATATTAAGTTTCATAAAATTTATGCTCAGCAATTAATTTTCAACACGAATCAGCGTACAGTAGTTATCGGGTATTAAGTAAAACCACAAGCTACCAATTGATCACGAAAGCTTGCACATTCATTTATTTACAATATTGCATGTTTGAGATAATATAAGCTACGATTAACGATCAACCCCGTGATATACTACCACCCTTACATGACAGCATATTATCAAGTTAATGGCACATTATCGTTTTGATGTTCATGAAACTTTGTAATTACTCATTTACAGTAATCATAAATGTTATATCGACGTGGAATGGTCAGGAAATATAAGTTTTAAATAACTGTTATAAAACTTTATGTAGTTAATTTATTTTCACGTTGAACATGATTGAATAAATTATTTGTAATTTTTACTTTGCGATAATGACTTTCAAGATAATATAATACAAATACCTAAGATACCCTTAATATTTGTACTTGAAGTAGGTTTCAGATTATCTTTCACAGTTCAAAAGATATTACAAATTCAATTTAATATTATATACATACATGGTCATGTTCCGAGAACTGTATCGATCGATTATGGGGAAACTTGCCACTTGGCCAGGAAAATGTTGAAAAATAGGTGACACACTAAGGTCTGGACATACGATTAAAATGTTTTGACATTTCTGGCATTTACGGCATTAATTTAAATGAAATTTACAGTACATATATAAATACAGTTTTAGATACATACCTACAATTAAATATAATGTCATATACCTGAGCCAATTGTTTTTGATATAAGTAGGTATTTTAAATTTTATGTAAAAATGGCGTTTCATTTTTTTCTATAGGTAGGTACCTTTATTATTAAATTTGAGTTGGTTTCCATGTAAAAGAATATCGACTACTGGAATTTGAACAATATTTGACAATTAGGTATTAATAGGTACAGGGTGATCAAAGACAAGAATAAATATTGAATTGCAAAAATCGCCAAAACTCAATTTTTTGAAACGGAAACCTCCTAAGAACTATAAAAACAATGGGAGTAAGTCACTAAATTGTTTAAAAATTCGGTAACTATTTAGTATCCGAGACCATGCACCAAACCCTTTCAACTTTCTCCCTATGAGGGAGGATGGTCAGACAACTAAGAAAAACTATAAAATAATAAGCGCAAGTCACAAAATTGTTTAAAAGTTCAATAAATAAACAATAGCAGAATGAGAAAACTTGGCGGACTTTTTTGTAGGTGGCGATGTACCTAATAAAAATAGATCGATATTTACCTTTGCGCATGCGCTCTCTCTTTGTGGATCAATATTTTTAAGAAATATTTGTGGACATGTCTGAAATAATTTTGTACGGGAACTCTATCTGCCTAATACCCTAACAAGATAAGATACAAGAACTGCAATTCGACATCAAGATATTCTTAATTGGGTGGTCTGATTTTTGCGACATAATAAAAATAATTTAGAGCTTTTCCAGTTTCTGAAACAAACATTCCTTAATTTATTATCCTTATCGCCAATGCTATGACAGATGTCGCTAATTAAGTCTTTATCGAGTTCGAAACGGTAAGAAACTGAAAAAAAATACAAGTAAAGTTGATAACAAAAATAGAAAAAAAGATCCTGAACTCCTCTTATTATTATTGCATTAAACACTACTTCCAGTTCAATTCCTTTTAAGCAGCATGAACTCTGAAAGTTCAAGTCATATGAGTCGAAATAGAGAATGGTTTGGACATTTAAGCAACACTTGAAACGAAGTTGTTGTGCTTTCTGGTATTGGTACTGGATATTTGTAATATTAGCATTAAGCTTTGTGGAAATGTTACTTCCAAGATTTGTAATGTCATGTTTATGCCCGATGTAGTTACAAATGTGTTAATTGTAATATTGTAATAATAACTACAAGTATTTTATTTTCATTTTAAATGTAACCCGAAAAGTTTCGACACAAAACTAATTAATGCAGTGTTTCATTTCATCCCAGTGTTAAGGAATTATGATTGGTAAACAAATATCAGCCTTGCGATATGTATACGCCCACCACCTATCTCATCATATACCTTAACACCGAGATTAAATGTAATGCCGCCTTAACACTGGAACAATGACTTTTGTGAAACCCGCTCTATATGTCATTATCAAGAGTAACAGATTGTGAAATTGAAAAATGCTAAAAAGAACAGCATCCAGTTTTTTGCATTTTAAAAACCAAAATTGTTTAAAAACGATAAGGTTTAAATATTAAAGGTAAAGTTATAGTCAATGTCAAGTTTCAAAATATGTAATTCATGATGCCACTTGTAGTTCTACAATGTAGTAACAGTTTTTTGTCACGTTTTGGCCGAGTTTGGCTCCATGCAACAAAACCAACATGTAGATCGTTTTATCAAAACCGTCCGTGGTCAGTAATCGAAATCGCACATGTATGAATGGCAAAGGTTTAGAAAGGGACTTGCCAAATGTATTTTCGAAAATAGAAATGTAAATATTGGAGAATTTTCGGTAAACTTAGTTTTAAAGGAACACAAGTTTTTTTATTTCATAAACCTTACTCAATGCCATATGCAATCAGGAAAGAAGTCACTGAACAATTGAGGAATATCGGATGAATGGGAAATTAATAACCCATCCAGGAATCTTAAAGCCGATAGTCATCGATAATCCGATTCTCCGTACGGAATATTACTCGTTATTGGAGGACATGTCATTGTCAAAAATTGTCTGGTTCAACTGTATTTACGGTTTTAGAGCTCTGTAAAGCTTACTTACCACTGAAGCTCAATGAACAACAATTTTCCCTGATAATACCCACATGGAATTGTCTAAATTTACCAAACTGCCATACCGGGTCCCGGAGTGCTTTGTTTCGGTGAACCACAGAGCAAATGTTAAATGTGTTGAAGGCTGTGGCGGTGTACATAGACGACCGACCGACGTTAAAATAATTACTTAACCCTCCCATTAAATATTCTGGTATTCCTTCCGACATTATCTCCTCATATTTATCATTGTATTATAATAACTAAACTAAAACGGGGACAAAATGTGATATATTTAGCGATTTTGAGATTAACGTTGATAGAAAACTGTTGAATGAATGAATATCGTATGTATCTAAATAGTTTTTCCACTGGACTACCCGTACAACAAATCCCATTAGCGTTCCGTTGTCAAATTCATATTTATGGTTGTAGAAGGGATATGTCATTGGTTAACTTTTGAATATAAAGGGATGCATTATAGCATACACATCTTAGATTCCACTTCGTTCTGCAGAACGCTTATGGAACTTTATAGGTTCATTGTGATATCTAGGAATAAGTAGATGTTCTTATACTATATTGTCGTGCACTATTATTTACAAGTGTTACTACAGAATTGGAAGTACTGTTGCAATACTGCTCATAGTAGTTTATATACATATGTATAATGAGAATGATTTTAACGTCGGTATTTTTCGATTTCGTTAAGATTAATACTTCAAGCGTGACATTACGTACAACTGCTGTATAACGAAATGTGAAGTCAAAAATGTGGAAGATATAGGAACGTGTTATGGATCTATATGAACTGTGAGTATAATAAAAATATTTCGATATGTCCTTAACAAAAGCGATCAACTTCATTTAGAGACACATTTTTATCGTAGGCACGCATACTGGATGGGATTTTCAAATACATATTCAAATATTCTGACTGTAAAAGTAACGGTACATTTTCCTTTGATATATCCTAACAAAGCGCACATCAAAAATTTTTTGACATTTGAAATATTACTTTTACGCAACCGCCCAAATGACATAAACATTAAATAGACTTGATTTTATTAAAGCGTTACAATATTGAAAACTTCTTCATTATTAACGCACTCAAAGGAGTTGTAGCCCCTTTCGTGATTTAATAAAAAAAATTACTATCTGCATTATTTAATTTATTACTGCAATTCAAAATTTTATTTATGAAATCTAACTGATTATGAAAGTTACTACAGTTCACAGTCGAAATATCGAAGTTTTACAGTTCCTAACTTGAACGTTCAGTTATGTCGGTTTTGAATGCAAACCAAGAAAACCGGTGTTGTGTGTTGAGACACAAGTAGGAAGGGAACAGGTAGAGGAAGCAAAATAAGGCTGAATGTTGAGGTTTTTTCCATCGGAGGGCATTGATGTTCAAACTAAGGGGCAAGAAGTCCTAATTATAACAGCAAATTTTTCCCTGTCTATGTGGTTTGAATTTGATTGAGAAAAGGTAATGCATTAATTTCACCTGATTTAGAAGTGTTTAGTTTATATCATCCCTTCTATATTTTATAGATAAATACATACATTTGTGACTGATTTGCAGATGACGGTTATTTTTTACTTCCCCAGTACGAAGTAAAAGGGTCTACTTATTGTATTAGTGTTCCGAAAAAAAAATGACCTATGCAAATTTTTACATATCTTTGCGTTTCTGAATACGTAGATTCAAAAAATGATAACAACATTTCTGTCTGTCGTCAGTAATCTGTCCGTACACATTTCCTTGAAACTGTTAAAGTTATCGAAATGCGGTTTTCGCCAATCGATTGCATTCGGCCCAAGAACGAAAATGTTGATATTACCTTTGATGACGTCACTTCCGGTATAAGCTAAAATGGCGGCACTCCTTTTTTTATAAGATAAAATTGCAGTTTTTTTATGTAGTTTAAAAGAGTATTTTTTCTGAATTCAGTAGTATACATTGTGCTATACTTTTTTGAAAAATGTGACTGCAACGCTCTATACTCAGAAACTATTAAAGTTATCGAAATGCGGTTTTCGCCAATCGACTGCATTCGGGCCAAGGACGAACTTTCTAATATTACCTTTGATGACGTCACTTCCGGTATAAGCTAAAATCGCTGCACTCATTTTTTTATAAGATAAAGTTGCAGTTTTTTATGTATTAGTTAAGGGTATTTTTCTGAATTCAGCAATATACAGAGTGTTTTTAAGTACATGCCCTGCCCAAACATCAAGGGCCAGGGGTTATTTCTTAAGTGATTTTAAGCCGAAAAGTTCATACAAACATATGTGCGGTAATGCTTCATTGTCAAGATACAGGGTGTCAACGTGTTCGGCAATCGATGTTAAGACGAGCTAATGCTTGCATTGAAGTTGAAGGCGGGTATTTTCAGCAACTATTATAAATTTTTTGTTACTTATGTTAAATGTTTTTTTCCCCAAAAAAGTGTATAGTATTTGTTTAAGTGTAGTTTTAATAAATCGTGTTTCGTCTTTGATTTTCCTAAATTAATTTTTTTAAAGCAAGATACGAAAAAAATTCAAGAAACAAAAAGTTGTATGTTTAGTTGCTTAATGCGAAAAAATATAACATTTTAAGAAAAAGCCAGTGGCACAGATTTTTTTGGCCAAAGAGTTGGTTAAGGTACCGCCGGGACGCCACTGGACTTAATACTTTGAATCAAGTTAGGGCTAAATTAGCATCTTCCTATCATAGATAACGTTACCAAATTTCAACAAAATCGACTAAAGGGTTGTTGAGATATTTACGAAAAACCGATTTTTTAAAAAAAGTTTGTCACCCAGTATCTTGACAATCAAGCATTACCGGACATATGTTATTATAAACTTTTCGGCTTAAAATCACTTAAAGAATAACCCGTTGGAGTTTGGTCATGTACTTAAAAAACACCCTGGGAAGTCTCGTGACAATACATGCCAGAATTTTTTTATGTTGTGTTTGTTTCGTATAAGGAATCTTTTTCCATGTACCTGTTCATTTAGTTTGTTAGTTAACAAATATTTCTTGCCATTGGTACTCACACTAAAGAACACAACCACAGCATCTCGCTCGATAACACCAAATTACTTTACTAACCTAACAATTTCAACAAACTAAAAATTCTGGAACGATGGCCAAAAAAGATGGAAAACCCCTTATTAACGAAATAATAGATTTTCACAATCCACACTTCTACAAACTATTCCCTCCATTCAATAAACATAACCTACCCTGAAAAACCGTTCACTACACCACTGCCCTATAATGCACGTTCATGAACTTATAATAGGCGACTAATCTGATATAGGGAATGCCAAACAAACTTGCGTGCACGTCATCAATGACGTATTTCCATGTCTTTTGTGGCAAAGTAGTATTCTGACAGGCATGTTTAATTGATTTTTGTCGTCAACAATTTGTAATAGTAATTAATATTTATTTGTGGTTGAATAAGAAATACTTGCTGGGAAATTAAATATTTCCTGATCAATTTGACAATACTGTAAATGTAAACGTCATCAAACGCTGATGAAGTGCACGCAACTTTGTTTGGCTTTCCCTATACATATAATACTCTAACCTACAACTTGCCTTCATTTCAACACATAACCACATGCTACATCACAACTCATTATATTAGGTACATTTTAATTATACATTATAAGCGAAAATTATTCAACGATATCAACTACCGATCTACATTAATCTACTAACAATAATCATTCATAATGTAATAATATTTCTTTTACAGATCGCACTCATCATTTATCACTTCGCTTTTTATTTGTATGCCATTCATACTTCAATTGACGGTAATTATAATTATAATTTGTAACCCACCCACTAGAACTCGCACACATTTTCTGCATGGCCTGATGATGGCCAAATTGGCCGAAATCGATTGCCGAGAGTAAAAAATCAATAAAAAATATAGTTTATAAATAGCTATTATTTAACCATATATAAAAAAATTTCTTTGTTTGCCTGCATACAAAGCAACATGCCAATAGGATAGCAATAACAAACTCCTGTCTACCTGTTGAATAGGGAGTATCGGTAGTGGGTATTTTCGCTTGTGGCCACTTTTACTGGGTACAGAGTGTCAGTAGTTGACTACCTTGTTATTTACATAACAGAATTCAATTACTTCTTATATCTGATGTTATTGTTATTTATATTGTTAATGTTAATGATATCGACCAAGTTTGCACCCTCACCACATAATGTTTTTTTTTTGTATTTAGTGCCTTGGGAACATAGGTATCTTCGCTTGTTCTTCCTTTGGGAGATTTCAGGTGAACATAGCACTCCCCCTTTGACTGTAAATATGATTTATCAAAATTGTAGGGATTTTATATTTTAGTTACTAAATATATATACCGTTCACTAACTGCTCGATTTATTTTCTTCCTTTCTGCTACTCCACAGGTCTTGGTATGCGCCATCATTTTAGTTACACAATGTAGATGAATATGGGCTTGGGTTGGTTTTTTTTTTTTTTCTAGTGCAGTTTGTTTATACCTAAAATTGCCTGTTATATTACACTATATCTTCGGTACTATAACAGCTATTGACATAATTTTTTTTAACATTACTCCCTTATTAGTTTTCCTTCCAATAGCAGTGAAACAAAAATGTGGTACCATTCGAAACTTTTGAGACAGTCGACCGTTTTGTTCCTTCAACAAGTTGCGCCCTCTATTAGTAGACGGAGACAAGAAATTGTTGTGGTTTTAGATTTTTTGGTAACATCAAGTATTCTCTTTACATCGAGACCATTCTTGATAAATTCAAGCAACCCGTTTCGAAGCTACACGATTTTTTCCAGTAACACGTAATTTAGTTCCCCCTCCCTTTATTTTGACAGCAATCGTAAAAATTCATTAAACAAAGTTTTACTTATTGATCAATAGTTTAGAATGAATATATTTTCTTAAGTACATTACTGAGGAAAATTGCCCAAAAACTCTGGCGGCAATGGTAGGAATTGAAAATAATTTCCAGCATTTATGGCCGGCCTCCTTTCTTAGTTGTACACCCTGTACACGTGAAACTCGAATGGGATTTAAAGTTCCAGTTGATTGTTCAAAATAATCTTGCTTTCAATGGACAAATAAAGCTATTTTCTAGTTTTGCTATCCTATTGACGAAAAAATGTACAGTTTTCTGTACTGACAGGAGCGTACAAAGTGTGTTTAGGGCTGCGTCTTCCATAAATGAAATTTGAAAGGCAAAAATGTCTTCGTGATAACCGGTAAAAATGAATTTCTATATGTTGACCTTTGCCAAAGCAGTTTTGAAGAAATAAAGGGTGGTATGAATCAGTTGGATTCAACAAGGTTTTAAACAAAAATCTACAAGTTGTAAATAAACCAAAATAAACACAAGTAACTATTTCTTTGAACTGTGGACACGTTAACAGCTTCATGCGCATCGATAACAAGTTATTCCTTGAGGTATACCAAACCTTAATAGCCTTGTACTCAAGGAATTATATTTTAATATCTGTACTCAAGAACTCAAATTACATAATAATTAAAACACCATGAAAGTTTGAAATCTGGAAGTTAATATATTTTTCGCTATTTGCCATATAAAAACGCTTTGAGCATGTAATTCTTCTATCACTTATTAGTATTACATTAATATCACTGTTTTGTCCCAAATTTGAAAATAGTTAATTGTTGCAACATTCCTTGTTTTTAGTATATTGGAATAACATATATTTCGACATGAAGTGAAGAAAAACAGATGCCTTTAAAGAACGAAATGAATTATCATCACTGGTTTCCAACTTACATATAAAGTTTTCGATGAGTGTTCGTCCCAATGAGCTTCTGTGACCAATAAAAAAGGTTTGTTCTTGTTGCGGCCGGATTTAAATGGAAGTGAGGAACAAAGATTAAGCAGCTTATAATAATTGCAAGTCATAACTAATATACATATATATACACACAGGTTCATCAGAAGCGCCGGGTTTAAGATAAAAATACTCATAAATCTCAGTCAAACTTCTCTACAAGCTCATATAAATAATTCCCTTAAATTGCTTTACTTACAAACTTTCGGGTATAGATTTATGCAGATAGACAGATTCACAATATACTGTATAATAGTAAACATTTCTAAGAATATGATTTATTTCAATAGAATATTTAAATTTGTGTATTAGCTTTTGGAGGTTTTAATTTGCAAATATTAAAGGGAAACTAATAGAAAATTTTAGGAAAATTCATTAAGCTTCACAGTACGTCGAAAATATGAACAATATAATATATTCTAATATTCCAATATACCGCAATGTAACTTTATTGCAACGAGATTGTAGGACGTAACGGTAGGGTTCTGGCTTCATTTCTGTTTGAAATGGCGGGATATCGGAACTTCCTACTATCTCATCAAACAATATTGCTAGAAATAAATATAAGATGGAATCAGAGTTACTGACAGTATGAATAAAATGCGTTCATTAATTCTATCGCAAATATGAACACCGGCTGAGAAAATATAAATGAAGGGTACGCACGAAATGTTATAATTCCATTGAAAGAATTAGATATTTTACATTTATACTGATAGGCAGTGGCGGATTGGGGGGGTTAAGGACTGCCTCTCAGGCCGGCAAAATTACGAGGCACCAAAATTGATTGAAGGAATTTTTTTTAATTGGAAAACAATGGAAAATAAACTTGAAGTAGAAATACGTCAATACGATAAATACGTGATAAAAATAAGTACTCGAATAATCCCAAACATCGTTTACCCTGCACTTTTACTTTATTCAGCCAGATTCATTTAAATATGCTCCTAATCAGAGGGATTATCCTATTTAGCTACAGGCTTTCTAAGAATTTGCATTACGAATAACCAAAAATTGCCTTTACCGCTTCTCGAGTGTCGTCCAGAGCAGATCTAGTATATTTTATTGTTTTATTAATTTGCAATACACTGAAAATGAAATACATTCTATTTATTTTTAATAAACAATGTTTTCTCGACTTCGGGCTTGCATAAATAAATTCTATTGTTCATTCCTGTGGAGAGGGATGTGATGGGGTGGCACTTTTCTTGTGGCCCTATGCCTAGGCGGCAGAAGCATAAATACGCCTCTGCTGATAGGTACATAATGAAGTCGCAAATCCAACGGTCCTAATACGAATGTTGTCTTTTAAGTGTTTCATATACAGCCAGAGTAAAGCAGTAGATAATTTTTAAAGACTATTGTTTTTCGAAGTATCCTCCACGAAGATCAATGTACTTTTTACATGCGCTCGAACCAATTCTTGTTTGTTGGTACAGTGAAAATGACGTTTATGAAAGCATCGGCTGGTTCTTCTGGCGATTGAAACCTGTGACCACACAGTCCGTTCTTAGATACGAACTGTACGGGGGATGGTCTAACAATTCGACGTTTTGTTGCGTTGGAAATGCAATTGTCTTGCGTGCTGTGTGCCAACTTACATTGTCTTTGTGGAGGATGTTTCGTCGCTCCGAGTTGGTTTGTTCTGCTTTTGAGGCAAATGTCGCGACCATATTTTTGGATATACATACTTAGAAAACGGATTATTTCTGTTGGTTTTTCTCGGTTTTTCTTCACTCTCACCAGACGACTGGCGTTTATTGTCGGATTCCGATGAGTAAATCCACGATTCATCACTACTGATGCTGATGATGCTGTTACATGTTTTTAGAGTTTCCTGCGTTAAAGCGGTCTAGAGTTTTTTGTGACACCAATTCACCCTAATTTATCTCTGTTCTTCGGTCAACAGATGCGGTATCCTGGTATCCAACGGAAGACTAATTTTTTTAACCGCCAATTCTTCATGGAAAATTTATTTGAATTGAAGTCTTTCAAAGTCACATGTCGATCTTCCTTGATAATCTTGTGCACAGCATCGACGTTTTCGTGGGTGACGGTCGATTTTGGTGCATTTGCCCTTGGATCATCGATAAGACTCATCCGTCCACGTTTGAATTTTCTATACCACCGAGAAATTGTCGGCTGTTGTGGTGCTTTATTTCCGAAATCAGAAACCAACTCTGCGAAGTTGTAAAAAATTATTGTGCGAAAATTTTTCCGGTTTAGTTCCGATGTTCGAACAACTTGTCAACTTTGAAAATTCACTGTATCTACACCACTATAGATATCGCACTGACACTTTGGAGTTTTGGTACGTTGCTCGATTATTTGCCTAATTCGCAAAAGTCAGTCGTATTGACTTTAGTAAGAATTACAGAGTTACGAAATTTCGTGATTCTCTATTTTGTCAAAAGAGTTCGCTTTCGATACTTTTTCTTATCCCTTTTTTTCTCATAGAAGCGTCCTTTTGAACGCGGCGTTTGCGTTGGTTCCGTTTCATATTTTCTCGGCGGCAACGACTTCTGTTATTCTAATTGGCTACTAGTGTACGTCACCTAATCTCTGATTGGTTGAACCTTTCCTTTTCGTTTTGATTTCTTCACAGCCGTGGCGTCACCGGCAAATGTTTTCGTACTTACATAAATAGTAGCTCGATTTCTAATGGCGTATCTTTCTACTTCTTGTCGTCGAACAAGACGTTACAAAGTTTGCGCTACCGAAATTTTCACATTTTCTTATAAATCGATATTTACGAATTACGTTCTTGCTCCGCTCCTGGAAAATACTAATCCTCGAGGTAGGTACCTAATTATTTGTATTAAATATCACGTTTTCCTTTAATTTCCTGACAGTAATTCATATTATTTGTCCTAGCGTTTTGCGTTTTACGGTTTTACGTTCTACGTATTGGTTTTCTTTTGGTTTTACATCTCAGTCTCACGTATGGTGTACCTCCATCTTGTGAAAGAATTTGTCTATGAGTTCTACCTGAAATTACTTCCGTTCTACTTGCTGTCGAAGGTCGATGGTTAGTTTCCTGATAACAACTTTAATTGCTGCTCATCATCTCACCTCGAATTATCTCCGAAATTTCTGAATTAAGATTATTTTCTGCAAGATTTTCATCTGCTGTCGTCTTGCGTCAATCTTTGGAAACAAGAATCGCTAAATTTACCTTTAAGTTAACCTCATTTTTGCTTATTGTTATTTGAATTTGACTATCGTTTATTACCTACATTGTGTTATACTAAATTATATTATAAACTTTATTTTATTACCTTTAAAATAACTTTTATTATTCGTATTACCTTTTACCTTGATGAATTTAATTTGTTGAAAGTTAAAACTCAAAAGCCAAATGCTATTATCTTAAATGTCAACACTGGATACTGTCTCAAGTTCATAACTTTTATATCTCAGTCGGTCTGCTTGTTGCAGCCCTAATTTTCTGTTAATTAACTCTTTTGTTTAGATAATTCAACAGTACTGTGATTGCGCAATCAACATTACTGCGGTGTAAGTAAGAGGTAAGATTTGTTTAATTACATTTACTGACTTTTGTACAGTTACCAAGTCGGTTGCTGATATATTATATTTTGTTACCTACCCTCATATTATTTGTTATTGTGTATTTCAGTCGTTCCCAAGGTAAAAGTAAAACCCCCTTTTTGTTTCATTTAATGTTGTGAAACAGTTTTGTTAAATATATTTATTAATTTGTTTGTTACCAGTGTTAACCGTTATATTTTTGTTCATTCTAACCACGTTTACCGCTACTCCAATGTACTTCTTTACCGAATACCCATACTTTCTTTCAGCAGTCATGTCACTGTTACTACAAGCTGCTAAGATCTTCGTAGTTCTGATTACCAGCTTTAACTTTCTAAACAACTATTGTGGCGCCCTAAGTTTACTTAACTATATTCGTTAATTTTATATAATTTAACTTTAGCTTTGACTACCCGCATTTGCTTGCCGAGTTTAAGTTCTATACTCATATCTAGCCTACGCCCATATCCCCCCTTATAACTGAGCTTCCGAGCCATTGCATTTTAATTAATTTTGTTACAACCCAATTGTTACCGTAACAGTTTTAGTAGTGACATTTGATTAGTGCCGCCTACTATACCCTGTATGCAACACTTAAAAGACATTCCTCGTTTCTACTTTAATGATTAGGTTACTATATCGTCAAAAATCTTAAGTATACAATATTTGCATTAGAACAAATTCTACTTCTACACATTTCTGAGTTGCCACAATGCGTTATTCAGTAGAAAATAAGATATTCCGCTGTTAATTGTTTTATCTAAATATACAAAATGTTCAGTATAAAATGCTTTTTTTTATATCTTAATTTGTGATTGACTATAATAAAAACCGTTGTACATAAAAAATGAGTGCCAGACATGTAATTCCAGATAATATTTACAAGTACACAGAGTAGTTGGTCAGATTTTAGTATTATTTATTTTAAATAAAGCTACCATTATTATTATTTTTATAGATTTCTTGATCACAACACTGCAAAGACAAAAAATCAAAATAATAGATACATACATTATAAGTATTAAACCAACATACACCACTGTTGTGGTGTGTGGCGTGTACCAGTTGCTTTTCTTGGTCAGTCACTTGCACTTTAGTGTTTATCTTGAACTTTTTCATTAACTTTTTATTAATACGCTTATACTACTAAGACTACTTTTGCCAATATTGGATCATGCTAAATTGGCATTAATTTTACTTACAAAGAGATCTTTTTATGTAGGTACAAATTGAAAAACTTGTCGTTTTGAATGATCGATAAGTGGATTGGGAGATATAAATTAGATGTTCGCGTGCGTTGTATTTGAATTACGTTTAAAAACTTTGGCGCTCTTTAATCTGCGTGAGATTTTAACTAATCATTGATTTGCCACAAGTAAACTATACACCGTTTTCCCATAAACGATGGAAAACACAAGCACGGTTTTACGCTATCGTGACAAAAAATGTGAGGTATACGAATGAGCACAGTTGTACCTGCTGTTATCGTTCAGATAACATAAATTTTATACTTTTCATGATTTTATGCATATGTATGTATAGGAGCATAACATTTGAAAGTCAATAACGTTGCGTGCAGCGAACGTTCGTGTTAAATGAAATATTTTTACATAAAGCAAATAGTAATTAAAGATTTTAAAACTCTGTCGGCTAATCCTTTAAATATAAGCTGGCGTTTATTTGTAAATGTATTTTAAGATATACCTCAAACATATTTTGTTGTGTTTCTTGAAACGCGTTGAAATTATTGATTTAAAATTTACATTCGCTTTAGCCCACTTCCGTAGGGGCCTCCAAAAGGAAACAATTGAGGAGGAACGATATGCGACACCAATGCGTGTAGTTTTCTAAAAGCTACCGGAATTCTACACTTCCTCTCCAGTTGCAAGAGAGCATTTCTGAGGCTTGTAGCTTTTACATTGACTAGATCGTATCCTAACCTCCCTATAGAAATTCTGAAATGTACTTCATACATTTTTATATGAGTAGCACATATACATTTACAAAATGGTTTCACACAGGTCTTCAGTAAACATTGCATTATTGCTTAATTTTCAGTCAGGACATCATTTCTTTTTCATGAACATTTTACTTAACTGCTGTGGTCAAACTAATAAGAGAAGCAATCTACAATTGAATGTTTAGGGCGAATAACGTCGCAAAACCACATAATTATGTTTTATCACGTGAGGACATAAGTATTCATTTAATTCCACTAGAAAACACAATAAGTGTGAGTGAGAGTGATAACTTAATGTTGACACTCCTTGCCTTTATTAAAACAAAGCATTTCAAATGACTTTGATGTTTAGTTTCAATTTCACGATAGTTGACACAAGCAGCAAGTACATAGTATTAAATCAGTGTAATTTGTGTATCGAACTAATTATCTTATATGTATAATACATGATAATTGTTATGTATTTGACTTGGTAAGGAATTAATAACATGGATGTGATATAGTAAATTATATGTGCGTGCGTGGGTGCGTACGTTATTGCTGTGGAGCCTAAACTACTAGACCGATTTTGATGAAATTTTAAACTAATGCCATTGACTTATCCTCAATCAACGCTAAGGCCTATAAAAAAACTTCATCGGTAAAACAAGCTTATTATCATTAATTACCTTGAATTTTACATTTACGATTTAGTTAGACCGTTTGTCACTGCAGCTATCAATGGATAAGCAGTGACAATGTCTATTAATTTCAACATTTTACCCTGTCAATTTGCATTGTCGTCAGTTTCAGTACTTTGTACTTTTTTTAAAAAAATAACTTCATCTTTCATCCTCATCTTTTTCATCTACAATATACTGTTCTAAGGGGAGGTTTTGAGTTTTGCTCTGTTATTTTGACTTGATTTTTACCATTCACATGTACGTGACTTGAATGCAACTCTTTACTTGAATGTACTCTGAAAAAGACGACAGCGCTAACTCCACCCTCTCAGGTATCATGTTTGCTTCGGTTAACTGTATTACACATCAACAATTATTGTGTTTGGTGATTCTGATAAAACGTATTTAATAATGTTTGATAACAACATCTTTACGAGTGTAAAATTTAAAAGTTATCCAATTAACATTAAATTCAGGTTTTTCCAAAATAAGCTAAAGAACTGGTTTCTAGATCTCTGTAATTTCCCTTATAGTCAACTTTAATTTTATTCTACATATAATCAGCTTGATCTTTGTCGGAACTTACATATCCAATATTATAATCATAAACACCTAATTTTATACAAAAAGTTGATGTAGCTGTACATGGGAGTTTTGATGATTTTGAAGAACAAAAAAAGCTAAATTTAATTTTCCTTGTTTACTTGTATTAGTTCAACGTAGAAATGTAACAATTAAAGGTGAACAATTGACGTTTCGCTTTTTATATAAGCTTATTCATAATTTATGATGATTATGCAATTCTGCAACATGTTCGACTTTGAGAACAACCTCCCGGTATATTTTATCACGTATCACGAATGTCTCAGATAAAAGTTACTTATTTTTTTATGGGGAATCCAAATCTGCAATAAAAAATGGGGGTTTCCCATTTAAGATTTGGTATCATTCGACTTTGGCGAAAAAATTTTATTCAGACCTTTTTTTGATCCCATCCATAGTTTTTGAGATATTTCAATGTCTTCACATAAATCGGCCACCCAGTATAGTAAGATTATAATATAAAAATGAACGCTTGTATATAAATTTAAATTTTGTACGAATTTACTCCCAGAAAAGGTAGACATGAACAGATTACATATGTAAGTAAATTGAAAAATCCTGGAAAACCATTCGCTCGGACATTTTGTTTCATTATTTAGTTGCCAGTTCCGTAGTATTCAAAGTGGAACGAATTTAATTTGTTTCATGTTTATTTAACGAAATAATCTAATCGCTTTTGTATTTTGTTTTAATATTTACCAATCCAAAACCTCTGTTAAAGCAACTTTTAACTTTGAAGTTCGTTTCAAAAAGCAGACGTAATTTGATTTTAAAATATGTAATTTAATAATGAAGGCAGGATGATTTATTACATACCATTGAGAAATTTATTAAAAACAATGATACTTACAATTTAGTCCTCTTTGATGCGTAATATAGGTAACTACCACTGTAAACGAGTGTAAATGTCTAACAAAGGAAGGAGTTGTGTTGTTGGGTATTACATTAACCTTACACGCACAGAATTTATTTACACTCTACGATTAGTATTTATGTTATTTTATTGGTGAACTCACTTCGTAGCATGTAACATCAATGCATGTAAAAATTTTTAGAGTAGGAAGTAAGTAGTCGGTTAAAGGTACTTATCACAATTACGGTAATCATTTAACCACATTAAACTTTCAGGTTTCTCTTTAGGAAACCGAAACAAACTGAATTAGTGTTTTTCCGACGATGTGTAACTATAATAATATTTATTGTACCTACACTGTACAGGTCACAAGAGGAAACACTGAAAGATTTGAACGTTAAAAGTAAAGTACCTTTGCTTAAAATTTTTGGAATCACTATCATGGATCTGGCCACCTGTTTGGACCCTTTGTGGTACCTCCCTGATCAGAGCCGCCCGACCCCGCAACGTCACTCAAGTCATTCCAGGAGTGAGACAAACCAAAGGACGCTGGACGGGGGAGCGGGTCTGATCGTAGCCATGTCCGACCAGGGTTCCTCCAAGACAGATCGTCTTAATTCGATGAATAAGGGACACTCACAAAGTATGTGGTATGCGGTGCATGTGCTTGTTAAGTTTACAGTGCCCAGAAAGTATGCCCACGAGTAGTCGCAGGTTCTTTCTAGATATCCCTGTGCAAAAACGCGCCAGACTACGAGATGGCCCTCTGAAGGCTTCCCTTGGATGATGGCAGTCTGACATCAAGTTCCACCTCGCCTTGTGCTTGGCTTGGGTCTGTTGAGTTATTAAGTTGTTTACAATTAATACTGAGAGTGGAAGGAGCCAGCTTTGGACCATAAAACAGTTGTTTTGAGGCCAGTCGGGCTAACTTATCGGCTTTTTCATTGCCTATTGTTCCAGCATTCCCTTTGACCCATACGAGCTCGAATGTATTGCTGTTTGTCACTTGCTCTAGTACTTGGTGTCACTCGAAAACCAGCCTAGAGGTGATTTTGTATAACTCAAAATAAAATAGTTTTTGCGTAATAACTCAAAAAAATAAAAAAATTAATGTCGAGTGTGTAGTATAGTTGTAATCAGAAAACGATTTCTGATTTTCTCCTAAAATAATATACAGTGTACGTCATAAATATTTTTAATATTTTATTCATATCCGGCTAAGCCGGAAGTAAATTGGTATATTTATTACACTCCATTAAAAGAGTCGTACGTCCTCTTCTTCACTGTACAATTTTATTTCTTCATCTATGTTAGCAAAAAAGTTATGAAGATATAAAATTTTCAACTTCGAACATTCATCCCCTTTCCCCTATGGGAAATAAAGAAATAAATGTAGTGCCAGTAGTTTTACATGAACTATATGTACAACATTTCAAAAAATTAAAAAAATGCTTGAAGCAGATTTTCAGAAAATCAATTTTTAATTTTTGACCAATGTTGGGCACCAATAAATTGACTACGTTTAATTTTTGTTCTTTACCAATTACAAGTAAAAGTTCTAGCCATTCTTTGGCTATAGTTCCCAATTTTGAAATTTGAATTACGTTAAACGGTGCTTGAGCTACACCTTAAAAAGTAAAAGCTTGGAGAATTGCTATATTGGCCGCCCCTAATTCTTTCATATGAACTTTCTGCTTTATATATTAGATTTCATAGATTAACAACGTACCAACGGTGGGTTGTTCGTATTGGTAGGTACCTAAATTAAATAAAACTCTAATATTACTGTTTTTCTACTCCCATACTTTAATCGACTTATTAAGTGTAATTAGATTGTATCGAAATGATATTCATTTCGATACAGATTTTCATTATAAAACGAGTCAATTAGCCAATAGCTGTCAAGCATTTTACTTGATTGCCATAGTTACAGGAGTTTTTGATATTTGTCAAAAATTTTGTTCGTTCTTTTATAATAATTTTTGTTTAATTAACACAGGTCGTAGAAAAAATAGTGTATGCAACTCTCATGTAATGGCTATTAATACACTCGCACAAGATTTATGACACTCGCCAAGGCTCGTGTCATAACTTACCTCGTGCTCGTGTATTAATAGCTATCATTACATGCTCGTTGCATAATATACTATTACAAGCTATTTCTTTTCATATTTTTTTGCTAGTATTTTCCTTGTAATTTTATTCGGAAATTTTTAACGTTTTGATTTTTGTGAAGCTTTACACTTTAGAGAGCTATTTAAGTAATAGAAAAGCTGAATGTTGCTTAATTTTGGGTTGTTAATCATTGCGTTAAATGCGTCGCGAAATTCTATCCAGTCGTCGAATTTACCATTAAAGCGGGGGAGCTCGGAATTTGTTTGTTACTAACGTCAAATTTTTCAATGGTTTTTATCGAATGCTAATTTATGAGCGGTTACTTGAAAAAATGAATTTTCAGTCTTCCAGTTCCTCATCATACGGTGAGATTGTTGAATGATTTTTAAATGTAACGTTTCCTATTCTGCATTTATAGATTTAATGTTTTTTAAACCTGTCATTAAGTTCAGTTACTTCGTCCTGCTGAACAACAACGGATTCGGCAATTTTAGGTATGAAAGTGTTGAATCGAGTTAAACGGGATTTCAGCAAACCCCGTTGTAGCTTTAAAGCTTCCATATTAATTGCAAATTGAGACAGTACCAAATAAGGGAATGTAAGGAAATTATGTTGAAAATGGCTATAACTTACTTTCTTGCTGTGGTTAATTGCACGAAATCTGGAGCAGGGTTGTAATTTGATGCAATGCTGTTGTTGCACTCACTCAATTGTCTTGCTGGGATGCTTATGTCACGCTTCAATAAATACTTTCATGTAATGCTAGTTACGCTCGCGTAAAGGATTTGATTATTTGTTGAGATACCTTGTGTAAGTACTCAATGAGGATTTGATGTAAGGCTTGTTACACTCACGCACTTCTTTTGAAGGATGAATGTTGTTGAGATACCTTGGCATGTGTTCAAAATGTCTTCCACTTACTGCTAAGCACAGTTCCGCTCTTCTAGGTAGGTACACTATCAGTGGCTCTAAGTACTTTGAAAGGGGAAGAACACATGTAACATTATTGGTAACTAGATTTTAAAAGCCGATTTTTCAATTTTTTTTGTTAACAATGAATTTCAAATTTAATAACTTTAGTCGAATATTACTTAAAAAGGGGTGGCGATAATAAAATAATTTTTCCTATAAAACTTTCTTCTTTTTTAACAATCTTTTAAACAATAGATACCTTTTTCGACTTATGGTGTCATTTAAAATTTTGGAGTTCGAGACATTCTGGAGGAATGCTGACTTTTCCGAGAAATTATAATATCACCATTCGATTCTTTACTACGACTTTTATAATCACTTTTTTTACCCTACCTCTCTACGACTCACCGTTGTTTAAATAAAGTACTAATACGGGTGGTCTCATTCGCCCGGTATAACGGATTAGGTTGTAAGCACCGATTCTACATTGATTCTGTGGTAGCAGATATTCTATAGTCGGTGGTTACAATTTTAAGGTTACGGATAGCTTTGTCGTGCGTCCAGGTATCAACAAAATGTAAACTTAACAAACGTCTATTAAATATATTTACAAGTTAGGTGTAATCTTTAATATTTGATTGTCTTCGCGGTTACGGTGGATCGGATTGTCCTCACTGGTGGATCGGTTTATTAATTGTCAGGTGCAGATGTTATCGATGGTGGCTGTACTGAAAGAAAGGTTGATTATTGGTTTGTATACCTTTTACTGGTGGTGTCTTCCCGTGTATTTGTAATCCACTTTACAGGGTTTTCCAGGTACTTTATAAGTTGGACCACATTACATAACCTCCTTTCCGGCACGATTGTTTCGGGGGGTAATTAACTACCCTATGGAAATGATGACCTGGTAGAATTATTATCAGGTAGACAGGTTGTTTGTTAAAGCAGGTACGGTGACGGAAATTAATGGTGGTATTTTCAGGACTTCAGGATAAATCGGAAATCGTAGGTTTGAAATCTATATTTAGTTACTGGACCATATTAGCTCCTCGTAGCTCGGTGCTTCTAAAAGTAGCCCCGTCAACCACTCAGAGGTGTATACTTTTATAAATCACTTCGGAGCTATGGTAGCCCCGGCCGTGAATTGTTTGAAATCTCGGTACCTCGCAATTGCTATCGGGGCTTCTAATGTAGCCCCGCCGACAAGTACGAAGTTTGAACAAATGCCAACCGGTGAACTACTACGCTCGGTGCTTTGGGAGCCCCGTCTGTTCGTAGTTAACAGGTTAATGATGTTTAAATAATAATAATGATTCGGTTTTAAGTACGGTTACGGTTAGCAGGTAGGGAACGGAACTGGAACGGAACAGGACCTCAAGTTGTTGTTGTTGGTGTCGGTCTTCCGTTTTATAGTTGTTTTGGAACGGTAGAGGGGTATTTTGGTGGGAGGTAGCTGCGCACCTCGAATCCCCACTTGACCAGGTACCCCATCTATGGCCATATTTATTAGGCATTTTTGGGGCCTTACAGGCACCTACTTAAAAATCATAAATTGGTCTCTTACAAGGTAGATAAAACAAAGACGGTCGGTTTTAACAATATTCATTAAAATAAATAATTACCGCTATAAAAGTAAGAGTTCCCAAATATAATAATTTAATAGTTTCAATAGAAATAATAAATTTTTTATCATACTTCCTTATTATTCCACCATAACAACGCTGAAACAAGACACTTTAATTACTAAATAATACCCTTTCACATGACAACCGCATTTTAGATAGCAACGGGCGTTATTTTTTATAAAACTAGCTTATAACGCCCGCAAATGTAAAATTATCCCTGATCGCTATACTGATTTTATTGTTATCATCTGTTTTAATCATCTTAATCAACTTCTTGCAAGTATGACATAAAGTAAAGGAGGCACCACGGGCGTTATGACATAACGCCCTAGATACCTTAATTATTATACTAAACCCAGACATCAAACAATAGTTTCGTTGCTTATTTACGAGACATTATAACAAAAAACCACGTTCCGTAACAATAAAAAACTAACTTACTACCAAAATCATTTTGTAGCTGATACCAAAGAACGTATATACGTTCTTTGCTGATACTTTGAACGGTATCGTTAACAAGCTCCACAAAGGCTGCAAGTGTGAATATCAAAGGGAAAATAAGTACAGTTTAAAATGTCTCATCACTAGAAATCTACGAAGGTTACCAAAAGTTAAAAAAAAGGTACTTTGCACGAAGTATATGTACTTTAGAATGCTGAAACAGCGCCTGGATGTTTCACGTAAATGTTGCAGAAAATATCCAAAAGTCCGAGATTCATCACGGGGGATAATAAATAATGTTTATTATTATTTGATGTGCTTAATGATGTTGTTTACGTTTAGAACTGTTTCTACTTCGTATTGGATTTGTGCTTGTGTTTCTACTGAAAGAAGTGTGTATTTTATAATCACTGCGTTGGTCTGCCATAAACGTTGGTTACCTATTTATTAAATGTGAAATATGTGAAAATAGTAGATACATAGTGAATGCTGTGTGTATCTTATCCCTGTACATCGTTTTCTCCGTTTCCATCTTCGTTACTTTCAAGTGTGCAAGATGAATCGATTCGTCTCTTTTTTCCACTATAAACGCTCTCTGGAAGACTCTTTCGAGCTGGCCTCCTTGGTTAGCGGTTGAAAAGCAGGTGCAAAGTCTCTTCTTTATGTTGAATGCTATCTTCGGTTATTGTATATCTTCTCCTTTTTGATCTTTTATCGGCTGTACTGGCTTCAGGTTTCCCGATGAGTGACCACCTGGTCACCATCACTTACCTCCACCGCTTAGAAATGATTGCTCCTTTTATTTCTTTACTAAATGGTTAAGCGAGAGAAATAGGTCCGGCCGCGTACCAGTGCCACGCCTTTGTATTTGTAAGTAAAAGAGTAAAAGATGCTTCTTTGGTTTTCCGATTGAACGCCATTTCTTTTTTTTTTCTATTTCGTAAATTTCCTAACTCCGTTATTTTAAAAAATATGAAAGCACAAATGACAGATTTGTATTTGTATGCGATATTCCAGCAATGAATAAGTAAAGGTTATAGAGGATTGATCTTTTAGTAAATATTCAAACGCTCTTATTTTACTTATTTTAGTTCTAAACTAAACTTCGTTATCCGAGATGACTTAATTAAAATTTGAAACAGATTTAATTAAGGAATTAATGTTGGGCTTTATTAACGAAAACGCTATAGAAAATTTCGATTCCTTCAATAATGAACTGAAGTAGTTGAGCTTCTATAAAAATTCATAATAATAAAACTGAATCTTAAAACAGTAGAATAATTGAATTATCAAACATTTACTGCAACCTACGTAAAAGCTGCGTGCCTATGTATATGTATGCCAAAGTTTCCCGCATTAATTATACAAGAACGACTCCCGTGGTGCACGTTTCAGCAGCTTTGTCTAATCGTCCATGCGTCTTGATCACTCGTTCCTCCAATCCTGCACATACTTGGATAACGTTGCCAATACCTTCAACGCAAGCCAATCGTTCCATTGGGAAACTTTAAGCAGACTAAATAGAGCTGCATAGCATCTTAATACACGTGTGGATATAATATTGTAAGTTACCGGTTTAATGAAGAAGAAACAAATCAATTTAACCTTTAACCAAACTATAGGTAAACACATAAAGAGCTGCTTACAAAAAATAGCATTCGACCGACAAGGCTCAATGATGCTATCTGATAAATTAAATGTCCATGAATCTACCTTGCAATTAGTTCTATTCATGATGGCCCTTCATGAAAATTTACATAAATCGAACATACACATTTGTATGTATACAATCAACATATAGAAGGCTGTTAATCTCCGCTATTACAATTTGCGATAACGCAAAATTTGATTAATGAACTGCATTTACAGAAATATTTCAATGAACGGTGTAATATTTAATAGCCATTATAACAGAAACATCGTAAACAATGTAATCCGACGTTAAGGGGGCGGTTTGCATTATATATTGCAGCTAAACCATTTTATTCGCACAACAACGTACATCACAAACTCTTGATATGACAAAGAACTAATGTCTAAAGAAGTAAATAAAAGCGCATTCGGACACGCATACAAAACATTAGTATAGGACTCGTAGCTGAACGGTTTTATTTGATGTATCATAATTACTCTCCCATAAAGTGGAAGAATGGCGTTCTTTGTTATTAAAATAATGACATAAATAGTTGTAAAGTCTGGAATGGCAAATGATTTGTCTATCATACATAGCCTATTGTGGACAGTATTAAAAGAAATACTTATGTCTAATTAAAGTATAGTTCGATCAAAATGTTAGGGCTATCGGTTTCTCTTCTTTCGTATCTTTTAAAATAAAGAATTTTTCGAAATGAAGACGAAAATAGAAACGGCGTCTAGTGGAAAAACAATAGAAGCTGCATCCACTCTGTTGTGGCGTTATTCAATGGTTGTAGTACTTCTACAATTCATCGTCACTTTGCAAATGCAAAATTTTGCTTTTAAATAATTGCTACAATTGTAAAATTTAAAAAAGTAATAATGAAGGCTGCACAATACCATTTTATCGCTTTGTACCGTACCGAATAAAAAATTCCGCACTCAAACTTTTGAGAAACAGTACATTTTGCCATAATTATGCATTTGAAACTGTGTAAGTACGACGTGTGATAAAAAAAACGATGAATATTATATTGCGAACAAAGTAATAAGCTTACATCAAACTTGAATTAACCTCATTTATTAGTGCTTTTATTGGATAACAGTGCTCTTATTCCAACGTTGATTCCATGATTGGAAGGTATTGCGTACTCATCATTAATCTTTTATTAATAGCGAACATCTATTACTTGTATTAATCCTTTACCTTGGAATTTCCCGCATTTTTAGTATTTTTAACTTTCCTTACTTAGTTTTGGTCCGAATCGAAGGATTTCGACGTGGTTTCTTTCATAGGAGCGTTCAGCTGCCAGCGTTTTCCTTTTTGCACGCATTTTATCCGGAGCGAGGTGTGGCAAAATTCGAACTACTCAGGGCTCCTTCAATCATTTAGCGCGCAGTATCGCACTAAAGGAGTATTTACACATTACTCATACATCTGCGCATTTTACTACTAATGGCAGACTAAAAATTTGTGTTCCAAGGCGTCAGAGATTATTCAGAAACGTTTGTCGCGATCCTTGGTTTCAGGTTGATGGTAGTACACTGAGAAGTGACGCGGAATAGCAATCTACACCAAAGATGTTCTTTTTCTTCTTCATACAGCCGAAAAGACCTCTTAATTCTGCAGTCAGTTACTACAACGTAAAACTGAAAAACTCAAGAATGTCATATACAGGGTGACCGAGGGCTGTGTGATTGGGCCATAACTTTTTTGTTATTCAAGATATCGACATGCGGTTTTCACCGCCAAGTAAGCACACTTATACTGCACTTTATAAAAATATTTTGATTATATACAGAATGTTCCTATACAGGGTGGTAAACCAAAGTTATGTTTTTTTTTAATGGGACACCCTGCATATCTCTACATTATTAGTTTTTACATGAAAAAATAATGGCACTTTGTATAGGTCACTATGGGCCTAGCTCTCTCCGTTTCGGCGTTATTCAACGTTTTATTCGAAAAAAGATTCATATTTGATGGATCACTGCCCAGTAGGCCATGAATGTTTTTCGAAAAACTTGCCAAAGAAAATTTTAGAATAACTTGGAATTTTAATAAATAGTCGACTTTTGGTCCATGCATGCACACACTATACAGGGTGTGCTGAAACGCAAAAAGTCGAATAACTCTTTTTTTATAATTGGAACACCCTGTATTTCTGTTCACGAGTCGATTCAGTTTTTTATAAGCTTTCCACTGATATGCATTTTGTATGGTCAATTCTGAATAGTTATTGAGATTTTCCGGAAAAACTATTGTAATTATGAAGAAGTTGTTGATTTTTGCAAGTAGGCTGCTCTCGGCGAATATCGCAAGTGATACATATGACATTTAATTTAGATTTCTTGCAACACGAGTAAAACATCCACTTGAGTTTCTTCATCAATCCTTTCTCCCAATATCTCCTTCTTTCCATATTTAATGCTGCCAGATTCGTCAAATCGGTTTCTAAGTTTTGAAAAGAAATGACTCGTGATACTCTCGCATCGGGAGATTCTTGATGGTATATTCTACTCGCTAACAAAACATTTCGATCGGCTTCACCAATACACTAACAAGGGCGCCGCCAAGAGGGGGGGGGGGGGGCAGGGGGCCATCACCCCCATGGGAAAAAGAAAAAAAGCAAGTTATTAAAAATAAAAATAAGTTTTGTACAAAATCTTGAAAAAACGCCCCCTTGGAAAATTTTCTGGCGACGCCCTTGTACAGTAAACCATATTGATTAATTCTTGTCATTTTAGTGGCGAGCAAAATAATTGTGCAACAGTAACAATGTAGATTATCACACTAGCATCTAAATTTAACTGTCATTATCACTTGCGATATTCGCTGACAGCAGCCTACTTGCAAAAATCAACAACTTTTTCATAGTCTCAGTAACTATTCAGAATTGACCATACAAAATGCGTATCAGTGGAAAGCTTATAAAAAACGGAATCGACTCGTGAACAGAAATACAGGGTGTTCCATTTATAAAAAAAGAGTTATTCGACTTTTTGCGTTTCAGCACACCCTGTATAGTGTGTGCATGCATGGACCAAAAGTCGACTATTTATTAAAATTCCAAATTATTCTAAAATTTTCTTTGGCAAGTTTATCGAAAAACATCCATGGCCTACTGGGCAGTGATCCATCAAATATGAGCCTTTTTTCGAACAAAACGTTGAATAACGCCGAAACGGAGAGAGCTAGGCCCATAGTGACCTATACAAAGTGCCATTATTTTATGTAAAAACTAATAATGTAGAGATATACAGGGTGTCCCATTTAAAAAAACATAATTTTGGTTTACCACCCTGTATAGGAACATTCTGTATATAATCAAAATATTTTTATAATGTGCAGTATAAGTGTGCTTACTTGGCGGTGAAAACCGCATGTCGATATCTTGAATAGCAAAAAAGTTATGGACCAATCACACAGCCCTGGGTCACCCTGTATATCTAATAATGAGACGTATAATAAAGAAACAATACCCATGATTGAAGTCTAATAATACCTGACACATTGGAATTGGGATGGTCAACTATCAGCCTCCGTATAGGCCAGATTTGGCTCCTAGCTAAATTTTTTCTCTACCTCGAAACAATTTGGCAACTAATAATGTTTTAGATTCATCTGTGACAATTTCAACACAAATCTCAAAAATTACGCTACTGCTTAACAGAACGTGAATTGTACGTGGGACAAATACCTAAAATTGAATATGTTAAAAAATTAAGAACGTTATCATACCCGAATTTAATTACTGACTTTCTGTCATATATAGGTACGTTACATTACTACAAATTCCTAATAAAAAGTTTACTCTACGTATTCATGTTCTTCAAATACGATATGTAATTAATAACGTAATTCAGGTCTTGAGGTGTACTAAATAGAATTAATTAATTGATCTTTCCTCCTTCAGCTTCTGCAAATCGACTCTTGTAATTTCCCTACTTGTAAAATTGCTGTAGGCCGTTATTTAATTATGTTACGTCTTAATGAACTTGTGTAAGTACTTAATTCAATAATGTAATTACAAATTTTATTATAAAACTGGAAGTGGAAACATAAAATGTAATAATAAGTAAAGTATTTCTTTACAAGTATGGTTGCTCCATTCTAACGCATCGGAAATATAGACATTATGCAATATTGATGCTCGCATCCCTAAGTTAAATAATTAAAAAATTACTGAATAAAAAAAACTTACTTTGGCAAGATTCGAACCCCTGCTTTATGAAGAGTTTTCCGAACAAACTTTTTAAAACCAGCAAACCGGATTCGACGATTACTGTATACACTGTGTCCAAGATAAGGAGGGCCACTATGGGGATTTCGGAAACGGTAAGAGATAGAGTTTCGGTTAAATGGGAGAAAAGTTGGGCAATTTTGAGTTTAGTAAAATGAAATTTTTAAACTGACGAAATTCCGAACCGTTCCGAAGTTATGCGACAAAAGGCGAATTTTCAGGATTTCGTTTTTGACCAATTGTTGCTTTGTCGTTGATGTTAACTAAAAAGTAAAAGAACCTTATACAGGTACTTTTTAACGTTCTTTAACATGGCGTACAGCAAATTGGAATCCGACGTTTCGTTTTCGAGTAACCATCATCAACTTTATTTTTTTAAATACGGTCCTGATTTTTTTATGCATAATATTAGAAGAGCTTTTTATTGTGCATTCAAGCATGTATCACACTTTATGGTTTAATTGCGATTTCATACTTATTTTACTATTGTACTTAAATTTACTAGATTCTACTTTGGAAGATGCTCTGGATATTTTACCCTAAGCCGTAGTACGCAATTGTTGGTTTCAGCAGGATGGTGCACTTGCGCACAATTCACAGGTGGTTAAGGATTACCTTTCAAATACGTTTGCCGAAAGAGTTTTTAAGCACCAATTCTGAAACACCCTGGCCAGCTTGTTCTTCCGAAATAACCCCGCTGGATTTTTTTCCTTTGGGGTACATAAGAAATTATGTTTACAAAGATATCTTTGGAATAGAAGAAGAACTCCGAAGGTTTGTACTTAACGCATTCCAAACTGTAACAACTGCAATGTTAAAGAATGTTTTGGATTCTACAGTTAGAAGATGCTATTTACGATTGGAGAACCAAGGGGGGCTTTTCGAGCATTTATTATAATTTTTTTTTAATTATTGGTATGTGTCATGTTTAAATTTTCGTTTCATCAAATGTTTTCTGTTGATTTATGACGTGTTGTTGATTGTTTGTAATTATGTACTTGGTTATAAAATTTGTGTTCAAAATTGAAAATTCTGTATCATTTCATTAATTTGATGAGTAAAACACAGTTAGCAAAAGTCCATTTATACATAAAATTCAGTTTGCATGGTACTGAGAAGGGATACAGGTTCGTACTTAGGATTTTTTCCGCTAATCGTAAAGTAAGTATAAAATCGAAATTAAACCATAAAGTGTGATACATGCTTGAATGCACTATAAAAAGCTCTTCTAATATTATACATAAAAAAATCAGGACCGTATTTAAAAAAATAAAGTTGATGATGGTTACTCGAAAACGAAACGTCGGATTCCAATTTGCTGTACGCCATGTTAAAGAACGTTAAAAAGTACCTGTAGAAGGTTCTTTTACTTTTTAGTTAACATCAACGACAAAGCAACAATTGGTCAAAAACGAAATCCTGAAAATTCGCCTTTTGTCGCATAACTTCGGAACGGTTCGGAATTTCGTCAGTTTAAAAATTTCATTTTACTAAACTCAAAATTGCCCAACTTTTCTCCCATTTAACCGAAACTCTATCTCTTACTGTTTCCGAAATCCCCATAGTGGCCCTCCTTATCTTGGACACAGTGTATACTGGGTGTCCCATTTTAATCTTAGCAGAGGAATTTCTCGAAATCTCACAAAAAAAGGTGGCAAATAAAAGTTTGATGGTTTGGAGGGGGACGTCTGATTTTGTAATAAATTTCACCACTACCACATGCAGGGGGTGGATAGGGTGGGGGGGGGGGGGGGGAATTTAAAATCTTAAATGGAAACCCCTATTTTTATTGCAGATTTAAATGAAGGAAAGAAAAAAACCGTAAAAAAAATTATTACAAATCTGGAACCTACACCAGATAACTACATAATCCAACAACAAACAATTATATTCTTAGCTGTCACATCTTCCTCAACTTTTATAAAAGTTATACCAAACGATAACGTTTTGTATCCATTTTCCGCAACTTACTCGAGGTGAGGTTTGCTAATTCCACACAGCGATAAGGCGCTGCCGCGCTGGAAACAAAAATTTGGTTAACATTATTTTTTCTGAATAACGTTTGCTTCATCATCAAATTAATGAGTGTTACACAAGCCTACTGGAGCACCTTTACGATATTCTCAAAAGTTCTCTATTGTGAGATTTTACCGCAGATTCCAGGAACATTTATTTCGTCTAATTTACCTCAAAAATAAATGAGGGTAAAGGTACTAAGGAATGGTTTGACTTCGTGATGTTCACGTTATTTCGGTCAATGAAAATGCGAATACACTAAATCACCAAAACGAAAAAACACAGGCCCTGAGAAACGCAAGAAGCAATAAGTGAAGTAAAATTGTAGTATTCTTAACTATTCTCCGGTTCCTCGTTAACTTCATGTACCATTATACTTTCAAATCTGAGACTGATCTTCAAACATTCATTTCAGTTGCTATCAAGTTGCTTTTCATCACCAAATATAGGACGATAAATAACTATGTATACTGTTCTTTTTGTTTTCTTGCTAACTTCTCTCTCTCTCTCTTGCTGATGACGGTGTTATTTATTGATTCATTCGTTTAATTCCTTCTCATCTCCTTCTTTGCTCTGGTATTTAAAATACGTTCACTCTTTCTATTTTTATTCCTTTTCCAAGTTTAGTACTCTGGGTTCTTGAAATATATCCATTGCTCTAGTTTTTCTGGTAATTATTTTCATACCTTTGTTTTTTAAAGTTTCGTGCCATTGTAGTTACATTGTGTGCAAATGCACATTCTGTAATGGACACTTCTAAGAACTATCTGTATCCTACATACAATACTTTTACCTTTCTTTTGCACTCTTTGATAGTGTCACGTATTAGAACCGTAAACAGTCTTGTACTTATGACACCACCTTGTCTCAGTCCGTCTATAGTTACAAACTCTTTCATCTTCATTTGACCCATACATCACTATCAGGGTTGTTTTTCCTCTTTATTTCGTATTTGTTCTTCAAATTCTGTTTTGTCACAGTTTCCCATTTGGAATTTCTTAAGGTCTTTATTCTACACCATCGTCCATCTCAACAGACCTTACATGCCACGCTCCTAAACTCCATACCATCTTATTGCATTTAATCGTAGGTCCAATCATTTCCTTATCTGAAAATTTTTTTAAGGCTCTATTGAATGATAGTAATCTGAAGTCCCCCCCCCCCCCGGGAAGTGGAGGAGGAGGAACTACGTAATCTTAGATTACGACCCCCAGTTTTTTATGCATATTTGAATTCGGCGTTAAATAATATGAACTTTTTGTTTGAAACTATTTTTAAACTACGTGACAGATGGAGCTGTAATCGTCAACCAAAAAAGGGTTGTCTTTTCGGGCACATGGAAGCGTACGTTAGAAAAACTGCCAAAATGTCTCAAAACGTTTAGTTTTGTGATGAAGGAAAAGACGCATAGGTAATTCAAAAGTTTCAATTGATACATTGAGAACCGCTTATTATGGACACTTTAATGCTGTTATGAGACATGGTATTATTCTTGGGGGGGGGGGGGGGGGTCTCCTGCCGCTAATCGTATTTTTGCCATCCAGTGCCGGGTCGTCAGGGAGCTTGATAATATCCCCTATAGGGAGGATTGTAGGAAATCTTTTAGGAAACTAAACATCAGGGCCGCGGTAAGCATGTAATGCGCTCTGGGCCCGAGATACCCCCCCCCCCCCCCGCCTCAACAGGTTTGCAATCCCCAATCCTATTACGTTAATCATACCGGTATAAATTATGCAGGAAGTAGCAGTCTAACATAGCCAAGGTAAGGGAGGTGGTTGACGTATGAGTGTTTCAGTCGACGGTCGACGGTGGCGGAGCGAATTCGTCAGGTGAGCGGACGGCGTCGGGGCGCCGTGGCCGCTGTCTTCCGCCAGTTTTCTGAATGCTATATTTTAGGAGGAAGCGCTTCAAGCGCTCATACGATTATTTTGTCAAAACGTACAAAACACATCCATTAACCATACTGTATAGGTACTATACAGAACTTTAAAGGTTATACATTATTCGCAGGCTTCTTATTATTAAATTTGGGAAAAAAATTTGTTGGGCTCAACCTCGTGCGCCCCAAAACCAATGCGCCCCTGCGCCGCGGCCCATCGGGCCCATTTACTAAATAGGCCCTGCTAAACATACTAACCTTGCCCAGCTCGTATATTCTGGAGGGAGTTCTATATGTATACAAACATATTATATTGAGACATAAAGAAGTCCGCAACTACAATACTAGGAATAAAGATGATTTGTACTTGCCTTTTAAAAGACTTAATAAATCTCACATTAGTATTAACTACCAAGCCTATCAACTATACAATCATTTACCGCCATTATGGAAATCATTAGATTACAAAAAATTTAAACAACAAGTAAAAAAATACTTACTTGTAAATGCATTTTATAGCATAAAGGAATTTTTAAACAAAAATCCAAATCAAAACTTCAATGATGATATTTCTAGATAGTACCTATCGTATAGTAACTTTAAACCAGGTCATAATTCTTAGTTACCAATCTTGTAAGTGACGTTTGACGTTTGTAAACACAATTATGTATTAACAATAAATGAATATTATTATTATTATTATTATTAAAGCCAAAATGGTTTTGTAAACCATCTTAAATTGATAGTTGATAGAGGTTCATGGAGTATGAAGAATCTCATGAGCTCAAGTTTTCATTCCAAATTACTCAATTCAATAACTGATAAATGTAAAAATTGAGTTTTACAACTGTGTAACTATAGATCTACGATTGAAGAAGTTAGTTTTGTTAATTTCGTTTTGGCTTTGATGGATGAATCGAAAAAAGAATTTGAAATGCTTTGATTTAAAGAGCAAATAAAACATTGACATTCATGATACTTACGTTTAAATCTAAAATAGTTTCGTTCTTCCATCTTCGGTTAAGGGTCGTAGGGGGGGGGGGTATAAAGCTCCCCCTCCCCCCTTTTTACATAGCATTAACATTTCCGATTCTCATTTAACAAAACGGATTTCAAATTTTGCGTAATCGGAAAATATAAATAGCAATGGTGAACGTTTAACTTTAAGGTATTATTATAGTTATTAGAGGTATAATTTGTGAAATGAGTACCTATGTACATGTTAAGTTGTTCATCAATTAATTATCACATTTACTTATTGTCCTAGAGCAGATTGTAAATTCATTGGGAGAAAAAAAAATTCCTGGCACGTAACAAGCAACATTTAAAAGAGGAGACCTGTTAATTAATCGGGCTTCCTAGATAGGTGCTCAATCTCCTCCTTCGGATATATTGAGCTATAGCTCGCATCTGTGCACGAACGAAGACAGAAAACTATAATGAGGCCGCCCATGAAACCTAAACTAATGCCTTACGCAAAACACGAACCGATCCACTTCAAGCAACAAATAGTTTCTAAAACGTGAACATGAAAAAAACAAACCAAATTCTTTTTTTGTCTATTAGAGGAGGTAATTTTCCCAACACGGTTTGATGGAAACATTCCTCTTAACTCTTCGATAAAAAGTCAACTAATAAAATTTTTATAGTAACGCATTGACCAAAACAACCCTTGAGAAAATATTCGCTTATTAATGAACTTTTATTTTGAAAGTTGAGATAAGAATTTTATTTTATTATTTTACAGAGGCGTATTTATGCTTCTGCCGCCTAGGGGCACAAGAAAAGTGCCGCCCCATCACATCCCTCACCACAGGAATAGAACTTATTTATGCAAGTCTGAAGTCCAGAAAACATTTTTATTAAAAATAAATAGAATTTATTTCAAATTGATTGGATCCATCAGGGTGAAAATCAGAACACTAATTAAATGGGATGGGGTGGAACGTAGAATGTAGGAAATAACTTCACAAAACCTTCGCCATAGACAAATACATATTTAAGTTAAACTTAAATATATATTTGTCTATGGGGAAGGTTTTGTGAAGTTATTTCCTACAGAATTTATTTCATTTTCGGCGTATTGCAATTTAATAAAACATACTACTACATCTGGACGACGAGAAGCGGCAAATGTTCATGCAAATTCTTAGAAAGTCTGTGGCTAAATAGGATTATGCATCTGATTAGGACCGTATTTAAATGAGTCCGACTGAATAAACTGATGTTTGGGATTTTTATCACGTATAATAATAGCTCGTATTGACGTATTTCTACTTCAATTTTATTTTCCATTGTTTTCCAATTTTTTTCAAAAAGATTCCTTCAATTAATTTTTGTGCTCCGTAATTTTGCCGCCCCCTAATTTTTGCCGCCCTGGGCACGAGCCCTTAAAGCCCCCCCCCTAAATCCGCCCTGGATAAGATTAAGTGTAGCTGCGTATGTAGGTACAATGAAAGTTGTATAATCTTCCTACATTTCTATAATGCAAAATCCCGAAAAAACAACAAACCGCCGTAAGTACTTGTATTTAAAAAAATTTGACCCGTTACTTCGTCCACTACTACATTAGAAAAAGTAATTTTCTTGTTATAACGCAACATTATTCTTTCATAAATAACGACGCATTAATTTTTGTTTACTTTCACATCTCTGACAAATGTTCCTTTATTTTGCCACAGACACTTCATTTGTTCTATGAAAACGAATAACAGCAAATTTATCAAACTGGAAAAACGTACTTGTGTAAAAACGTAGAATTGGTAAATTATGTTTTACCATCACATACGTATTTATGCCTTATGTCATGATTACTTGAGTAATATATGAATATTTCCTCCGACTTTAAAAAGGTTGTTGTATAGTATTGGTCACGATTTTCTCGTTCCCCACACGAACCGTATATTCTTTGGAGCGTGTTATTTCAAAGCTAACTTTTGTATTCCGCGGAGTTCATACCTTCAGGCTTGTCTTATTGCAAGAGTATTATTATTGTCTTATTTATTATTCCCTTCTCATTTCAAATATATATATATAGCCACATTTATAATTAAATTCGAAATGCCATGACTTTGATTTATGAAAGCTTTTCTTTAAGAGAAAATAAGGTAAAACATCAAGATAAGAATTTCAGATTCTCAAGAAGAGAATGAATTTAAATTCAAGATGATGAGTTATAAAACAAAGCGCAAGATTATGATATTTAGCTGCATAATCTTATGTACAAGTAATATCATAAAATATGATAACAAAAGAAAGGCTTCTTGAATACAAAAGTAAATATTTAAATTTGAGAAATTCTAAAAATTTAAATATTCCAAGACAAATTTAAGAGACGTGTTAAACTTGTGGCGCGTATATACAACGTAAATTTTAAGCTTTTAAATGCATTATAAATTTATACAAAGTGAATGTAACTTTCACGTAAAATTATTTGCCACATTGATTGCCCCTACTACCACTTGATATGACGTAAATTCTGGAAACACTACATAGGTACGTTATAAAGTTATTTATTTTATTCTTATTACAATTTAGATTAAAAACTCTTTAATGCGTTCACTGAAATACATTATTGGCATACTTTTGTTCAAAGTAAATTAATTCAGTGTTACATTTTACTGGACAACCACAGTCGATAACCCCGGGATTATATGTATAGTAGTTATACTATTAACTGTATTATGTTGGTTGCTTAAAGATTAGATTAGTTAAAGGGAAAAAATTCAGGGCTTGTATGCATCTTTATATCTTTGGGCCCCTTCCTAACGATTACTTAAATTAAAATGAAAAGTAAACTGCCACAAAATTTCGCGTGTTTACTACCATGACGTATTAAATAAAATAGTTTTTTTGCACAATAACTCAAAATAAAATAGTTTTTGCGTAATAACTCAAAAAAATAAAAATATAGTGCGTAGTGCAGTTGTAATTAGAAAACGATTCTGATTTTTTCCTGAAATAATATTCAAGGTGCGCCATAAATATTTTTAATGTTTTGTTAATTTCCGGCTAGACCGGAAATAAATTGGTATACTTATTATACTAGATTAAAAAAGTCGTATGTCTTCTTCTACTTCACTGTAAAATTTTATTTTTTCATCTTTGTTGGTAAAGAAGTTATGAGTTTTTAAAATTTTCAACTTCAAAATTAATCCTCCTTCTCCTATGAGAAGTGAAGAAATGAATTTAGTGGCAAAAGATTTTCATGACTAGGTATACAGTGTGTCTCCGGATAGGTGAAACGACTCTTGTGAAAGATAAAAAATTTTTCATATAAAATTTCATTGTTTGGGGTTCAGCCCTGCTTAGTTAAAGACTAATTTCTGGCATAATTTTAGTTTTCTAAAATCATGTATGCCTTGGATCTTTTCAAAAATCTGATTTTTGGTTCTTGTAAACTACCTTTGTTAGTGAAGATATAACAAAATTAGATTAACAAAAGTTGTTTAGAATCATGAAAGAGTCCTACTTCTAGAATTTCAAGCACCTAGGCCAACGTTGATGTTTTGGCAATTTACAATAATTTTTATCTGATAGTTTAATATTGTTTATCCCCGGATAGGTGATATGACTCTTGTAAAAGAAATTCTTTTATTTATTTTGTTTATTTAGAATTTTATCGCTTTTACAAGTCATATCACCTATCAGATAAAAATTATTGTAAATTGCCAAAACATCAACGTTGGCCTAAGTGCTTGAAATTCTAGAAGTAGGACTCTTTCATGATTCTAAACAACTTTTGTTAATAAAATTTTGTTATATCTTCACTAACAAAGGTAGTTTACTAGAACCAAAAATCAGATTTTTGAAAAGATCCAAGGCATACATGATTTTAGAAAACTAAAATTATGCCAGAAATTAGTCTTTAACTAAGCAGGGCTGAACCCCAAACAATGAAAGTTTATATCGAAAATTTTTTATCTTTCACAAGAGTCGTTTCGCCTATCCGGGGATACACTGTATGTATAAAATTTCAAAAAATAAAAAAAAATGCTTGTAGCAGGTTTTGAAAAAAATCGACTTTTGATTTTTGACCAATTTTGAGCACCATTAAATTGGCCACGTTAAATTTTTGTTCTTTATCGATTTTATAAGTAAATGTTCTGGCCATCTTTTGACTACAATTTACAAATTTCAAATTTTAATTAAGTTAAATCGTTCTTGAGCTAGACCCTAAAAAGAAAAACTTGGAGAATTGCTATATTGGCCGCCATTTTGAATTTAGCAACCACGTCTGCTAACTTTTCACCAGGGGAAGTAGTTTGGGTTAAGATTTGAATTTTTCTCCCAAAAGTACGCCCCTAGTTTGGGCTCCTTTTGAAGAAGCTTGTTTTATCCCTTAGCTGGTATAGTCGGGTCGGCTCTGACCCGGCGCCTCGCATTTCCTGCGATATTTTGACTGAAACGGTGCGTACGCGGTTACGGATCCGTGACTTCTCATCAAATAGCATCTCGAACGTCCACGTATATTGGTAGAACGCTGAGATCTTACCAGGGTTATAGTTCATGATTCCTATTCCTATTATTGCAGTGAGATATGGCGGCACTTCCATCCTTTCCATAGCACTAATTATCTCCTTATGTGCCAGCGAGTTAAATGCATTTCTCACGTCTATGGATGCCATGATGCACACCTTCCTCTTCCGGTGCGTTCTCACGGTGGCCGTTCGCCTAAAACCCACTAGAGCTCGGACCGCCTGTGCCGTTGTTTTCCCTTTCCTAAATCCGTACTGGTTACACGATATCTTACCATCCGTTATCGAAACCAGCCTATTCTTCATTATTTTCTCTACTTTTTTCCCGGCAAAGTATAGTAGGCATATCGATCTGTACCCCTCCTTGCTTTTAGGTATCAGGCCAGCCTACAGCGCTTCCATTGTTTGGGGTAGTTCCCGGACTTGAGGCATTTGTTTGCCAGGTTCGCCCAGATCTCCGGTTTCTTCATCGCTATTTTTTTCACGATAGACGCCGGCACTAAGTCAGGCCCGGGCGCCTTGTTCTTTGGAAGTTCTCTGTAACTCCACACTGCCCTTATAAACAAGTGATGGATACATTGGAATAGTAATTTATGAAACAAAAGAAGAATTTTGAAGAGTTAAGTAAGAGTAAGAGTAGTCAGTAACCTGTTTCAGAGAGCGAAAAGAAGCGAAATTACCGCTCGCCAAGCAAATAGCAGCAATTACTTCATATGGAAGAAATATGCATTGTGGTTAATAATGTTAATATACTAGAGCCAGTTGTGTCAGAAACGAGTGCAGCAGAAGTGCATGAAAAGCATATACTGGCCAATAAACTTATATTGATGCGTCGTATTTACGACAGAGAAGTGGATTTGTTTCAGAAGATACTTCATCAAAGGATCTGAGAGATATCGAATAGCCGAACACTATACATAATGAATTTCACTCAAGATGAAGATGGAATGTGAGTGAAGCAAAAATTTCAACCGTACCAGAAAGGAGTCAACTACGGAATGGTGAGTGACAACGAAGACGAAGGTCTTCTGATGGACGAAAAGTACCTACATATTGTTAATTGGTTGTTTATTTCACGTATCGGCCAGCACCGAAACTGATATTACAGCAAGTTCAAATGCGTGTCCAGCTATTTAAAGAGCATATTTAATCTCAAACTGGCACTTTGAAAAGTAAATTATAATGGTGATTTGTTGTATGATTACACGAAAAGGTGTCACTAGTACAACTTTCATAAGTCAAGCAGCACTGACCTTATTTCAAAGATAAAAAGAAATTGTACTTATAACGAATAGTAATTTTGACTACAAAATGACAAAATACAGTAATGTAAAAATTTTCCAATTATTACGAGTTTAAGTAATACAAAGTAACGACCACAGATGGGCTAAGAATGTAGAATATTCAATTTAATTAAATGAATAATAAATTCAACTCTCCCAAGAATACGTTACAATTACGTCCGTACTGTTACACTTCTACAAAGCAGGAGGCAGATTTATAATTTAAACCAAATCTGTATTGTTCTGCCCTTCAACATTTTCTGAAACTAATTAATCATTTTCTCACTTAGTTAACGCATTCTGTACAAGTGAAAGTGGACAGTACTGTAGTGATTTTAATGCTATGCAACTACAGTTTTTTATCATTCCACTGAAAAGTCAACTTTTAATGCAATCTGGATTCTGTTAGCGTTGCTTTCAAATGCTTGGAGAATTTAGCCTAATAATGTACATATTTCACTTTCAGATTAATGTTAACTACAATTAATTACAATACCACAAACGTAATATCTATTACAGTAAGCAGTTTTACGTTGGACTATTTTTTTAGTACTTATCTAATTGTTTGCTGTAGGCGGTGCAAATTCTTTAGTCATAAAAACCATTTTTTTGTTTTATTAGCCTGTTACTAACAATGTAGTTTAGTAAACAAGTAAATCAAAATGTGTTATCTAGTTCTACTACTCTTGCTTCATTTTATAGTTATTGCGATATATTATCATCCACAGGGGATGAAACCTTAAACCCTTAAGCTGCAAAATGTTGCACTTAGCGGGGTTTGTTCAGAACTACCTAATAATAATATCATGAACTTGGGTCAATCCTATCATCGTCTTAAATCTTTTGTGATTTTATTATATAAAACTTATAAAAACATCTTTTGTTCTTGAAACCTGTTAAAATGTCCGTGTAATAAAATAACTTTCGGGAAAAAGATATTTTCCCCTAACGTAAAATTTCCGTAAGAAGATGGTATTTCAAAAATTTAATATAAGCATGAATTCTTTCGTTCTAAGGCTACGAGACAGTTGTCCCTAACGTAAATTACATACCAAATTTATACATCTAATCTAATCTAATCTAATCTAATATCTAAATAACATACTTACTTGCATTTGAATTACGCACAAGATATTGTCGTACCAATTGTACAACAAATACGGCATGAAGGATAAATTGACAATGAAATATTTAGTAGTGGTTTTAGAGTTTTAAGTTTCATATTGAATGCATGTTGATAAACCAAACAAAGCAGTTCACAGGTGGCCTAAATTAAATTCCGAATTAGGACAACAAACTCTCTAAGGGAGACGTAAATAAATTCCTGTCCTCAAATGGGAAAATAAGTGTACGCAAAAGGTAACACAAAACCAATCTCTTTCCCAAACTATTTGGTTTGACACATTCCAAATTTTATTAAATAACTTGTTTGGGAAAAGACAAGTATTGGTTTTGTGTTATTTTGTCTATATGTCAAAGTAATTTATCTAAAATTAGATAGGTACTAATAATAATAATAATAATAATAATTTATTCTAAGAGACATGAATACATGCATAAGAAAACGTCAAAAAAGGTGCACGAAAAATGTACAACATTATAGTAGTGCTATCATTAATTTCGTCATACCATTGAATAACTCTTATTTATTCAATGGTCATACTCTAAAGCTATGGACAAAATATCATTTATATTTTATGGGCATAGATCAACAAGAAATGTTTTTACCTTACATTTATACAGTTTTATGTTAGCTACATTTTGAATATACTGCGGTAATTTATTGAAGAACTTTAATCCAATAACATCGGAGCTGTCTTTACCTATATTGAAACGGTGAAAGGGCACTCGAAAGTTTGTATTCAACCGTGTTTGATGGTCATGTATGGCATTATTAGTATCAAATTGGTGTTTGTTGGTGTACTTACATATATTTCGTCAATTCGTAGATATACAGACTGTTCAACGAAATGCGGCCAGGAGTATAGCGACTTGAGTGGTGTTATAACTCTAACAAACCATATACAGTGTGTCTGCTTAAGTTCGCACCATATGGAAAACTTTTTTATTATTAATTTTACGAAAAAAAGTTATTCTTTATAAAAAGTTCTGCATGTTCTAAAATTTAAAATACAATCATCAGATATTAAATTTTTTCAGTCGTGTACGCGGTTTGTCAAAAAATATGAATTTTGCTCAAGAGTAAAGTACCTTTATTTTTGACAATATCGAAAATTGTTATTATTAAAAAGGTAATCAGAACTAAAAACTACGTTCAAATATGTAATTACATCCTGCTAGTTAAAAATTTTTTTTTTACAACTTTTTCTCAATATACTACCTACCGATACTGATACGGTTTCCGTTCCGTTGAGAAACCTCACTGCCAAACATTTCTTGTTATAATACAAATCATTTGTTTATCAGTGCATCCAAGATTTCACGTAACTAGACTTACATTTGCATTGTAATTGTAGACAAAAATAGTCCGTACAATACATGGCTTTGAGCATAAGCAAAATAAAAAATTCTTTGTATCTCAAAGCTCGTGGAATCTCTGCTACATAATATTGCAAATGCTGCGTCATTCAGCCTATTGTAAACATTATCTATGCGTGTTATGCCAACCAACATAGGGTGTCCGTTAAGGTAACACCTAAGAATTTCTCCTGTGATAAGTGATTTACATTATCATTAGTATAAGGGTCAAGTTCTAAAATTTACAAAACCACTTTTTGCTTCCTATTTGAAATTTCAACTAAATATGAAATGTGTGAAACTGTCAAATCTGTTGTTAACTCCTACTACAGAGGTGGCCGTGTTCCATGGTTTACAATTTATGCTTCTATAGAATTCAAATTATATGATCCACTCCCAGAGAGCGCTGTAATTTGCACGTGTTTTCGGGTTTACAGCGCCAAAAAATGTGGGAAATTCCATTTATCTTCAAAATTCATCACAATATTCTTCCATTCGGCTGTAGTTTTTTGTTTTATATTTCTGAGACACAGGAAGTTGATAATTTATCCCAACCAGCCACACCACATTCCGGCATATCGCAATCAAGTACACTTCGCCCGGTATCACAAGCATCATAGAGAGCCGCAAAAAGGCGCTATTGCAAATGCGATAACATTCTGAATATAATTCAAAAACCATTTTCAGCTCCCTCATGACGATGATATGGGCCTCAAAATTATGGGAACTTTCTCAAGAACAATTCGTTCATGCAGAGAAAATAATCAATGATATTTTTATGAGAAACTGTTGTTTTTGTTATTACGTACCTGTTCAATGTGTGTGTATATTGAAGTTGGAGACTTCCAAAACATTAATGTCACATGCTCATTTCATGTGTTTTTCGTCTGTACCGAGTTTATTTTTAAAGATACAAATAATTTCACAATATCAAAATATGCTCCTTGTGATGTCTTTTATATCTTAAAAATAATAGTGTAGCTCAATCTCTCTCAGTTAAGCTGAAAAATACTTTGTATATTAGTAGCATAATTAAGTCTGATGGTGTTTGCGCCACGAAGCCACAAAAACGGTGCTAGATAGAGGAAAATTGCATGTGAACAATTTGTAGAGCACAAAATTTACTAAAGGAAAGTCCTTGGGAGGGTGTTACGATCTTCGATAGTTTAAGAGTTACAGTCATCCAAAATGATGCAAAACTTACTTGCGCAACTGTGCACACCGCTTTTTCCCAGAATCCCAGAGATAGTTAGACTCTCATCTGACTTTTTTGTAGTAAATTTTGTGCATTGCAAAATGGCTTCAGTTCATTTGTTCTCTGTCTAAAAATATAGTGGTTTTCGCAGCGTGCAAGGCGAAAGCGTTAGGGGATCTGGGTGATTTCATTGATGGGTTCAAGACAATTTCGCCTTCAACTCTATTTTTTCCTATGCTTTAGTAAATTTTGTGCTCTAGAAATTTGTTCATATGCAATTTTCCTCTATCTCGCACAGTTTTTGTGCCTTCGTGGCGCAAACACCATCACATCACATGTAATTATGCTACTAATACAAGTATTTTTCAGGTTTAACTTAGAAAGATTGAGCCATGAGCCACCCTATTATTTTTAAGATGTAAAAGACATCACAAGGAGCATAATATTTGATATTGTGAAATTTTTTGTATCTAAAAATAAACTCGGTACAGACGAAAAACACATCAAATGTGTATTCCGCAAACGAAATTCACTCTGTGAGTGACGTCATGTGCACGGTCTGACGAAATCTAAACGTCGAAGCATCCGGCCCTGAATTAACGTGTATCTATGCCTTTTTTATGTATAATTTTGTAGAACAATTCAATGTCAATAAACCAGCATATCCGTTTGTTATTTTTTTTTCTTCACACAAAAATAAAACCTTCGAATCGTATGGACTTTCTAAGCTGAAGTGCCAAATTAAAAAAGTGTATAAAAAAGTTCTAATAAATTAAAAGATGGTACTGTAAATAAATCCTACGTCAAAAATCACCCTTTATGTACGTACTTTCAAACCTGTATTGCTTTCTATTTATGTTAAAATCGTTAAAACTCTCTTAATGTTCCTACTCCATTCTATCAAAAATGTCAACAGAGTGTAGCATACCATTAGTTAACTTATATTATCGGTATTTCATGAGAAAATAAATTACGTTGAACGTAAAGTATATCAGACGCACATAATACCGCCTTAAAGCGCTACCTATAAAATTTATGCACATTTTTTATTATTGCGGCTACATAGAAAGTTTGTTTTCAAAAGTGTTTTGTTGGTTTAAACTGACTTATACCCTATAATTTTCATTGTGTTAAAATTCGGTTCGGGTTTTCTAATACTCCAAATTCGTGCATAAATTAGTTTGGGTTTGAGAAAACTGTCTGGCGAAGAGGTGTGGCAGATAAATAATGGGATAACCGTCTGAGATTGCGAGTTTCCGCTTGACCAGTGTCCATAGCCTCTCGTGAAAATCCAACGAAGCAAAAAATTACTAAGCATAAGAGATAACCACATTAAATGCAAGGCACGCTGCATTTCGGTTTCATTTCTTTATCATAACTAAATTTCAAACACAAGCTTAATGAATACCAATTCTTCTTACATGTCCGATGTTTCTGTAATTAATCTAACTTTACTGCATAGGCTATTATTTACATAAGTTTAATATGTTGTACAACATCTAACCTTACAAATACCTAGTGCAAACTTTAATCAATTTCAGTGTTTAAGGAAAATCGGGAAACTAAAGGAACACGAAAGCATATAAGAACTATACTCTTGTGATATCCATTGCGACAGCTTATATATCTGCGTGCATAATTTTACAACTTTGTCAAATTGTTAACTTGAATGATGGAATACATTATTCTTTTTTGACATTTTCTATTGCTTTAGGATGACCAAAGAGTCATCCACTAATTGTAAATAAGAAACGACAATGATGACTGTTAGAGGGAATCACTTTTTAGAGACGATGTATTTAGTGAGGTAAAACTGTGTGCATGTGAAAGGTATATTTAATACCTTTCCGTAGGGTAGGTACTTTAACTGCTGATTAACCATTCATGCAAGACTCATTGACGTGGAAGCATTTCCGGATGGGAATGGGAACGTTCTTAAAAATGAATACATACATTGAACTTTGTGGCACTGTAAACATCAATAGACCGGACAGTTTACAACAAATTTTCTGAAGGTAGGTAGGTACTATACAAACCCTTTTGATACATATCAAATTATGCTTGAAAAGGGCAATTTAATGCTGTCAGATTTTAATTAATATAAATTTCCTTTTAAATTAGCTTTATAGTATACTCAACGTCTTTTGATATCAGCAGAAACGAAATATGCGCGGTAGGGTTATAAATGGCATCTGCATAACCAAACTGTTTATCTTTACCTACTTGCAAATTTAGTTTAGCTTAATAGGCTATCGAAGCTAACATGAAACTCAGTCTGTATTAAATTAAATTGTTCCAGTTGGCAGAAAGTTAATTGACTTTAAATCAAGTGTAAAGGCGAGTTAACCTATATTAATTAAAAAATAGTCGCTTATTATAAAAATTAATTTCCTTATGTATTGAAACAATTGCATTACAATTTTGTAGTATAGTTATATTCCAAGCTCAGATTATCGCCTATTATACGATTTGCGGTTTATATGAAACTGTAAAAATACAATAAAGCTTTATCTGTTAATTAAATCTAGAAAATCGCAAGCGCAATATACTCAAACCTAAAACAAAAACTATAAAAGCCTGGATTTTAATTGAATTTCTAAATCTTGGAATACCTATCAACAAATGCATCAGAAGAATGCAGATGCAATTATAGACAAATGAGTTTTACGACTTAAAAGGCATACCTATACACTATATTATACGATATACCTACTAATAGATCACGGAATGAGATATGAATGAAAATTAAATTGCCTCGTTAAAAATCCGTTCAAGGTACACATTTAAAAAACAAAGGCCGGTTGTACACTTTTTCAGTACAAATTTTAGTACTTATTAGAGAGAATAGAATAAAAATAAAGAATTCGTGAACATATGTTCGTTACCTCCCCTAAGGGATTCAATTTGTTCCTTCTATTACGTACGTACTGGAAAAATTGCAATTAAATGCGAAGATGAAGATTGTAATGACGTAGGTACAGTAATTATTATTTATTAATGTCTGAATATAAAATATTGCTTGTTGAATTAATACAAAAATGGGCTTTTTACTTTTAGTTTCCAAGCCTATTTCGTAATATTTTCACACACGATTTAGAAAAACTAGATTTTGCTGTTATGGCATAGTAAAGTTTGATGAGTAAGACCCGCCGTACACGAGCCGCATTTTGCAGTCGTACCGACCACACAATTCCGGTCGCCCCATAAGAAACTACAGACGCGCGTTTCGACTGCAGTGAACGCCCGTGTACGTCTGGTGCAGTATTTCTTATGGGGGACTGCAGTTCGCCGGAACGCGACCGCAATTGTGTGGTCGGTCCGACTGCAAAATGCGGCTCGTGTACGGCGGGTCTTATGGTAAGTTTCAGCTAAGTAATGCGTTTCACTTTCTGACGTTGTAGATATACAGCATTTTGAAGTAGTATTGTAGTCAGTTTTATCAAAGAGAATTATACTCTTTGGTTTTACGATAATCTGCACAAATATATGGTCCTCGAGCCGAATAATTGTTTTCTTTTGAATTCTGCGAAGCTTTATTGATAACTAATGTTTCCATGGTTATAACTTTTATAAAGAGCGCCAAAAGTATAATTTTCAACGAGTTTTACAAAGCCATAAAATTTATGACGTCATTTTGCTACAAGGTTGTCAAACATTCTTTGTGCTATTGAAACTATTCCAATAATTAAGGATAATTTTGGATAGAAAAGTAAGCAAATTCGAAAAATCAGAATATATAAATGTACGTAAACAACGAAAGCACAACAATAACATAACATTAAATTTTATTAATATTAAAGAAAGAGTAAAGCAGGTTTGGCATCGTTGGTTTTCTGTACTAACACTAACATTGAAAATGTTCTTTTTTTAACCGTGAATAACGTACCTGATTAAGATTTTTATTTTGGTACGTCATTGTATTTCGTTGCATGGCGAACTCGTTGAAAATTTGCCATTTACCTTAACTCTTGATATTCTACATACAGATCCCTACTATCGGAGTAAAAATGCAAGGCCTCTGACTTTAAGTGGTCATAACGAAAAAACTGGGGGGGGGGGGGGGGGGGTGAAATTTCTTCATTTTTGGGCAGTACATTAGTCATTTATATATGTTTAACATGTGTAAAAATCAAATTGGTAGAATCAGTTGTTTAACTTTTATTTTAATTAACAGCAATAAAAACGCTGTATTTAGTATTTTCCTGGCTGACCGTCAGTTTTAACTTATAAAATTGTTACTTATTGTTTCATAAATTGTTACCAAATTTACAAATGTTGTAGCACATATACTTCTGAAAAGTCGACAGCCAATAAATATTGATTATTCATATAATTAACTGGTTTTATAAGCCCTAACCGAAAATGTGCTATTTTGCAATATACGGTAACTGAAGAAAAAATACAAGCTTCTAAAGTCAGAGGCCTTGCATTTTTACTCCGATAGTAGAAGATTCGCAGTAATATCGTATTTGCGCATGATAGTTCTAAAAATGGCAACCAACATTGTCGTGCGGTTAAAGCAACGAAATGTCACCGAATTTCTTACTCTGGAGAGTGTACCGCCCCCGCCCATTGAAATCCATCGGAGGTTGAGTACCATGCACCGTGATGCGTCTGTTGATGTGCGTATGTCAGTAAATATCGCAAGTGATATGACAGTTAATTTAGATTTCTTGCAAAACGAGTAAAACATCCACTTGAGTTTCTTCATCAATCCTCCTTCCGCATCCTCCTTCTTCTTTCCATATTTAATGCTGCAGCCTACTTGCAATAATCAACAACTCCTTCATAATTACAATAGTTTTTCCGGAAAATCTCAGTAATTATTCAGAATTGACCATACAAATTGCAAATCAGTGGAAAGCTTATAAAAAACTTAATCGACTCGTGAACAGAAATAAAGAGTGTTCCATTTATAAAAAAAGAGTTATTCGACTTTTTGCGTTTCAGCACACCCTGTATATGCATACATGGACCAAAAGTCGACTATTTATTAATATTCCAAGTTATTCTAAAATTTTCTGCAGTGATCCTTCAAATATGAGCCTTTTTTCGAACAAAACGTTGAATAACGTCGAAACGGAGAGAGCTAGACCCATAGTGACCTATACAAAGTGCCTTTATTTTTTTATGTAAAAACTAATAATGTAGAAATATACAGTGTCTCATTTAAAAAAACATAACTTTGCTTTACCACTCTGTATAGACACATTCTTTATATAATCAAAATATTTTTATAATGTGCAATATAAGTGTGCTTACTTGGCGGTGAAAACCGCATGTCGATATCGTGAATAACAAAAAAGTTATGGGCCAATCACACAGCCCTGGGTCACCTTGTATTGTCTGTGGTAATATTAATCTAGAAGTGGCCTAATTAGCAACACCAAGAAATGTTTTAAACTTTACAAAATATTTCAATTACCAAACAATTTCAAAAATACAGTTCATTACGGTGAAATCTTAAACACTTCCACTTAAAGTGAAACTCATTAATCCTTACGGAACAAACTTCGCAAGGAGCAAAATACACATATGTTATTACATTATTACAGTTGGTAATATGCATTTTTCATTTCAAGTTAAAACTTGTACTTCATTAATCATTTGTCACAAAGTAGGGAATAAATATGAGATATAAAAATTTTGGAATAGTATGTTTGTTGCTAGTCGAAAAATGTAAGATGGAATGAAACTCGACTTACAGCGTAAATCTAAAGCGGATTACGTTCTACAAAAGTTCCTCATACATTATTTCCACGTTTCGCAAAAGTCCTCTAACTTACCACACATTTCCATTTTTAACACAAATATAAAAGATAAGTATATATTAGAACAGTTTCGGTGGATCCCTCATTTCATGATGTATTCTGTTGGTAAGCCGAAGCATTTATATCTTTTTTATTGCTCGGCCAAATCCTAACCTTATATTCAAAGCCTTAATCATGTACTGTGTATGAATGAAGTACGCCTTCATATTTTTGTACTAGTCTCTAATATAAAAACATGTTTTATGTAGGTGAAGATAGGGAAACACGTACTGTGCGCGAGTTTGACGTATAATTTTTTAGAAAATTCATGAACTTTGACGTATTATTTCATATTCCGAAAGATTAAAAAGTTGCCTAATTCATTCGTCGTCGCACTACTGAAGTTCTAACGAAAATTGAATTTGCGGATAACTTTCTAAAGCTGTTGTTCTAAGTATAATTAAATTTCGGCTCTATATGGAAACTCTATGTCAATGAAAATAATATTTATACATACTTTCAAGAGCTTTAATCACATTAACAGTGTTTTAAGTAAGTATAATTCTTAGTTTTCCAGTTTCACTCATTCTGTTTTACCATTGATTCATAGTCAATGGTTTTACTAAACAATCTTAAGGAAATTAACGAAACATGTAAATATTCATCTTAGAACCGCGACAATTAAACTTATCAAAGAGAGCTTCTTCGTATATGAATGTGGACAAGTATAAGAAAATGTATTTTCAAATACTGTATTGTACATTGGTTACACCAGTATCAGGATTTTGCAGGAAATGTACCACAGATAAATTACAAATCTGATTAGTGCTTAACGTTGACGCATTTCACACAATAGAAAGCCAATTGCGCTGTTCTTTAAGGCAGTAGGGCCTGATTGTGATCCAGCTGTTATTCAAGATCCGTGTACACCACGTGGACTGGGGAAGCTGAAATATTTAAACAAGAGATGAATCTTTTCTCGAATATATGTGTTATGGCAACTAACTTAGGCCAAACAGTACCTTTTGGCTTAGGCATAATGAACTATGGAAACAGACGTACCTTTGTGACACGCAATACGCAAGAAGACGTAGACGTTATCATAGCTTTATCAAAAATTGGAGATTCTCAAATGAGGAAATAGTTCAGACCACAACACACATCAGTTTTAAGTGCCTCTAATCGGCATTTACGTATGGATATCAAATCGAGTAGCGTAGCTACTAAACTCTCATCAGCTAGCAGTGTCACGGTTAAATGCCTTTCTGAGCAGATGGCAGATCCTGCTAGAATGTGATGTCAATACACACCACACTGTGCAGGACAGTACTGGTATCAACATAAGAGGTAATTTCCCCCTAAAACATATTATTAGATAATAATAACGGGTAAAAACTAGAACTTTGTTTAGTAAAACATAAAGTGTCAAAGAATAGATAAGGTTCAACCGAACCACTCCCACCGAACAAAATGAGGTCATTATCTAGGCTAGAGCTAACGAAGGGGACCTCTAGGTATTTTATGACAGGGCAATTTCAAGACGATATACTATGAGACAGACTATACATAAATTTATATTACACGAATCATTTACTTACTTATTGCATTGAAAATAAATATTTTTTAAAAAGTACTTCTTTTTATTCCAATGTAAACTATTAAAAATTAAGTTAACATTTGCGAAATATGGTTGTCATCCAGAGAAGTAGATTAATGCTGAAAACTAAAGTTTTTAAATTTCCCACGTAAAGTACTAACAACAACATGGCGAAGGTCACCCGGATTTGTCAAACGAACATCAAAGGTGTCGCTTCTGTATTTTGTCTTCTGTGCTGTTACTGCCATCGTTGGTGCACCCGCATTAGTAAACATTACCAATCATTCATAATGTATCTAGCTGTTCCGAATATATCTATATTCAGTATTTGAAAGTAAAGCATTTCCTCGTAATGACATTATGCAAAATACATCTATGGTACAATACTACAGCAGATATCTCCTGAAGTGCAAGATTGCCCGTATAGAACCCTCATTTCGTAATTTAATGGATGCATGTACAATTGTACATGTACAGGTACACCTATAAGTACGTAGTAAGTTTATTTCGGAGGAAACATTTTTATACTAAATGAAGACGAAAATATAACGTGATGAAGCTCTATATACCTACGTCAAATTAAACTTTTTATCAAATGGTATATCATCTTCAAATGCTTATAAATTAAATTTTAAAAATTCATTTCGCGTGAAATGATGTTTTAATCGGGAGATTCACAGATGTGTGTATAGCTGGTGGAGCGGTACGCAGAATGGTTTGCCTGGATTACACACACCATTAAATTCTGCCCATCGTAAAATTAAATTATTTCTGCGATTCCTCGCTGTAGAGTGACGAGGTAATATCTTATGCCTGACTGCATTGCGATTTAGACACACCATTTTGTTCTTGTTTTAAGGACCTCGTATACAACGAAATTATTGCAGGATGTAATTTTCCGTTTCATCGATTTTATACATTTTATCTTGACGTTTTTATGATTATTATCTATAGAGAAAAAAACGTTATAGGTAGGTATTATTACTACTGAATCACGTTGTTTTGACATATTTATGCTGGTTTATTTCATAATTAAATTTAAGATATATTTATGGCACTATAAATAACTTTCTTTCGGAATGCTTGTAACTTTGCACGTTTTACATTTGCAGATACACATTTAATTAGTATAAACAAGATCTCTTTTTATTCCTTTTCAGATTCATTCAAATTTTTTTACTACAATTAAGCTTAAATTTGGTACTTCCTTCTTATTCTATGTTATGCTTATGTTCCGAACGAAAACAAAAATTATAAATGGTAATAGTCTGCTTCCTTTGGCAGTTTGAATTATAAATACATGAGAGTAAGGCAGCACTTGACTGTCAGACTTAAATAAATTTCTTTGTAGTAGCTGTCCAACTTGTAATGTGTATTAATAACGAAATTTAAATATTGATATTTTATCAATTTCTTAAGTATGGAGTGATTTCAATTCCAATATCAGCGGTATTAATGAGTGTAAGAAGTGTAAGTATACCTAATACAAAGAATGGTAGCTAATTTAAAGAAATAGAAAAGAAGGAAAAGAAGATACATGATTGATAAAATGATAACTAATGCTTGAAGCAGTTAAATTGTTAACTTTTTCATTAATAGTGCCCTTATACATTAACAAGGATAGTACCGAAGTTTAGCACTGTCATCTATGGGATAGATTCTCGGATAGATTTCAATTTTAACCTTTTGGATGCTTCAGATTTGCACCTTCTGGATTGCGTTTTTACAACTAATTCTGATATAATTGCTAATGTTAAAGTTATTAATGTAGCAAATATCGCTGATCATCAATTGGTGGAGATAGAATTAAAATTTAATAGAACGTCTCAAGAACAATTTTTTTACTTTTAGGTCATTGAATAATACTGATCATCGGCAATTTATTTCAGACTTGCAGTCTATTAACTTGAATATTCTATACCACCTGAGTACTGTTGACGAAAAAGCGAACTTTTTATGTTTTAATATTGGTGGGTTAGTGAACAAACACGCTCCTTTTACGCGCAGGCGCTTTATCAGACCCCCTGCTCCATGGATAACGCCGGTTCTACAAATTATGCAAAGGGACCGTGATGTGATAAATACTTTAATAAATTTAAGGCCACCAGAAATCCTGCCCACTGGAATCTTTACAATAGTCTACGTAACCCGACTACTAGTTCTATTAGAAGAGAGAAGTTTTAGAACACAAAATTAGAAATTCCCCCACAAATTTGTGGAAACACTTCAAAACAACAGAAATACTACTTTCAAAAAACAGAAACATTCCTAATCATTTCAAAAATCCGACTCCAATCAACAAGCATTTTATTAAAAGTCGTAATCTACATATTACCGCTTCTGACAATATGGTGGATTTTTGTAATAATTTAACACCATTAAATTGTACTTTCGAGTTTACTCTTGTTTCTAATCATACAATTCTATGGACGCTCATGTCAATAAAATCGAACGCAGAGGGATCTGATGGAGTTCATTTAAGTGTTCTGAATATGTGCTCTCCTTACATCATACCATTAATTACAAACATTGCATACTCCTGCTTTCTCGAAGGGTCTGGAAGCATGCCTTAGTCATACCAATTCCAAGAACAAGCCAACCTTTGGACCATAGTTCGTTCAGACCAGTAAGCGTTTTACCAACAATATCGAAAATAATAGAAAATGTTATTGATGGGCAAATTAAGAATATCTCACAACGAATAACATTCAATCTAAATGCAGCCACTGAAGCCATTAATAAGTTTAGGGAGGATCTAAACGTATTGAAGCTATTTGCTGAAAATCATTTCTTACAACTAAATCCATCAATAACTGAATTGTTGGTCTTTGGAGCACGAAAACATAGGGTACAATTTCTTGATATCTATCCAACTATATCACTTGAAAACGAAAAGATTCAGATCAAAAAGAGGCAAGGAACCTAGGTTTGATTCTGGATGCGGACTTGAAGTTTCAATCCCATATAAACAAATGTGCACGAAAAGCTTACTACTTTTTGCGATGTATATTCCACCAACGCCACTTCCTATCTAAACAATAGCTGCATACATTTGGATGATTTCGTTGCGTCTCTCGGTCATATCCGTACTACGCCCAACATTTATCTCCAGTTACAATAATGACTATGAAGTCCAAATATGTATGCAAATTTACACTCCATTTTCAAAAAAACTGAGAGCAAATCTCGCAATCAGTTGCCGCATTTGCAAATTATCGGTTAAAATCTTAGATTATGAAAGTACCTATTGAGGTCAAAATGTTTTTCACAAACTTGTACGAGATGATAAGTTGCGTATGTTTTTTTGAGGTTAATCGACATCCCAATGGTAGTTCATCTCCAACTGACTTATTTGTGATTTTAAATCGCTCATACTACTGTAAACAGTCTTCAGAGTCACCACATTATCGCCATATACTGATGCTGACTTTAAAATGAGCTTCTTTTGCACTTCTTTGCAACTTAAAACAATGTTAACGCGTTGTTCGAAATCCGTGATGCGCAACAGCACGGTAAACACGACCTTACTCTACCGGCTCTGTAAACTCACTGACATGTAACAACAATCGAGCGACAGAGGTTCGAATCTTACTCGAATTCTTTTTAATGCGGCAGTGACGAAAAGTCCATTGGCATTGGGGGGGGGGGGGGGGTATCTCTCGTGGTGTGGACGGTAGGGAGGCGGCGAAAGGAGAAGTCATCCATTGATGAAACTCCCTAGGAGGAGCACCATTTACGGGAGGTTGGTGAGGTCTCCAAGCCATGTTTTCTTTAGTCTTCGCACTGGTGGGTGATAAGTGGAAAGCTGGTGAATGAGTTGATTGCTGTGTCCATCTAGTGGTAATTCATCGCAAATCTTTTGATTTCATTAACAACGAATGGGATGTGCAGGTCTTGGTGGATTGTTTGGTTCGTTACAAACCAGGGCGCGTCAAGAATTGCGTGAAGGGTCTTTGACTGAAATTGTTTTTATTCTAGTTGATTTGACACACCCCCAAAGTTGTATACCGAATGTCCAAATTGGTTTCAGCATCGTTTTGTAGAGTAGCAGCTTATTTCGGATCGATAGCTTTGAGTGTCTACCAAGGAGACAGTACATTCCGCGGTATTTAAGGTTTAACTGTTTGCGCTTAGTTTGTATGTGTTTGTTTTACGTCGGTTTTTCCGCTACTGGAGCATTGTTGATGTTGACAGGCGGACAAACATTGGTTTTCATAGTAAATGTTACTTGAGCTGACTTCGATTGATTAACTTTTATGCGGCACTTATATAGCCATGTGATGATTATATTGAGGTGTTGTTGGAGGTTGGAAGTTGCAGTATCCGCATGTTCATGGGTGGAAACTAATGCCGTGTCGTCGGTGAAGGTAGCAGTCACATTGCTGTCAGTTTCTGGCAGGTCAGCAGTATAGGCGAGGTAAAAGAGGGGGCCGGGATGCTCCCTGCGGAACACCGGATTTGATGGGGTAATATGAGGACAGTTCGTTATCGCAATTGACAGAATAATAACGCCCTGTTAGGTATGATTTAACCAAGAAACTGAGAAAATAGCGTCTATAACCACATGTGATGGAAAGAGGGGGGGCCTGTCTGGGCCAGGTATCTACTCTCACCGTTCATCGTATCTTTTGATCACACCTTATACAGAAGTAAACCTTCATGCCGTAATACAACATGAACATCAATGTTGGTATAAATGAAACACAACACTTTATTTCATTCACACCCCTTTGTGAGTATAAACCCACCAGCCAATACCTTTAACAATGTTGGTTTTAGATGAAGGTTTGTTTTTTTCCTAATTGGTCCTGTTTTTCTGGTACATACTAATATCAGATTCAAAAATTGGCAGATGCCCCGATTAATATAGGAGAGATACACGACGACCTTCATCTGAAAAAAGTCGTAAGTCGTTTTATATCATCTTACAGATCAAAAAGCAGAACAAGAACGATTTCTCACGAAACTCTAACATTGCTTAAGAATGGGGGGGGGGGGGGGGCATTTTGTCGAAAATTGTAACAGGCGATGAAACTTTCGACATGCCAACTCAACAAGAGAGCCGCATATGGATCCATGAAGAAGAGGCCACATCAACAATAATCAAAAAGCAGCGAGCAATGAGGAAGAAATGTACGTTGTGTTCCTTAGAAGTACCGGTCTAGTGAGCGCTATTAAGAACTTGGCAGTATTTGGCTGCAAACAACATTAATGTAATCAAACACCCTCGCTACTCACCGGATCTGGCAATGTGCGACTTTTGTCTGTTTCTTGGCTAAAAAAATTTGCGAGGAAGAAGGATTTTTTCAAAGGAACAGATCGATCGGTGTTCGGTGTTATTTTAATAGTATTCCTAAAGCTGCTTGGTTTGGAGCATTTAAGCAGTTGAAGGCAAGAATGGGTAAGTGCGTACTTTGAACATACCTAAAATAAAATTTTGAAAAGTTACACTGGTTCTTTTATTGTCAATAATAATGCCTTGTCCCTCGTAACAGCTTTTTAATGTTCTTAAAGCTTGTTTAGTTTTACTAAATAGTAACATTAAAACTTTATCACTTCAATTTGAAAAACTAATTTTCGACATTGGCATAGATAAATGACGAAATCAGATTGCGAGGAAACTTTATTCTTCTCAAGTAACCGCGTTATAATTATATAACTTTAAAAATAAAATGCTGCTTGGCAGTTTGATGAATGACAACTTATAACGAACACTATTTTTACACTTTACCTCTGAACGAAGAACGTAGATTATGGCAGTGACAATGGAAAAATGTTTGGAAACTTTCTAGTTATCTTTAGTTCATGAACAAATGAATTTATTCAATCGAATTCTGTATATAAAATAGTTATTTACAGTAAGAGTGAGGAAGGTTCACGCGAATTGCGTGTTCGTCCACGAAGCACAGCGAGTGGACGATGCAATTCAAGTGAACGAATGTGACCTTACTCTCGAGTGTTGTATTTCATTTTGTTCGACTCCTCTTTAGAAATTGACTCTGTAACTTTGTATTACAATTGGAATTATTTTATTTATGTCATACTACCTTATTATTTCACCATAACAACTGCTGAAACAAGAAACATTAATGACTAAATAACGTCTCTTTCCATGACAACCGGATTTTAGATAGCAACGGGCGTTATTTTTTATAACGCCTGCTTATAACGCTCGCAAAATGTAAAATTATACCTCATCACTATAGATACGGTCAAGGATGTTAAATGTGAGTCTATACTGATTTTATTGTTATCATCTGTTTTAATTATCTTAACGAACTTCTTGCAAGTATGACATAAAGTTATGAAGGCACCACGGGCGTTATGAACATAACGCCTACAGTCGACGTACATCCCTCGGGCCAGAGGCCCTCGGGCTATACGCTGTCGACCTTTGGCGTTATTTAGTTCATAACGCCCTAGTTACCTTAATTACTATAATTGATTCATTTTATGAATCGTTCAGTTAAAATAATGTGGGACAAGTTACACGAACAACTAACGGCTTGGTAATTAAACGTTAAACATTGTCGTGATTTCTAGCGTTTTCCTAGCGTTTTCCAAGTATTTCTATACATATATCTAAACAAATCCTAATTATGTATACTTCTAGATTTTAGTAATTTGTGGAGAAGCATTGATTTTTTTGTATCTCATTTCTTCACAAATTTCAATAGTTGATAAGAAAATTTATTTTATCAACTCCGTCATAAAAAAGAGGGAAAACACATTTCTGTATACCACTGACGCAGTAAAAACGATATCTACAATAACGATTCCTAAATTTCGAGTGATCAAGTTTCCTCTCCCCAACTTCTTAATACGTGTGCTGGAGGGTACAGGTGGCAGAAAATCTATTGCCACGTTTGACTCCAATGGACATTTTTCCATCTAGTTCGGTTCAGTTCTATTAATGACTGAACATTTTTAAACTGACTAGCAAACGCCATTGCAGTATACCTATCGATTGTTTTGTCGTTACATCTATGTACCTATGTACAATTTGTTTGATTACGTTCTCAGAATATTCTTCCATCCCCTTCAGTAATTTTTTGGTATCTATGTCATTTCTGGTCCATTTCGAACCATAATTTTTCCAGTAGTTTACGTCGAAAATTAAAAAAGACACATGCCCAACATTAATCAAGCTTTATATTATATCGATGGGTAGTTCGCTCTTGCCATACGTCGGGGTAATAATTTGGGTCTTAGCATCAGGATCGAGTGTATTCCTCCGCGCGTTTGTGGGCGGAAACGAATTCTGAATTAATGAGCTAATTTTTAATGGTTAATCTTGAGTATGCGCACATTAGTACATCACACACAGTAAATAACCATGAATTAATGGCTACCCCAAGTTGTGGTAATGTTAACTTCTGTCGGTACATTTTAATTTAAGTTGTTCATCTTATTTTTAGGTGATTCAATCGTTGGGCAAATTTGATTTTCTTTAACAGAATTAGTTTAATTGAGAAAGATATACCCCCCACCCCACCCTAGGGCGTGTTGGTTGTGAGTTGTGCGCTCTCCACTCAAAACATTTGCTATTGCGCATGTCGAGGGCAGAAGCTAAGCTACAATCCCTTGGCTGTACATTATACATAAATTCAGCTTTGTTACAGGTTTAGCCTATTTTTTCTAAAGGTCTTGGTCTCTTATAACTCTTATAGTTATAACTGATTCCTTCCTGTTATCACTTTTTTTATGATGTCCCAGGAATAACTCAATTCAATTATAAGTTTTGTTCACCTTATAAAGGGTATTCAATTAATGGGACTGAACCTGACTTGGTTCACATTTTTGTTTTAAAGTTGATGGACGGTCCCTTGCCATTGTTGTCTTGTCACGTTTAATTTAACTTCGATCGTTTTTTAATGGTTGGGCTTGCAAATAATGATCTGTATAATAGAAAAGAATTGTCTGTTAATTTCTATCTTTTCTTATTTTTCGAACATTTTTCTGTTTCATTGGGATTGAGAAACTAGTCAGTTAACATTAACAAATTATGAATATAACTTTTATGCAAATATACTTTGTAACGATATGCTTATCTATAGTAGTTGTAGTTTTCTAACAAGCAATAAATAAAGCACTAAAGTACATGGTAAAATACATTATGAAGTTTGCAAAGCAGTAAAGAAAATATATGCCGGTTGCCAGATACGTAGTATTTCATCGCTGCAGTTAACGTTGTTTAAAAGCTTGATGCGAATAATCTGAGCTTAGCAGCTGCCGCACTTTCAACATCCGTTTTCAGGGTCAATTGGTTTTAATTTCCCTCACTGCCTTCAATTTATTATGAAATTAAAGCGACAACTAAAACCAAAACGAGATACCAAGAATCAGACAAAAGATCGCCTATCGTTTTTTAACCTGAATATTCCAATTTTAAATGTTGGGAAAACTTGGTTTCCTACTAAATTTAATCAAAAGTTGGAAACGTTTCATTAACATTCTGTAAACTTATTAGCTGCCAACAGAATTGCAACTTGCTATCATTGTGAAGTAAATTAGTAAAGCTGAAAAGTTAACTGAACTTAATTATAACTTGTCCATCAATTGATATCAGATATGAATGGAACTGAATGTTGTAAGGGGTTATCTCATTTTAAACAGTATGTTGCATAAATTACTTTGGTAAGAATACTATTCAATTATTCAATAGAGTTATTACTTTGCTTCTTATCTTACACTATGTATCATTAAATATCGTCGATAGCCTACTGAAACGTGAAAGAGACAATGCAAAAAGTTCAAGCCGAAAAGCCTAATTTTTAAATCGTTAGATTTTAACACTTTTCTTCCGTTATGAACGTGAATATACATGGTGTTTTTTTCTTTCCCGAACTGTGCAGGAATATTCTTTGTTTTAAATTGAAATAGAAGGCCCCATATTATAGTAGCCCAGTCAATGAATACATAAAAACAGGGTTTCTTTGCAAAAGGTCGGGAAGTTTTGAAACTTGGCACATACCTAGATCTTGGCGTTCTTAATGACCACCTAATTTTGCGAACACGCCGTCGCGCCGCTCGCGACGCCATCTTGGAAAAATGAAATTAGATAATTAGTCATATCTTCCTTACCGTACGTTTTATTGAAAAAATACTTCTATTCAAAATTATTCCTTATAAAATTGTCTACAATTTAGCTCTTAACTATTTTTTTATCCGATCAATATTTACAGAGATATAGCTTCTCAGATTCTGAAAAAATGAAGTTTTGTCTTAGAGCGCATTTTGTAGATGTATAAAACTACGTTTATTTTTCAAATGATGAATATTGACCCAAGTGATAAGTTAACACCTAATATATCACCCCTCCCTCCTTTCCTCTGCCCCAGCAACGTCTGTCACCCCACATTTTAAAAATAGTTGGTGGGGAGCTGCCTGCTAGACAGCGACTAGCGTAATTTATGGTAAGTTTGTGATAGTTTTTGATGGATATCTGGCTGCAGAGATGGTTAATAGCACCAAAACCGCCGAGTGAGTACGGCGTTCACGAGTCCATAAGGACCATAAGTCCCTTGAAATTTTGATGGTGCCTTCATCTCAAGAACGTTTCTTATCAAATGAGTCAAATAAAGATCGTTTAATCGCTATGTTTAAGACAAAATTCGAGGAAGCTCGTGTTCAAGTAAAGCAGGCCACAGAAGATGCAGACACCCTCTTATTGTCACTACAGCGTTGGAAATGTCCTCTTTGTATAACTCTGTTTGTATTGTAGAAGATAAGTATAGATTTGCTTGTTTTTCTAACAGCTCTCAGACACGATTATAACAACATTTATTTCCGAAAACCAGGAAAAGGAAAAGTCTTCGAGAAAATATACACTTTACGCAGCTTACAATACGATGAAACTGTAGTAGACAGCATTCTGTTTCTTCACTCGTTCAGTGATTGCGATACCATATCATCTATCTACAATGAGGGAATAGTGAAATTTTTTAAAACACTCGGAAACTCTCGGCCACTTTGTGACATTATTGGTATTTTCAAAAATCGTGATGCTGAAAATGGTGAAAATTTTTTTATTGAATTATATCGCGAAAAATTTTCACCTTCCACTCACTTCGGTATAGATTTCGTATAGAACGTGCCATCAAGTTCAACAGTGGCTTGGTGTGCAGAAAAATCCACTAGATTGGGGGTGGAAAAATCAACAGATGGCCTGATTGCCATAACTACGAGAAATAACCTGCTCCAGCTAACCTTCTCAATTGCATTTCTTGCAAATGTCAAAAAGGTTATGGTGGAGTGTGCAGCTGCCGCAAAGCGGGTTTGAAATGCTCCAGAATGTGTGCTGTTTGTAATGGAAATGCATGCAGCAAAGGCACCGAAATATGTCTGAATGATGACCATGACGACGAACTTGACGTGCTTCAGAACATAAATTGTGTTGCTGAGGATCTCATAGAAGATGCGGAGATGTCGGATGATGATTGATTGCGCCTGTCCGTCGGGTCTTTGATTTAGAGAGTCAGACTGTGGATTAGGCCTACGCGCCGATTTCTATACCTCATGGGTTGCTGTCGAAACGAGAAAAATATCACAACCTACATTTTTTTCACATATAGCGTAGCCATAGGTAATAACACATCCTTCCTTCCTTGTTTATTGTGTTTAAAGGAGTTTAAAAAAGGGGTCCATTCACGTAAAGAGTCCTGGATCCCTCAAATCTTTAATCCGCGCCTGCTCATCACTGATGTATATGCACATGAATGCGTGTATATACCGGGTGAATGAGACCACCCGTATCAGTATTTTATTTAAAGAACGGTGGCACCATAAGTCGAAAGAGGTATTGTTTAAAAAATTGTTAAAAAGAAGAAAGTTTTATAGGAAATAGTATATTATTTTATGTGGCGGAGAAGTACAACTTTTCATGGCGCGCCATGAAAAGTAACTTCTCCGCCAAATAAAATATGCTATTTTTTCTTCAAACTTCCGCAAATTTACGCAAAACATTTATTTTTAAATGGTTTTAAGGGATATTATTAGCGGCGTTCGTTAAATTAAACGTCATTGTCAAATAGGTATTTGTTTTCACGAATAGGAATTACATTATTTTACCTCCGGCGGCGGAAAAGTGTTTCTATGACAACACTTTTCCCTCCGGCGGCGGAAAAGTAAAAGTAAAATCTGCTCTAACGATAAATGTCAAACTTTGGCGCCTACTATTCGGTCGAATAATGACATAATTTCTTGACGTTTGAAGAAAGAAAGAAAAAAAGAACAGATTTTACTTTTACTTTTCCGCTGCCGGCGCCGGATGGAAAAGTGTTGTCATAGAAACACTTTCCCACCGCCGGAGGTAAAACAATTGGTAATTCTCATGCGTTACCAAGGAAACATCACTTTTACCTACCTATTCGTGAAAACAAATACCTATTTGACAATGACGTTTAATTTAACGAACGCCGCTAATAATATCCCTCAAAACCATTTAAAAATAAATGTTTTGCGTAAATTTGCGGAAGTTTGAAGAAAAAATAGCGTATTTTATTTGACGGAGAAGTTACTTTTCATGGCTTGCCTACTATTAGCCGCGTTACTTCGTTCGGCGCGCCATGAAAAGTTGTACTTCTCCGCCACATTACTGCCATCCCTTTTAAGTAATATTCGACTAACGTTATCAACGAACTTCGTTCGTTACTGGAATCAATATTCCGTCCGTGCATCCGTGCGTTGCAAGAGATGCGTATTGTCTACAACCGAGTTAAGATATGGATCTTATGTGAACTTTTATGCTGATTCAAGATGCGGGCCCAATTTTTCGATATCTCAAATACTTTTCGAAATATTCGACTTTAAAGTCGAAATTTCGAAATTATCAAATTTTGTCTTTTTGATAAGGCCAGATTTTTTTTATACTTTCGTTACTGCGGTATTCGAAGTTCGTTTTGTAATCCTGGGATTTCAACTAGTTAAATTTGAAATTCATTGTTAACAAACAAAATTGAAAAGTCGACTTTTAAAATCTAGTTACCAATGTTACATTGTGTTCAAAATGTCTTCCATTTACTGCTAAGCACTGTTGAGGTACACTATCAGTGGCTCTAAGTACTTCTTGAAAGGGAAGAACACATGTAACATTGGTAACTAGATTTTAAAAGTCGACTTCAATGTTTCTTGTTCTATGTTCATAATCTGTAAAAACACACTACATCACTACATCTCACAATAAAATGGTAGCAAGTAGGTAATCTTAATTTGTTACTTTCATGACATTTAAAGATTCTGTAGAATGTGGTATTAAGGAAGAGGGGTTTTTCAACCAAAAATAATATACTTTGTTGTTATTTATAACGTTTCGTTGACTATCAGCTTCTTCGGACAATATTGTTTATTAACATGTTTGAGTAAGGCGTTGTGGTTCTGGAAAAGATTGTAGCAATGATAACATGTAATGTATGGTGAGTAAGATACAGCGTAAAACATTTTTTGTAAAAGTATTTTGAAACTTAACAAAAAATAAAAAGTAAGTTTCAAAATATTTTTACAATAAAAATGTTTTACGCTGTATCTTTCTCACCATACATTACATGTTATCAGAACTACAATCTTTTCGAGAACCACAACGCTTTACTCAACATGTTAATAAACAATTGTCTGAAGAAGCTAATAGTCAGCGAAACGTTATAAATAACAACAAAGTACATATATTATTTTTGGTTGAAAACCCCCTCTTCCTTAATACCACATAGTTACTAATTTCAACCGTAATTTCCGATGCTTATCATTCTGTAGAATCTTTCCTTTAAAAAGGTAAATTTGCATTGACTTATTGACACTCCACGATATTTGAAAACCATTATCGAGCACGCTGCAGATCTTATTTCATATTACATTAAGGTATATAAAAACCTATAATATGCCACATACTTTTCTCACAAATTATGTAAAAATGTGTTAAATATGTAAATTTTTGTTTCTCAACTTGAAATTTGTTTGAAGCAACTTTAATGGTTTTATAATGCCATGCAGTAGTTTGACGATGAATTAAAAATGAGGTGAACATTAAGCATAATAATAAATGTTACCGACTTGGTATTGAAAGATTTGAAATTCATAGATTCTTAAAAACTTTACCCAACAAAAATACAATCTACTTTTCTTTGAAATGTTAAAAAGTGAAATGAACATATAACATTTTAGAAGCGTTAGCTAAAACAGCAAATTATCATATCCGGCGTATAATGTGTTCTTTTACATTTTAGCCAGGAATGCTGCGCCTGAATTAATCCCAGGATCCCCTGAATAATGGGTGAGAGGTGAGAGACCGTAAGAAATGATTACTTGGTTTGTAAAGTTCGTATTTTGATGCAAATGTATGGAGGCCTGCTCTAAATACTACTACATTTTAGAATAAGGAGTGTAACTTCATTCTCGAATTGTTATCGCTTCACAAATAATTTGCACGATATTAAGAATAATGAAGCTGAATATTATTATAATGAAGTGGGACCATACACGTACCGATAAAATTAAATTAAAGTCCGTTGTAACGCAAATGTTTATGTTAAACTTCTTCATTAAAAACGTACTGCAGGAAAATGGAAACCGCAAATACTTCACATTATTACAATTCATTATTATATTAATATTTTCAAGCGAGATACTTTATTATATCGTTTTAATTATTGTTTTCGCATAATAAAACAACAAAAACACAGCACACATTTGCATATACACGCTAATATGCGAGAATAGTTCCTAGTTGTAAACCAACAAGCTATTTCACATTGCAAATGAAAAATTAACCCAGCTTGTGTTTTGTTGCATACGAGTAAACTGTATGAAATTTTTGTAAGTTTAGTTAGTTACCGATACAGGGTGTTTTTTAAGAGCTTTAGTTAGACATTTCGGGGAAAGTTTTATAGGTAGGTTTTTGAAAATTTGAACTTAGGGGTTACTCTGAAAAACGAATCGATATAAAATATTTTCAAAATAGCAGCACTTCCAGAAATGCCGGAAGTAGCTGGTGACTAATACCAAAATTTGCCCATTTTGATTCTCCATCAAATGCAATAGTAAGAAAATGGTCATTTCATTTAAAAAACCAAAGTTTTTGGTCTTTGAATTGCCTTAAATTTGAAGCCTCATAGCTGAGGTCGTACCTTTTTTTAAGTATACCAGAAGAAAGCCCTATTGCTTGCCATAACTACAACGGTATTCAAGTAATGCATTCTCAAACTACCGTCTGCTCTGCATCCTTCCTTTTTATTAAAAAAGTGAAAATAACTTAAAAATCATACATTGAATATATTGACATGTGGATATCAAAAGAACTGAAATTTCGGCTAGAATTCAAAAATTGAATAAAATATAGGGGTTTGCCGTTTAAAATAACGAAGTTACTAGCGATTTCAAGCTTCTCCGGAAGTGCTGCCATTTTGAAAATATTTTACATCGATTCGGTTTTCAGAGTAACTTCTACGTACATATTTTCAAAAATCTACCTATAAAACTTTCCCAGAAACCTTTAACTAAAGCTCCCAAAAAAACATCCTGTATAGTTTGATTACAATTCAACAAAAATCGCGCAAAAATAAAAGTAATTAATTTGAAGAGAGTCGAGCTTTTTTCTGTTGTTTTTTACGACTCCCTGAAAGGTTTTTGTTCCAAATTAACTTATTAGGGTACGCGAATTCTATCCAAATTACACTTCCCTACTTATGAATATATATGTACATATATAGTAACTGAAGACAGCACTTTATTAAGGATTCCCACCTATTGCTGTTTGCTGGAGTTCTATGAAATCAATCCGTTCTTCGAGGGCAATAATGCGCCATTCTCAAGGAGATAAAGCTGCTTGTAGGTTGAAGAAAGATTTATAAATCTTACTCAGCAATGGAAGTCGAGGAGTATCCTGGATACCTTGGGAGAAGAACAAAGAAGGCCACCACCGCGACAACAAAAAGCACTGTTGAAGTCACTCATTTCGTAAAGACAAAAAAGAAACAGCATAGTAACCAAATGCTATGAAGCGGTAGACGTAATAGCCACAGCCAATACCAAATTAATTCTCTCTTCATACAGAGATGGAATATTGTTAATGGTGTCAAGGTAATTGCTTAAATGAAAGATAATGTTTGAAGAAAGTTACTGGAGAGTTTCCATTTAGATAATAGTGCTTTAATCTAATGTCTTCAAGATCCCCAGCATCACATCGCTTGACTACGAATACGAAAAAAAATTGTATATGAAAGTAGATCTAAAAAGGAAGAGGAACTGATCTGTGCCGGAGGATCCAATAAATCTGCGGAGATATTCTCCAAAGGACGAGTTGTACCGAATAACAGAAAACGATTGAAAAAGTGTATTCAGGACGACTCAATCGAGAACGATGCTTTTTAAAAACTCTTAATGACTCTATTATAGTGCGAACGGTTGCTAATAAAAACATCTCTCTTTGCCTATTACGACAATGACTTCATCAGTGTTTCCTCTACTAGCTCCGTTTGATCAAGATGTACGGTTTTAATAAATATATGACTTGACCAGAGCATCCAAATGGCAAATGGTCATTTCTTGTTACAGATCATTTCTGCATACGGTACACTTAATATAGGTACCACACTACCAAAACTGCAGATATACAATAATGGTTCTATTCCATTGACTTTAAACAGACTTTAAGTACCTAGATGTATTTACATATTATTTGTTAAAAGTAAAAGTGATGCTTAAGTGAAAAGTAATATAACTTTATTATTTAATCTCTTTGGCTGCTGTAATTTTTTCTTATAAACGCATGCTTTGTACTTTGCAATAATTTATCATCCTGTCAAAATAAAATCATCACGCACGAAATGAAACATAGAATTAAATGGAAGCGTACTTTGTTAACGTTTAAAATTATTATTTTACAAACAAATTATAAACCCTAAGCATAACTCTTATTCTTAGTAATTAATTTAAATAAGAACAAAAAGAAATTTAGCTTGGAACGGAGCGTTGAACGAATACTAATTTCATGCATTTTTACAGCATAATATTATATGAACTCTGAATATGAAATGTTTTTTTTTCGCTTTACTAATTTAATCAATAAATAAATTTGAATCTGCTTAAACTTACATTATTAGTAGAATTGATTTGTACATAAATAGATACCTACTAATAAAATAATAATTCCTTGTGCTGATATATTTTTATAACGTTACGACATAATTGTACACGTAAATGAAAATGGAACGTGTCTAAGCCCAAAATAGCGGTGGTTGCATCTGTTTACAGCACCAACCGGCACAATTCCCAGTTATTCATATGCATGAAATTAAAAAAAAGTAACGTGTTTCTTATATACCTACTCATCTTGATCTCTTTTGAATCAATTTATTTAGATTTTCAAATTTGAAGAGTAGGTGTTTAGTGTAAGTGGCACACTTGAAATTTTGACAAAACGTGACAAATGAACATGAAAGCAAAAGACTCCTTGGATCGTTTAAAAGAACTTGACCTGTAGATCCAATGATTTTGTCCCTTAGGATTTAGAACTGTAAAAGTTTTTTTCATAGACCACCTACTTGGGCCCTTTGTGCTACCTCTCTGATTAGAATCGTCCGACGCCGCAACGTCACTCAAGCCATCCCACACGTGAGATAAACCTGAGGACGCTGGAAGGGAAAGCAGCTCTAATCGTAGCGCCCGGTCAGGATTCCCCCAATATGGATAGTCTCAATTACGTAGACAAGTACGGGACACTCACAAAGTATGTGGTGCGCCGTCTCGTCGTCTGTGTAGCATCCTCTACAAGATTCGACAAACCCACGCGGTGTAGTGCTTGTTTAATGTACAGTTCCCTGAAAGTATACCCACAAGTAGTCGCAGATTCTTCCTTGATAGACCTATGCAGAAACGCGCCAGGCTGCGAGATGGTCCCCTGAGGGCCTCTCTCGCCTGACGACAATCTAACATCAAGTTCCACCTAGCCTTGTGCTGGGCGTGGGTGTCTTGAGTTAATAAGTTGTTTACAGTTGATACTGTAAGTAGAAGACGAAGACCCGGTTCTAAACCATAAAACGGATGTTTTGAGGCCAGCTTTCTCATTGCCTTTTGTTCCAGTATGTCCGTTAACCCATACGAGCTCGAAGGTATTGGCGTTGGTCACTTTCCCTAGTACTTGGTGAGCCTATAGAGATGAGTTTGCATTGACAGTGTACTTGCAGAGCGGCTCTGCTGTCACTGGAAATTCTGATAATTTTATTCTTTATGCCGTGCATAAAAATTTTTCTTGCACTAAGCGTTTTCCTACTAGTTCTGCCTGGAAGGCATTCGGGGTTTCGCCTACCCTCCCGTTCCTTCCATTTTTGTTTTAGCTTCATTCGTGAAGATGGATATGTCTTCATGGTAGAGTAGTTGTACTGAAGACAAAATAACATTTTAAATACGTATATAGCAGGGTTTCCCAACCTTTTTTTTGTTGAGACTCCCCGGACTATAAATTATATTGTCATGCCCCCCTTTACTTTTTCACTTGTCGAAACTTGTATGAACTGCGATTGACGACGTCGGGTTTTGAAACTGTGGTTGACAGAATAAGTGAATATGATATTTAATTTTATTAATTTTATGCGTGTAAATTAAACATTACATTGTAATGTTATTTGTTAATGTTGTTGGTTTATTTTTTTGTTTTCTTTCTGAAATGCAAACGCTTTCCGCCCCCCTTGACATTTCTCTATGCCCCCCTTGAGAGGCGCGCCCCCTGGTTGGGAACTACTGGTATATAGTATGAGATATATAATGGCACGAGCGAGATGTTCTGTTTATTGGTCGTTTATAAGTAAAGTCATGTAGTATTTAATTACACAAGAGAAATGTTAAAATTAAGATGAATGAATAATTAAGTTACAACTTTTATTTTTATTTTACTTGTCAACTGAACTTCATGTAGTAGAGCGATATAAACTCTCAAATACAATTATATTATTATTATCGAACTTCGGTTCTTATCATACTCAGGTGGTTAACTAACCGCACGGATCGGAATCAAGTAAGGGCGGCTTCACACACACCGATATTATCGGTGTCGTGTCGGTATCGGTATCAGACATACTTTTCACACACACCGATAAACAGTATGTCGAAATTGGAATAGCGGTTATATCTTTGTTAGCATCACCAGTGTCGCTGCGCCTTGTAAATATTCCATAGGTAAAAATTTTGGAATTCAGCTGTACTAGAATGCCTTAATATGAAGAAAAGCACCTTGTCGTTACTGTATTTATTATATTTACGAAAGAAGAAACTGAGAGAAAGTAATTAAATTTAACAGCACTCATAGTTGATTACATTTGTACTGAGACGACACTGAATTCAGTGAAATGCAAAAGCCAGCACAACGATACCGATGTGTTGGGACCTCGGACCAATAACATTTATATTATTGGTCCGAGGTTAGGACTGGTCTGTGTGAATCAGTGTATTTGGTTTGCATTGCGTACTAAAACTGAACGATAATTTACTGACCGATATCAACATAACGATTACTTCTAGCGTTGAGTGAAAACTCAACGCTTCTACTAATACATATACCTACACCTACAGTGTGACACATTTAGATTGGAAACACACATATAAAATCTGAATTTATTTACCGATTTTAACGAATTTTTTTAAACGCCAAATAATAAAACATCTACTTCGGGACAAGATTTTAAATATTTACTCCAATTTTCAGGGCATACTACGATTATTTTTTCGCACTCGTAATGGAGAATTGTTATTAGCGATTTGTTTATAAAAAAATATCTACGCCACTGGTTTCAGAATGCTTCCAAATAGCTGTCACCAAAATTTTACAAAAACATATTTATTAATAACAAAGTTATGACAACTTAAAGTTCGAAAACTTTCTAAGCTAACAGTTACAAAACAACACCCTGTATCAATAGATGACCATGAAATGAAGAAAAAAATAAAAGGAATAACATTTAACGCTACACGCAATTTAGTAAATAATAAGACCTAACATTTCCATTTTAAATCTTAGTTAGCATGGAAATTATGTTACTGTTTAACAGTTATGATTTTTATTAAATATTACGTTAGGTACTTTAAATATTTTTTTCTTTTTCTTATTTTATTATTATTATTATTATTATTATTTCTCTACTGATAGTTTAATTTAAGAATTATTAACATAATTTTTATGGCCATCTATTGATACAGGGTGTTGTTTTGTAACTGTTAGCTTAGAAAGTTTTCGAATTTTAAGTTGTCATAACTTTGTTATTAATAATTATGTTTTTGTAAAATTTTGGTGACAGCTATTTGGAAGGAAGCATTATGAATCCAGTGGCGTAGATATTTTTTTTATAAACAAATCGCTAATAACAATTCTCCATTCTGAGTGCGAAAAAGTTATCGTAGTGTGCTCTGAAAATTGGAATAAACATTAAAAATTTTGTCTCGAAGTAGATGTTTCATTATTTGACAATTTAAACAAAAATTTGTTAAAATCGGTAAAGAACTTCAGATTTTACATGTGTGTTTCCAATCCAAATGAGTCACACTGTATATAAAATAAATTTGAAGTAGCTGTGTGCAGGTGAAATATTTCCCCCAAAAAAGATGAATGTTGTCAATGTCTGGACTTTTCCAGTTGTGTAGGTGTTTGATGGAGTTGGTGATGACTTCTAAAGTGATTTCTGTATCGTGCATTGGTATTATGTGCTGTATACGTGTACTTTACGAAATTATTCAAGCTAGCGTGTGTATTATGTGTTTTGGACCACAAATCGGACCAGTAGTGCTCTAGAGATTCTAATGTAGGTAATGAGTATTTTAGTATTATTATTATTATTAAGCAAAGTCATAGAAGAGAATCTTCAAAAATGTAAGGTCCACGACCACATCAACTAAGTATTTCAAAATAGTTTTGCAGATGTTTATGGGTATGGATCTTGTTATTCTAGACTGCTATTCCAAATGGATTAAAGTATAACTTGAATGGTAAAACTTCAGGTTTTGCTATATTTTCCGAGATATTAGTAGCTGACAATATAACCTTTCCGTCTCTTTTCCTTAAACAATTTGTGAACGAATGAAGTGTTGAGATCTTAACTAATATAGTCCTAGGTATCCAAAGTCAGGCAGAGGTTGGAGTTAAAATTGTAGAACAGGAAAAATAGAGATTTAGAGCTTGAACTATTATAGAGATTCAGTGATAACAGGAATAAAGTTATCTCCAGCACAGATTATGTTTAAGGCGAGAATTAGAAAAACTTCTCTTCTGGATAAAGATATTTAAGTAATTCTCAAAAGTATAATTCAAACCAACTTAAAGGAATTAGCAAAATTTTATTATCATAAGCATACTATAGGTACGAGATAATGTGACATTCAAAAAGAAACATGAGCAGGTAATTTGAAAATGAGATACACTATGGTCATTAAAGGTGAACAACGGTGAGGTAAAAAATTATTCAATAATTAAATTATTTTTGCACAATGGAATTAGAAATAAACTTTCATAAAAGTTGTAATTACCTAATTCATAAGTAGAAATATCACGGCTTTGCGACATCAAAAGTTTTCATATCTACATGACATTCGCATTGCAATGCGAATAGCTTTTGGCTATTGTACAACCCTTTTTTATATACATTGTATAAACAAGGGTACAACCGTTGATTGAGGAAAACTCTTTAGTCAATGGTACAATTCAATTCGTTTAGCTCTCGCGTGATTTACAATTATCCTAAATTTAACCATAAATGAATCCTGAGACTTACTATTTGACATCCAAGAAAACTAGGCTGTACTTTTCATCGTTTTTCTGATTGATAGTTCCTGTTTCAACTTTTAGTGTGTGATCAACGCCAATGTTACGGTATGTGCGTTTCCACTTTGCATTACCAATGCCGCTTTTTGAACTGTGAAGCCTGATCAAATTTAACATTCATTTCGACGGTACCTAAACGTTAATATATTCCTACGCAAGTAATTCAAAGTAACGAATTATTTTTAGATTATTCTTTTGTAAATTTGCATAAAAATTCAGATTATTTCTGTATTTAATACAATCAAGCAAGCGGTGATTGTAAAAAGTAGACACTGTGGAAATAGTCCTTATGAGATTTTTTTGAATTAATCGAGATAAGATGCATTGAGATTTTAAATTTCTGTCCATTTTTGGGTTAAAATCTCTGTTCATTATCCTTAAATTCCATCCACTTGTCTAAGGAACTGCTTTACATGATAAAGAGTTGTAGAATCACGTACACCTGGTGCTTCAAATTAATTTTAAGTAGATACATTCGAGAAATTTTCATACCCTGTTTCACTCTTTATTGCTAGTTAAACTTGTGAAACTTTTCAAGTGTACTTTCTTATCGTGCGTTTTACATAAAGTAAGTGTACGCCAAGACACAGTTTGTCTCGCAACTTATTAGTGTTTAAATGGCGAATATACGTAATTATTATATTTACTCTACCCAAACGGCTGTAAACCACTAAAAGGTAGAGGTTTTGTTTTCTTTATAAACTTTTGGAAAGGAATCTTACTTTTGAAGTGATTCTTAAGCTATTTTTTCTAACAAATCCAGATACTTGAAACCTCTGGAAAATTTATGTTTAAAGATCCATCCACTTTGGATACCATAGAATAAATTTAATAACGCTTTGTGGACAGCTTACGTAACACTTGTTTTTACTTGTCTTGTCAAATAGGGATCAATTACCAATTAAACAATGTGTGTAGTAAATGAAAAACCCACCAAAATAAATTTTTTTTTCTTACTTATAGCAATAATATTATCAAGATTTTTTGTTCTTTCTACACATGAAATGTACAATAATGTTGCAGCATACATGCAATTGTTATAATAAATACAAGTAATTCCACTAATTTTTATTTATTATTACAACTTATGGAGTTCCAAACAGTAAGTTTACAGATAATAATTAATTCCTATCCACTAATTGCTGAAATTATTACCTTTTCGTCATTCTTTATATACAGGGTGTCTCACGGTGACCACCAATTAGAATATTTTAGAAACTTCTATGATTTGAATTTTGAAAGTTTGGGTAATGGGGTTTTCGGGCATGGCCTCCTCAAGTAAAATAATGGCGTCTACGTAACACTTCCGGTTTTTGCGGAAATGACACCAACTTTGTTATTTTAAATGTAACACCCCATAGAAACAAATTCCGTTTAATTTTGTTTACAACTGTCAGTTTACGGTCAGTTTTAACATGAAGTGCAAAAATAAGTATTTTTGACACATTTTACTTTTTTATTTTCATAAAGGCAAGAAAGCGGCTGAGGCTCACAAAGAGATATGTGATGTTTATGGTGGTAATTGTTTAACAGAACGCACGCGCCAGAATTGGTTTAAAACATTTGTCCTAGAGATTTCTCACTGAAAGATGACCAACGTTCTGGTCGACCTTCTGAAGTTGATGATGGCAAAATGAAAGCCATAATTGAATCGAACCGTCATATAACTGTGCTAGAGATTGCAAAACAGTTAAATGTGTCACACACAACAATTGAAAATCATATAAGACGTCTTGGACTTGTTAAGAAGCTCGATATTTGGGTTCCACACGAATTGAAAGAAATTCACCTAACACAACGAATCAATATTTGTGATACGCATTTCAAACGTAATGCGATCGGGCCTTTTTTAAAACGAATTATCACTGGCGATGAAAAATCGATCGTCTACAATAACGTTAATCGAAAAAGATCATGGTCAAAGCATGATGAACCAGCACAAACCATATCAAAAGCTGAGCTGCATCAAAAAAAGATCATGCTGTCAATTTGGTGGGATTACAAAGGTGTTGTGTATTTTGAGCTGCTTCCAAACAACCGAACGATCAACTCAGGTGTTTACTGCCAACAACTTGTGAAATTGGAGGAAGCAATCAAAGAGAAAAAGCGAGCATTGGCAAATTGTAAAGGAATCGTGTTCCACCACGACAATGCGAGACCTCACACGTCTTTAGCAACACGTACGAAGCTATTGGAACTTGGTTGGGAAGCGATGTCGCATCCCCCATACAGCCCCGACCTTGCACCGTCGGATTATCATTTATTTCGAGGTTTACAAAACTTCTTAATTGGTACAAATTTCAGTAATAATGATGACCTCAAATCGCACTTGGCTGAGTTTCTCGCTGTTAAGGACCGGAAATTCTATGAGCGCGGGATCATAAAGTTACCAGAAAGATGGAAAAAGGTCATCGAACAGAATGGAAGATATTTGACTGGTTAAAGTTCATTTTCTGTATAGAAAAAATTGAGTTTTATTTGACACTACCCGAAATTACTTTCTTGCCAACCTCAATAAAATGGCGTGCTTATTATTTCTACTTAGAAGTGCAGTTTTTTTATTTCTTTTTAAATGGCACAATAGATTCAAAATTTGTCTACTCAAACTAAATAGTCAAAAATATTTTTAAAGTTAAATAATGAAAATAATTTTAGGTGGCCGTACATGGAGTGTAGTGGATGTAGGTGCGGTTGGTATACCAATAAACTACACCTGGCGGTCTCGGGTTCGAATCCCGACCGGTTAGTGACAAAAATACCTCCCGCCATAGATATTTGTAAGCGTATAGGGCTAATGAGTAATGACCACAGCTGTTGATGCCCTTAACCCTCCTTCGGGGGGCGGAAATTTAAATAAAAATAAAAAAGTAATTTTCAACAATTGCAATAAATTAACACGTTGCATCAAAGTTCTTCTCTGTGAATATCTAGTACTTTCACAATTTAATTATTGTGATACAATTTATGGCCCATGCCTGGACTCCAAAGACAAATGCAGAATTCAGAAAATGCAAAACTCATGTCTCCGCCTTATTTGGGATAAGAAAGTATCAGCACATATCTCTCAAATTAGGAGAGCTAAGGTGGTTAAATATAGAAAACAGGAGAAATGTTCATGCAGCTATCTTATACCATAAAATTATTTCCTCTGAAACACCCTCTTACCTACACAGGAAAATTAAGTTCAGTAATACCATAGACTAGAGTATTTAGTCTATGGTAATACTGCCAGATTTACGAAACCAATCAAATCACCACAACATAGAATGTCTTTGTAAGAACGATCGTTTTCATATAACATCGCTAAATTGTACAACTCTATAAATACTAAATATAAATATATGTCAACAAACCAATTTAAGGTCTATCTTCAACATGACATGTGTTCCAAACAAGGCTAATTTGAATTTGAATTTGAAATCGAACCTACTATTCCTATTTCTATTTCCATCTCTTAAAACGTACCACTCCCCTCCCCAACATACACAAGTATAAAAGCATGTTTCAAAACACAATTCCCTCCCATGTGCTCTCGAAAGAATAAGTAATGTATGGTACTTGGGTAAAGTGCAAGGGCAGAACCAGTGTAACCGGGTATCTGAACTTCTCCCTTATTATTAAATTATGCAAGATAGTATTTTGTTTATTTTGCTATATAGTATAGATACTTCGTTTTTTTTAATTGTTTATCTTATTTTTATTTCTTTTAAATAGTTTGCTTGTACATGTGAACTTTGCTCCAATAATTACTGATTATGAATTAGTTTCTCCAGGGGTTGTTTCCTTGTACAAATTTTTTGTTTTTTCTGCATAATTTAATAAAAAGACATTATCATTATTATTATTATTAAAAAAATAAAAATAATTTAATATCTGAAAATATTAATAATTTTTAGTGCGCAACAAGTAAGAACCGACTATTGATTGTTTCGAAGCGAAATTTTTGCTTTGAGGCCGTCAAAAGTCTCAAAAATAAATGCTTTATCTATTCGAGGGGCAGTAAACCACGTAGTGAGCTATAAGGACTTCTTTAGCACGAAGAATCTAGTTAATCAACACTTGCTCGACTTTAAAGGTTGATATGTTCTGTTCACTCTATATTATTATTTTTATAACTATATTCTTTATTGAAAATACATTTACATTTGATTATACCCAGCGTTTGTCAATTTATAGAAATATTCTCAACACTATTGCAGGAAGGGATTAAGTACCATTATTACAAAGTACCTGTGATAAGAATAATCTTAAATTTATGAAATCGTATTTTATTTTTAATTACTACGTTCAGAATTATCATAAAATGAAGCAGTTATTTTTAATGCCAACGGAAAAAGCAAATTCTATAACGTAATTTATATGAACTATAATTTCAACGGAAGCCGTGTTTTCCTGCTATAGAAATAAGGGAGTTGAGATTTTAATCCTCTTTTTTACGTGTATTTCCTAATTAACTTTACAGTCAAGCTCGAAACTCCACTTCCATTATCTTCGTCGGTATTTTAATTATCAACTACATTAAAAAAACAGCCAATAATATTCTTTCCAAGTTTTTATCCATATCATTCGCGCGTTATCCGCATTCTTTAATTAGTTTTAAATTTGCAACACCATGCAGATTTAATAACCAACGAAAATATGATAATAATATCGTTTTCTCATTAGCTTGTCCAGTCGTATCTTATTTATAAGTTTTCCGCACGATTTCCGTTCCCTATTGTGTTACTAATTAGTTAGTACTTAGTTTATCGTCACATTTTAGAGTTATTAAGCTTTATTCGCAATTACGCGGTATAATGTATTACTCGTATATACCTACATTACAGGTTTTACGGTACAACAAAAAATTCGCGTTGCTTTAAATTTCTTCAGAATCTCATAAGTTACATCAAATAACTTTGTTGAAAACTTTAAATTAATTACAAGTGTTATAACCACCTGTAATTTACTGTAAATGAAACGACGTGAAAAGGTCTCCATCTATTACTGTTTAGTACAGACGTTGAACATTATTACCGTGCCCATACGTACATTTAAATGTCCCTTTCGCGCGTTTTCCCTATAAAGGCATATTTACAAAAACTACTACTAATAACGTTTATCCTTATTGTTATCATCCTTCGTATTGCACACATGTAGATAGGTATTCATTAACTGAGCTTTCTCTGCGGTCGGGGAATTTTTGGAAATGTATCTAGTGTTGCTGTATACTAACCTTCAATATACAGGGTGTCTCACGGTGACCGTCGGTTAGAAGTACATATATCAAGAACGGTAAAAGTTAGAAATTTGAAATTTTGCACATGCGACATGCCGTGTTTAATTTATTAAATAAAAATATTTTCCAAATGGCGGCACTTCCGGAAAAACCGGAAGTGAGCATCAACATCTTTATTTTAAATACAAACCAGGCAATTTTTTTCACATTCTGATGTGTCATAAAATGTTTAGTAAGTATGCTTAAAATAATCGGCGTATCAATTTCGATTGTTGAGAAAAAAATTTTTTTCACTGAAAAATTTCAAAATCTAGTTTAGGAAATAAAATTGAAAGTCGAAAGTGGTAGAAGTTAGGGAAATGGGATGGTATGTTCTCAATGTCAAAAGATTGAGACACAATTGTCTGTAACGGATAATAAAAAATTGCCCGCAGTTACGTATCTATTTGACGTTAATTCCAGACTTTAAGAAAAACTTTAAAAAGTCTCTTTTTGCAAATGAAATGGCTATTTAGTTATCAGTCCATTCGATGCAGAAATAAATTTCCTTTAAATTGATATACCATGTTCCTATACCTAAAATCAATGATTACAGAGTTATTTACATTTTTCTATTTAAATTTATAATACATACTTTACAAAACATGGTTGGCTTTGAAAATTTTCAAGAAATTTTTATTCACTTGTTTCTTATGATTCTTATGCTTTCTTATGTTTTCATTTTTATTTGACAGTTGTCAGTTAGCTATCAGTTTGAAAGTTTACGCTACATTTACGTTTGTTATCAATGTTATCTGTTTGAATTTTGATTTTTGCGCTTGATATTTGTTTTTAATTGGGCAATATGGAATACAAAAACGCTGATATTCTAAATTGGTTTACATTCATGGCAAGTCTGCTCGTATTACTTTTCGGACCTGCAGAACCTTTAACCATTGAATAAAGAATCACTCAACACTTTAACGAACGATATCCGCATTTACCTACAATGACAGATCAAAAAATCAGGATGATTGAAAAGAATGACGCTGCAGAAACCAATGTATTGGGATATTTTAATGTTTTCCCTGAAAGTTCTGTTCGTTCGGCGAATAACTTGGATACCTACTCAAGAAGTTCCATAGATAGAATTTTAAATACTCATAAAGCATAAGTATAAGAAACAATTGCATACAAATTTTTTGAAAATTTTCAAAGCCAACCATCTTTTGTAAAGTATGTAATTATAAATTTAAATAGAAAAATGTAAATAACTCTGTAATCATTGATTTTAGGTATAGGAACATGGTATATTAATTTAAAGGAAATTTATTTCTGCATCGAATGGACTGATAATTAAATAGCCATTCCATTTGCAAAAAGAGACTTTTTAAAGTTTTTCTTAAAGTCTGGAATTAACGTCAAATAGATACGTAACCGCGGGCAATTTTTTATTATCGCTTACAGACAATTAGACCAGTGCAGATAATATTTTTAGAGGAAAAAATGAATAACAGCACGGCGCTGGGTGGAAATGGTAGCAAAAAGAATGTAGAATTCGGGAATAAAAAATGCAACACGATCAGAGGGGGGCGGGGGAAATGGGGGGGGGGGGTTAGGTGGTACATACGGTTTTTAATTATTTACAGGGAAACTAAGCATCGCATCGAAAAACTTTATATGGAAAAGTTGTAGGTATTAAAAAGTTCTACAACTTTTGTATAAAAGATTTTTTTATATAACCTCAAAATTTCGTGGAAAATAGAAAAAACCGCGTTTTTCGTTTTGAATTTTTTTCTCCGGTGAAAATCAATATTTTTCCACCATGTTTGGTGGAAACATATCTTTTTATGTCCCAAATAAGCTGGCATTTTTCCAAATAAAAATATTAATTTTTACGTCTTACATTCCTCGAAAACTGAAAAAAGTACCTCAACTTCAGTCAAAAAGTCTGGTGTCAAAACTCAATTTTTTTTGCAATTTCCGTGGCGTTTTTTATTCCTTGAAATGTTTACTTTTAGATGGTTTAATGAAAAATTGGCATCATTATAGAAAAATTTACCAAAAAATACGAAAAACTGAAATAACGTGATTTTCAAACAGCATTTTTGTAATTTTCCGTTAATGTATGTAATTATTTATTAAAATTTACAGCAAAAATCCTTGAAAATTACAACAGTTATTGTTATATCAATAAATAAAGCAATTGCACACCCTTAAAGTATAGAAAGTTGCAAAAAAACATGAAAATATAATTATTTATCCGAATATTATTGTACGGTTTTACGTTGTTTCACAAAGAATGGTTACTGCAATATTTTTCCATCTAAAAAAGTAGATTTATTAAAACATTGTTTTATAAAAATTTACATTGAAAATCTCCAGCTTGGTTGAAGCAGACTTACTCCCCCCTACCCTGGCAGGATTGGGGGTTGAGCCTCGTCAGTGCATCGTTGTGAGTCAGTTTTGGCCTCTTTGATGGAGTTCTTCATCGCCGGATTCGTAAAAACAGAATCTGTTGAATCTTCGTCATGGTCATCATCATCTTCAAACTGTTTGGTGCGATTTGGTCCACCGTCGTTAATGTCTTTGTTGTCGCTGAAAGACTCATATGGTTTTGTCTCGTAATTGCAGCATTTTTCAGAACTATCACAGTTAGTGCATAAATGTATACATTTCAAGCCGCGCTTCTTACAGCCATATTTTTTATTGCTGCATCCAGTTTCACAGATTTTGACAGTTTTTATGAATCCGGTTATGAAAAACTACCCTCAAAGAGGCCAAAACTGACCCACAACGATGTACTGACGAGGCTGAACCACTCATCCTGCAAGGGGGAGTAAGTGTGCTTCAACCAAGCTGGAGATTTTCAATGTAAATTTTTATAAAACAATTTTTTAATAAATCTACTTTTTTAGATGGAAAAATATTGCAGTAACCATTCATTCTTTGTGAAGCAACGTAAAACCGTACAATAATATTCGGATAAATAATTATATTTTCATGTTTTTTTGCAACTTTCTATACTTTAAGGGTGTGCAATTGCTTTATTTATTGATATAACAATAGCTGTTGTAATTTTCAAGGATTTTTGCTGTAAATTTTAATAAATAATTACATACATTAACGGAAAATTACAAAAATGCTGTTTGAAAATCACGTTATTTCAGTTTTTCGTATTTTTTGGTAAATTTTTCTATAGTGATGCCAATTTTTCATTAAAAAGTAAACATTTCAAGGAATAAAAAACGCCACGGAAATTGCCAAAAAAATTGAGTTTTGACACCAGACTTTTTGACTGAAGTTGAGGTACTTTTTTCAGTTTTCGAGCAATGTAAGACGTAAAAATTGATATTTTTATTTGGAAAAATGCCAGCTTATTTGGGACATAAAAAGATATGTTTCCACCAAACATGGTGGAAAAATATTGATTTTCACCGGAGAAAAAATTCAAAACAAAAAACGCGGTTTTTTCTATTTTCCACGAAATTATGAGGTTATGTAAAAAATGTTGTATACCAAAGTTGTAGAACTTTTTAATACCTACAACTTTTCCATATAAAGTTTTTCGATACGATGCTTAGTTTCGCTGTAAATAATTAAAAACCGTGTGTACCCTCTAAAACCCCCTCCCATTTCCCCCGCCCCCCTCTGATCGTGTTGCATTTTTTATCCCCGAATTCTAAATACTTTTTGCTACCATTTCCAACTAGCGCCGTGCTGTTATTAATTTTTTTCTTTATTGGCTGTTTTTGAACCTAACTGCACTGGTCTAAATTGTGTCTCAATCTTTTGACATTGAGAACCTAAAATCCCATTTCCCTAACTTTTACCACTTTCGACTTTCAATTTTATTTCCTAAACAAGATTTTGAAATTTTTCAGTGAAAAAAAAAATTTTGCTCAACAATCGAAATTGATACGCCGATTATTTTTAGCATACTTACTAAACATTTTATGACACATCAGAATGTGAAAAAAAATTGTCTTGTTTGTATTTAAACTAAAGATGTTGATGCTCACTTCCGGTATTTCCGGAAGTGCTGCCATTTGGAAAATATTTTTATTTAATAGATTAAACACGGCATGTCGCATGTGCAAAATTTCAACTTTCTAGCTTTTACCGTTCTTGATGTACTTCTAACCGACGGTCACCGTGAGACACCCTGTATTTTTAATAGGATTGTTAACGTGCCATCTCTTCATTTTTTTACCATAATATTACTTTTTATAAATCTCCCTTTACAAAACAATGGTAAAACAATCCATAAGAATATGATCGATTATAACGCAGTTGATTTGAGGTAAACCAACTACAATGTCACAAGTAATATCAATTAATTTTGGAAAGAATTAGTTTTTCGAACAATAATACGGATTTGGCGCTAATAGAAGCTCTTCAAATACAATGACTTTGAATGATGCGAACATGCTAGTACCATTTTTCATGATTTAGGTAAAAAAACTCGTTAAAGCCGTTTAGCGGATCAAAATTTTAAATGAAAACTAAATGAAAATACAACTTTTTTAGCATAATTAGAAAATAGATTAAATTTGCAATAAAAAACGTAAAAACCGCAATTCGATCTTTTAATCAAGCGTGCCATGGAATTAGTGGGTTTCCATGGAATCAAGGCGATAATTTGTTAATTAGTTCCTTTCGATTTTTGTTAATCTTGTTATTTTGTGTGTCCTGTCACACTTTATCGAGGCTTTGGACTGTTCCATATTAGGTGGAAAGCTAAATCTGAGCGTATTTAAAGGCAACAGGCCAAAACAACATTAACAGAAATAACATAATAATAAATGGAAAACTACTACCCTACAACTATAGTTTTTTCAATAGCACTAGAGACAGCATTTACTGTTGCTGTCCCCTCTCTGCTCTTCTCTTATTTTACGTCCTACACCTAAAAGTGTTAAGCAAAAAGACGCAGAATTTTAGTAACATTACCATAATATTTCTTTTACAACTTATATTAATTTATTTTATTTTATTCTTCTTCTCAAACAGGCGATGCCTAATTACATGAGAGAAACAATGCATAGGTACGTACAATAAATATTTAAAATGAATATGGAAAAATTCAATAAATGTCTGAACTTTCAATTTTTAACTTAATAATAAAATAAATGTCATTTATCCGATTGTTTAACAATTTGTATCCAAAAATTAATATACTGGACCTTCGCCGATCTGGCAGACTAAGTATATCAAACTCTTTACGGAGATCTATCGATCTGACTGTCAAGAAGTCTGGATAAATGTTATGCTTTTTGTAGTATAAGTACCTTAGAAATCTGTTCTGAACTTTTTCCAGTGTATCTTTAGCTTTAGACTTTGCAGGTACCACACAACAGAAGCATACTCCAATTTGGGTCTTACAAAACTTAAGTAAAATGTTTTGAGAGCTGTAATATTTTTAATGCTGCGTGATTGTCTGATAATAAATCCTAGACTTCGCAAAGCATCACCTTTAACAGATTGTAATATGCGCATCAAATTTTAACTTGCAGTCATATTGAACGCCCAAATCCTTCACAATTTCAATTTTCGAAAGAGCTTTTCACCATTTATTGTATAATTAAATTGGACGTTTTTGTTTTTCAATGATAGTGTCATCTGTGAGCATTTGGGAATATTAAAATACAATTTATTATTTACACTCTATTGATACGAGATACATTCAACATCATCTTCTAACATGTTACGGTCATTTAGATTATTATCAATTTTGTGGTATAATTTCATGTCATCAGCGAATAGGAGACACTTTGAGTTGTAAATGACATCTGGCAAGTCGTTTATTAACACTAAAAACAATAAGTTCGATCCTTGCGGGACTCCTGAATCTGCTGTATTTGCTGTATATTTACCGGACGTATTCCCATCATATTTAACCACAAAGCGCCTGTCCTGCAGATAAGATGATACCAACTTCAAAGTTTTGGATGTTAATCCGTTTATATACAATTTTTGTAATAAAATATCGTGGTCAACTCGATCGAAGGCTTTCTTGAAGTCGGTGTAGATAACATCGGTTTGTTTTTTTTTCGCCTAAAGTAATTATAACGTCTTGAACAAACGTTACTAAATTAGTGTTTACTGATTTTTGTATAACAAATTCGTGCTGGCGCTCGTTTATATGCGGGTAAATATGACTCCAAATTTTATCGTATATAATTTGCTCAAATAGGTACCTTAGCAATTGCTGACAATATTGCTATAAGTCTAAAATTTTTAATACATTATACCCGATTTAAATATAGGGGTTATCGTTGGAAAAGTCGATGTTTGAGCAGCTAAATTAAAAATATGAAGGGAAATATGGGGATATTATCTAAAAAATTGCCTTCCTTTACATGACCCTTGCAATTACGCCAATTACTTCAAAATTATTTCCAGCAATTTTTCGCAATGCTCTGTGGCTATTATCTTGCTGAGATACGGTACCTCGTCGGCCTTATAGTGAACCACCCTGTATATTACATTCCGCCAGTGACACTTTACAACACTGATTAAACACGAAAATATGGATCAACTGGTCGTTTGCTGGGGATCATATCACTTACATTCTCTCTTCAAATTTGTCGCGAAAGCGTACTACAGGGATTATTTTCAAAAGGCGGTTTATCGATATTATGGTTTCAAAAAACCAAAGACTTCTAAACTACCTTACACTATTATTTCAGTATACAAGTTTTTCCAATTTACTTGAATAATGTTTAATTGCTCGGGTCATCATCATCTTGGATTAACATTACCCTTTTTATATATTTGTTACTATTCTCCCTTCATTCCATTCCTTTGGGGTCGATTCTTCATTCCATATTGTCCCTATTAGATTAAATATTTCTTCCTGTAACTTATCTCCTCCATGTTTAATTAGCTCCATGTTGATGCTGTCTTCCTTTACATTTCTCCATTCTTTAATGATTGTTTTAACTTCTTCCAGTGTTGGATTCTCAATTTCTTGTACATACTCAGTGCCTCTTGTTTTTCTACTAGATCTGTGGGTTCTTTGTCAGTTAAGAGTACTTTGAAGTGTTCTTTCCAAGTAGCTCTTGTCTGTGCTTCACTTTCAATAATTTTCCCATGTATGTTCTCCAGCCCTCTGGCTCTTTTAAGCTTACTATTGCGATTTGCTTTAATTTTTTGATAGAAACTTTTGCTGTTACTATTGTCTTTTTCTATATCTTTCATTTTATTTACGAGCCAAATCTGCTTAGTTTTCTTTATTATTTTGTTACATTCTATTCCCTTTTTATTGTAGTCTTCTTTTTTTGAAACTGTATATGTTCTTAACTAGTCTATTTTGGCTTTGTTTTATCTTCGACAAATTTCTTACATTCTTCATTCCACCAATCAGCGTTCTTTTTCTAGCTTCTTCCCGTATTGTTTTCAGTCGCTTGTTCTATTATACTCTTTATTTTATTCCACTTATGGTTCACGTTTTCTCCTTCAGTGCTTTCTTCCCCTTCTGCTATCTTCTCATCTATACATTCTGTTCACTTTTAGTTAGCGTCTTCGTAGTTTCGTCTTCCTATCCTATCCAATTAGCTTGTTTATTTGTCTTTATACTCTTTTCTATACATTGTCTGATCACAGCCTTGACCATGAAGTGAACCGAATTAGCATTCGCGCCTGTATGATCTCACATCTCTGATCATTTTGATCTTTTGCTTCATTATCAGCACGTGGTCTATTTCATCGCCATATCCATTTCTTGGCTCAATCCAGGTTACCTTATGTATGCTTTTGTGTTCGTATATTGTGCTGGCTATAACCATTCCCATCGCACAACGTATTACATAGCCTAATTTCATTGTCATTCGATTTACGGTGTAGTGTGTTTCCCTGCAACATGTGCTATATAAATACTTTTTCTACAAACGTCAAAAAATGCCAAGGTTTGCGCATTGATAACAATACGCGAAGTGACCCTTTTTTCACTTTCCTACGTTACCATGACAGCGTGCGCGAAATGACGACGCCGTGCGCGAAATACTTACTTCGCGCACTGCATGTAAACTATATGAGAGTTTTGTATTTTAACGTTAAAGTAATTGGCAACTTTTTCACGTTTGTAGAAAAAATGTTGTTTGTAACTCGTGCGCGAAATACTTTGGTGATTTCTCGACTATTCAGTTCTCGATCACCAAAGTGGCATTTCGTGCACTAGACAGTTAACAAATTGATTAAAAACTTGTAAAGATTAATAATTGTCATTCGTAAAGAATCACTGATCTATTAATAGTAAAACTACATTAATTCTTCATAATATTCTATCGGGATTACACTTATTCAGCCGAAATGAAAATGTTCCCAATAGATAATCAAACGTAGGTATACAACAGTATGCATCCCACGTACCTATACTAGAAAGAGAGGAGTAAAATGTTATTTGCAATGGATTTTACCAATACATATTTTGTAGATTTACGTAAAACATAGAAAATAACGATAATAATTATTCAACGCACGATACATATGTATAGTGAGTTAATTAATAACCTAAATATGTATACACAAACAATATTAATGTTAACTCTTTATACAACTTGACAGTAGTTACGTGACTTGTTTTCATTAAACGATTCTACCTTGAAGTACACTCAAGCTGTCTCCTGTTGCTAGGCTCTAGAGTAATACATTGAGCTCCTCTTGAAAACGAAAATTGCAAACGATTTAATCTTTTTTAATTTCACGCTAAACAGACAACTCTTGTTTATTTATTGTTTTATATTTTACAATTTAATTCATTCCTAGCTTAAAGGAAATTGAATAAAACAACAATTCAAAATGGTCAATATACTATCATTACAGTGATGGATACGCTTTCTTATGTCTTTAAAGTCCAAAAAAACAAGTGGGTTCAATTTTATGCATTGCGCACCTTCACATTGTGAAACCGATACAGTGTTATTAACATTTTAAAAAAATGTTAAATCGGAAATTTTATTAACATGTAAAGCTACTTACGAACAACGTAGTCAATTGCGTGCGAAATTTTATCAAGGTATGTGATCTCATACCTATATCAACATTCAAAAAAACTTGTAGAATAAAATTTCTAGTAAATACAGCACATTTCAGTATACAACATAACAGGTTTCTACGAAGCGCACTTACAGGATGGCCGACATTGTGTTACGTCACGAACACCTAAGAGGTCCAAGACATCTTCCGGCGCACCAACGCAAGTGTGCATAAATCTGATACAAGCATCCTAGTCATACGGTTGTGTATTTGATGAATCAGTAAGTTGCGGCAAGGCTTATGAAGTTGAGATCAGAGTTGTGGAGAACAACTTTAGAAACTTAAATTTGCAAACAAAGGACATTGGCCCAAGGAAAGACAACAAAAGCAATCATGTTAAAATAAGTTTCACTTTAAGTTGTCATTGATGAAAGTTTTGAAAAGTGCATTAGAAAAAGATGTTAACCTAACCGAGGCTTATATGTGCTTAAAGGTTGATTCATGCTGTGAATTGGACGAACAACTTAAGGTATGGTCAGATTGTGTGAAATTTGTGACAAAGTAATGCAAAATTATGGAATGAATTTCGTATGTAATACTTAACTATTTTAGAAACAAAAATGAAAATCAAACAAGAAGGTCAACGTACTTTTGAGGTCAACATGAAATGCTTTACTCCCAAAGAAAACATTTCATGTAATAAGACAAACGTGTAACGCAATGGCGCCAGAATGCAAAGAAGAGACTTGTCTTCCTTTGCTGCAGGAAAAGAGTGTTGGAAGACAGGGTTACATTATTCGTCAATGTGTAAACATTGCTGTGGCTTGTCGTGCGATAATAATACACCAAATATGAAGAACATCAAGGAAGGATCAAGGGTAAATCCTCACAACCAATATTGGTTTTAATATACAATTATTCACGAAGCTACTAAACCCACTAAGCCTTAAAAATTAAACAAATGTTTGGTATTCAATTTCAAAAATGTTGTGTATTATTTTCTTTGACCACTAGTGATAACAATGTAATAAGGTAACGCTGAATATTATTATGTGTACGATGAATGGTAACGATGATAAGGGTGCTTGAGCTAATGGTTGAAAGGGGGGTAGAAGTGAGGTATAGACTAGTTTCTGTGCACATGTCTAAAACTTCACAACTATCACAACCATGTAGAACGACCAAGTTTTGTCAATCCATTGCTGTAGTTCCTTTGTGACGTACAATCGATAAGGTTTAAGAAGTGCAGATATTCTTAAAGAGTTCGTTGGTTGAGTAGAAACATGATCGTTTAAGCAGCCAAGATGAGCGCTCCAAAGAAAACCGTGACAACGAAGTTCGCCGGAAAGGTAATGGCATCGGTTTTATGGGATGCTAAAGGAATTCTAATGGTTGATTACCCTTCAAAGGGACAAACAATTAATGGTGAATACTATATTGGGCATGTTGAACAAGAAAAGTCGCGTATAACGCGCAAAAGAATAACTTAACAAAATTTTCATTCATTCTTCTGTCGTCTAATAATAGGTAGGTAGGTACCACCCACGCAAATACAAGTTGTGCGCTTTTCTTTAGATCGTCCCTACGAACTTTTCAATTTCATGAACAAAGAGCAAACATAAAAAAATTGTAAGTGCATACTATTTAAATATGATTCTAAAACGCACAACATCGTTAATCTTTTCAATAAGCGAATTTGAATTTATATGAAATTGCAGGATCATTATTTGTATTCAATTAGTTTCGTTTCGATTCTGAACTTGCTTTTGTTTGGTATTTAATTGGCTTCTTTCTCTTTATAATGTTCTCGAGTACATCATTAATTACTTTTAAAGGAACGATAAGCAGCGGAATGTCTTAAAAAATACGAAATGAGCGAAGAAACAATTATTTTAAAAGCTTTGAGGGTAGGTAAGGTGTATACGATTAAATTCTGTATTAAGTTACGGTAAAATAATACGACTAGTCTGATAAGTGATAACATTTGTATTTAAAACCATTAAACTGATAGTCTTAAACGAATAAATCTGTCGTTATAAATAAAATCGTATAAGCACATAAGTAACTGTCGGTTAAAGTTATTGGAGTGAAAAATCTAAGATTTTTTTAAACTAAAGGATGTAATTTAAATAATTATTTACACACACGTAGTCATTTAGAAGGAATTTAAAAACGACAAAGCATTGGTAAAAGTCAAATAAGATTTTACATTGGGCTCAGTGGCGTACCTAGGGGTAAAAAAGTTGCCTACCTATATACTAAATGCAACTATTTATTTATGTTTATTAATTTATAAAAACCACCATTTGATAGACTTAGAAAGGGCGGCAAATTGGAGACCGCCCCGGGCGGCAAAAATTCTAGGTACGCCACTGATTGGGCTGTACTTTGAGTGCTGCACACGGTGTATAATAAAGTCATTGAACTGTACCAAGGCCTCCTTTACTGTACGCTATACGCCGTATAGTTCAATGAATAAAGTAGGTGAACTGACTTACTTCATTTCCATAAGTTGTTTGAGGTTAGTTGTCATTTTTGACAGACAGATGACTGAACTGTCAACATCATATGTTCAAATCATACATTTTATTGTACATTTCTATATGTATCACATTAAAATTTATGATTTATTCATTTCCATAGCAACGTTAGAATACAAAATCAGCAACTAGATTCGTGAAAAAATAGGAGAGTGAAATAATAATTATAAAGAAATTTAAAATTGAGACTCATTTTTGCGATGTTGGAAAAAATATTATACATAATTCGTGATGAGAGTGCCATTTTTTTGATGGAATATGTAATGGAATGATAAATGTAAACGATGAGTTACGATTAATATTATAATGAAAATATATTCAAAAACACGTCAATACACAAACTCGAGAAAACATCATACTCAACTGTCAAAGTCATAAACCACTGAACAATTTATGATAAGTATCTGTGTAATAATTGAACATTTAATAATCCAACACTCCTCCTCAATTATTACATTCGCAGTCCACAAGCCTCTCTTAACTTCTCCAATCTTGATGCGGATAACACTTTTGTCAACATATCTCCCAACATTTCTTCAGTTGTTACCTTGAACCATTGCTGCTTAAAGTTGCCAGTAATAGCCTCATTATAGTTCTTCGGCTCACTAACAGATTCCTTCAAAATATTCATTTCTTCGATGAGACGCTTCGGACACACACCTTTGTTGCTTCTGGCCGATCTGCGTAATTCATCCTCCTGAATATTATCACTTTGATCATCAGTCTCACTATCAATTGACACATTCGGGCTCTCTTCTCGTTTAGCTCGAAATTCCACAATTGAATTCTCATCACTCACTATTGGTTGATTAATGTCTTCCTGCTTTACGGCAAATCTTACGTCTCTACTTACGACAACCTTGCCGGTTTCGGGTATAAAACAACGATACGCCTTCGAATCCTCGTCGTATCCGACTAAAATACCTTGAATTGCTTTCGGTTCCAGCTTTCGGCGTCTTTCATCTGGAACATGAATATAGCATTTTGCACCAAATATCTTAAAATGCTGAATATTCGACTTCGTAGCAAACCATTGCTCGAAAGGTGTTGTTGTCACTGATTTCCATGGCAAACGATTTTGTATGTAATTCGCCATTGTCACAGCTTCGCCCAAGGCCTCCTATAGTAGAGGCCTGGAACTGCATAACGTGACGTCACAGCTGACGATCCATTCTAGTAAAGTTGTGCGTGGGGAAAATGCGTGTTAAAGCAAGATACGGTAATTTCTAACTGAAACCGACAATCTATATGTGTTTTAAAAAGGGATACAAAGTCTTTAACAATTTTTACGTGAAAATCTGTAATCTCGATTGACGCAAGTTGCTCCCTGTAGGGTTGCAGTATATTTTAAAACAATCTAAATCTTTAATTGAACCCTTTTCTTTTGCCAAACGGTCAGTTTATTTCTTCCTTTTGCAAATTTCCTTGGTTCTAATGTTAGGATCTTACATTTTTTGGCAAATTAACTGTCATATAATGGGGACGATTTTCAAAAATCTTTGGATATGCATCGTCGCTTAATTTTAATTGCGCTCGTGGAACAATTAAAACGGTACCATCCTCTCTAACTGCCCGATCCTCGCAAATTACAAGTTTATCTACAAAATGTTTAATGCGTATTCTTGAAGATTCTGTAAGTACAATATTTTTGCGATGAATTGCGTGTATCCACTTATTTCTTTTCTCCACATCTTTCAGAAATCGAAATGCCAAAACCTTCTCAGAATTTCTGTAATTGCTTCGGCAGCAAGGTACGCATCTAAAAGTACGTTTTACCAACTTTTAGTTAAGGCCGCGAACTTTTGAACATTTGTGAATTAAGTGAATTATTAAGCGACCCATACACAGAGATACAAGTGTTAAAACTTGCCTGCACAGATCTAGATGAGCATGCAAATACGATTGTCAGTGGGCAAAATAGTCGCAAAACTGTTCAGTTCCAGGCGCGGCTCGAAGGGAATCTGAGGGTTGATTTTTAGAGCAAATGCGAAGTCAAACCCTTGTGTGTGTATGTGCCTGTTCACGCCAAGCCATTGGCCACGTGGTAAAGTGAAATAATTAAGGTTATCTACACAATTCTTCAACTTCAATTGCGTTCAAGCCCTCACGACTGACCGAAACAGCTATAAACACTCAAATTAAGCACGTAGCAATATTGCTGTTATACCGAAATGGATCGGCAATCGTGACGTCACAGCAGGAGAGGGGATGCAGTTACCGGCCTTCTATTTTAGGTGGCCTTGCTTCGCCCCAAAACTTATAATTGAGTTTCGCATCTATTATCATGCAGCGCGCCATTTCAACAAGCGTCCTATTTTTTCGCTCTGCGATGCCATTTTGTTGTGGACAATATGCTGCAGTATATTGAATCTGGATACCATTCCTGTTCAATAACATGGTGACCTCTTTACCAGTGTATTCCCCGCCTCTGTCCGAGCGTAGAATTTTTGGCTTCCGATCGAACCTCGTGTACACCATTTCAATGTAGTCTTTCAATCGGTCAATAACTTCCGATTTGTTTCTTAGCAAATAAACAACAGAATATCTGGTATAATCATCTATAAACGTTAAAATATACCTTTTCTTTGATGGTGTTTCCGTATGCATTGGACCACAGACATCAGTATGAACTAAATCCATCACTGCTTGTGATCGCTTTTCTGCTATCTTAGGGAATGGCAACTTTGTCATCTTTCCCTGCATACAAGCATCACAACTTTCTTCGATGTCACACGCCATAACGTTAACGTCATCAACTTTTCCGTCTTTATTTAATCCTCTTACTACTTCGATATCACGATGTCCACATTTTCTGTGCCAATTATGCACACAATTCTCTGGATGTTCTCGTTCACTTGCACAAAACACTTTGGACGGAACTTTTAACATATACAAGTTCTCATGCAATTCACCATATGCAACTTGTGTTTCTCCTTGTGTAATTATACAGCATCCATCTTGTTTAAATGAAACATCGAAACCTCCTTGGTTCAATTTTCGCACCGATAGTAAATTACCATTGATTGATGGAACATACAAAACACCACCAATTTTTGTTTTACGTCGTTCACCTGCTTGATTTATAACCTCCAATTGAACAGCACCTATTCCTTCCACTGGCACTTGCTGTCCATTCGCCACGAATATTTGTTCTTGATGATTTCCGTTGAACTCTGCAAAATAGTCTCTATTCGATGTTACGTGTGACGTAGCACCCGAATCAATTATCCATCCACAGTTCGTCCTTGAGGTTAAAAACAACATTTCGGATAACTTTTCTTTCACTAAATTTGCCTTTTGTTTTTCGGTTTCGTCCTTCTTTATGTCCTTGAGTTTTGGACACTTTCGAACAAAATGTCCTGGCTCGTAACAAAAATGACATGTAAACTCCTTCTTTGGTTTTGATTGTTTACCCTTTGACTTATTCTTGAACTTTCCAGTACTCACATGCAAAGCTGACGATGAAACGCTACTACAATCTAGTTTAAATTGCCTTCGCTTCCATTCGTCGATTACTCTGGATTGAACCACACCGACTGTTAAATCACTTTCGTTGCGAGACTCCAACGATGTCACCAACGTATCATAACTGTCCGGTAGACTCCCCAATAAAACTGCTACATGCCAGTCCTCTGGTGTTAATTCCTTTCCAAAATCACTCATTTGTTGAAAAGTCTGGTTCACTTGAGCTACGTGCGTTTCAATTTTCCCTTCTTCTTCGAGTTTCATGCTTAATACTCTTTTCATTAACCGTACCATGCTGTTCGCTGTGCTTTTCTCGTGATATGACCGAAGCACGTTCCATGCACATTTTGCTGTCGTTGTTCCTCTCAGATGAACCAATTGATCATCATCAACATTGAGGCCAATTGTAGAATACGCCTGCCCATCCTTCTTCCTCCATTCCGAAGTCATAGGGTCTGGTGAATTCTCCGTAATACATTCCCATGTACCTTCCTTTGACAGTAACAATTGCATCTTGAACTTCCACAAAAAATAATTTGTATTGTTCAGCTTTGTTATTGAATAACGCATTTGCATGTCCGAACTCATTTTTATTTTGTTTCACACGATTCACAAAAATAGTTTACTTTTATTACTCTTCACCACGTTCTGGGCGCATAACCTGATGGAATATGTAATGGAATGATAAATGTAAACGATGAGTTACGATTAATATTATAATGAAAATATATTCAAAAACACGTCAATACACAAACTCGAGAAAACATCATACTCAACTGTCAAAGTCATAAACCACTGAACAATTTATGATAAGTATCTGTGTAATAATTGAACATTTAATAATCCAACATTTTTAACTCACAATACTATCCTCACTCGCTCTCGCTCGTGAATATATAATCTGTGATATAATGTATTGCTCGTTGAAAAATTAGTCACTTTCATCAATTGTATTGTAATATACTATTGTTGTGAATGTCTTAGTATTGTCAGAATCTATTTATTGATTTGTAATTGATGTTTTCATTTGTTTGAAATGCACTATATTTAGTTTTCGAGCCCGTGATCAAAGAATAAACCCTGAAAGACTCCTTTATATTGTAAGAATAACATTCAACGATTTTTAGTCACTTATTTATTAACAATAAATACAAAAAAAAAACTAAAAAACAAGTACAAAACAGTTTAAACATAACATCAACCTGAACATAGCTCCGCAAGGTCGACGCGTTCAAACTGCTCGCGCTGCAGCTGACGTAAGTGGCGCCAAATTTAAATGTTTAAAATCTATTCCTACAATATGAATGTCCTGAATCAATTACAAACGTGATCAGGGTATGCGTTTAGGAAACCACACACCCTATTCTTCTGATATGGTATCAGCCTGAGTTTCTTGGTTGTAAATTTCCGAGATCTGACTTCTCTACTCATGAATATTGGCTAGCCGACTAAGCGCCGAAAAGTTTTTCAATCGGGCTTGAGTCAATTCCATAAAATTAGCTGTCCTGGATTGATTTTGTTTTTGTAGTTGTCTACAACCCGTATTTAGCCACTGTCGTGGGTCAGCATATCAGATCATTCATAATCGGAGATGTAATATGCACATTGCTATGGAGCTCAGTTGTGGGTGGTCAAACTATTGTTGAATGTATTTTTCCAACTCTTTATCCTCAAAGCACCAATTGTGTTACGATGTTATGGTCATGACTCATGTTGCCCTCCATTTGCTACGTTATGGTTATCCGAAACAGTGGTATCTTTCCACCACCTTATTTTTGTTAAAGTGTCAAATGTGACTACACTTCACCATTCTTGATCTTTATGCATTTTAACGAGTTTTCAATAGCACCAGGTCGCCTAGCTCGTATTTAGAAATTTTTTTGCCATTATCAACTTGCGCTATGGAGAGAGCACACCCCGCTCTTCAGGACAAAACTTAACAGTTAATAATTGCATATTTATATCTATTAAGATAAATACATAGTTATTTATTTCATTCTAATTAAAAAACTGCAACTGTTCTTTACTACTTACACTACTTCAGTTTCCTAAAAACTAGTATTTACCTACTTTTTTTGTTCATGTTTAGCTTTGACAGTTTAAAGTAATGTGACGTTTCATTTAACGTTGTTGATTTTGAATTATCTATTATATTTGAAAGATAGCTTTGATTACTGGACGAATATGATTTTCTCACCTAAAAGTACTATTGGCTATTCTCAACGGTTTCGTTGGTTCCGTTACAGATTTCTAAACGGCAACCAATGAAAAAGATTTATTCTGGTTTGTTGATAGATTGGCATGACGATTTAAGTTTTAATTTCGTTCGTTCCGTTTTGTAAAAGTATATAAGGGTGGAAAGTCTGATATTCGAGATCTTATTAATCATTCTTTGAAACGCGAATGTTGTGCGACTCTTGTCTGTTCTAAGTGAATTTATCGAGTTGTTTCGGTCATAGAGAAAAGAGAAGAGAGGTGCCAATACCATACAATTATTTCACAGTAAAGTCACTAAATATTCTAAAGTACCGCAACGTTCGCCATTTTGGGGTTAAAATTTTGGCGGCAATTTCAAATATTGAAGACTTAGTCGCTAGAAAATTTAATGACTTTATGAAGTGTTTCTTAAAAACTAAACTCACATTAGATACTTATCAATATATTTCTTAAAAATTAGTTGTCATTGTTATTAAAAGGTACAGTTTAATTGAAAGATAAAAAATTTGGAACTTTGCCACACTAACCTAACATACGTTTTTAAAATTGACATTTTATTTTGTCGTGTTAATACTTCATTTAGAATCGTTATTTAAATCACAGAAAAGGATAACTAAAAAATACAGCAAGTAGTGTGTAAGAATAAGAAGACGACTCTGTCTATGGGAAAACTACAAGTTTATGATGTTTTTCAAATTGCCGCGTTTCAAACCAAGTGTCAAACGTCAAACTTAGTAATAGTAAAATTTTAGACCAATGGTCTAAGAGTAAAATACTAATTTTCATCGTATGTCAAACACAGATGTCATTTTTCCGCCATTTTGGGGTTAAAATTAGCTTTCTCTCTCTAACTCATTGGAACATAAGGTTGCGGTACTTTAGAATATTTAGTGACTCTATTTCACAGTAAAGTCACTAAATATTCTAAAGTACCGCAACGTTCGCCATTTTGGGGTTAAAATTTTGGCGGCAATTTCAAATATTGAAGACCTAGTCGCTAGAAAATTTAATGACTTTATGAAGTGTTTCTTAAAAACTAAACTCACATTAGATACTTATCAATATATTTCTTAAAAATTAGTTGTCATTGTTATTAAAAGGTACAGTTTAATTGAAAGATAAAAAATTTGGAACTTTGCCACACGAACCTAACATACGTTTTTAAAATTGACATTTTATTTTGTCGTGTTAATACTTCATTTAGAATCGTTATTTAAATCACAGAAAAGGATAACTAGAAAATACAGCAAGTAGTGTGTAAGAATAAGAAGACGAGCCTGTCTATGGGAAAACTACAAGTTTATGATGTTTTTCAAATTGCCGCGTTTCAAACCAAGTGTCAAACGTCAAACTTAGTAATAGTAAAATTTTAGACCAATGGTCTAAGAGTAAAATACTAATTTTCATCGTATGTCAAACACAGATGTCATTTTTCCGCCATTTTGGGGTTAAAATTAGCTTTCTCTCTCTAACTCATTGGAACATAAGGTTGCGGTACTTTAGAATATTTAGTGACTTTATTTCACAGCAAGTTGGCGCGCCCTCGTTGAGCCCTTACCAAACTAAAATTTGATTTTGTCGGTAATATAGTGCATCTTACTTATCATTTGTCAAATAGATCTATTTAGTGTGAAATAATTGTATGGTATTGGCACCTCTCTTTTCTTTTCTCTATGGTTTCGGTTATAGTGTTCCACAACTTCAATAGTGTGATGGTATTTAACGAGATGCTGTTAATATTCAACACTAACGTGTCTACGAATTTACGGTTTCAAAAAGAATGTGTCTCGATTCCTAACTGCTGATTATTTCAGGTATGATACTTTTTCTTGGTGTTTTCATTAGATAATTCCCTTGTTTAATTGTAGCAATTTGGTACTGATTAAAATAATTCAAACTCCCTGCTGATTTGTATACTTCAAACCTTGATTCGCTTGCTTGTTCGAGTTACATGTTAAGATTGCCTACTGCCGATTGTTCCTGCTATCACTATCCTGTTTTGATCCCGCCGTAATCTGCGTTGGAGGGATTCAAACTGTTCTACAAGAACTCAAACCTTTATTGCGTGGAATCGGAAGTGACGTGCTTCGTACATGTGCATGTGATATCATTGAACCGCAAGTGTTTTATCTAAATTTGAAATTGCTTATTTAACTTGGCCCCTTTAACTATCATTGTTACCGTTATCACCTACTAACTTTTGCTTTTGAAAATTCATTCATTTTTCTAATTGTCAATATTTTAATTATCAATAATTTTGATGTTATAGTTTGCTTGAGAACGAACCATTTCCGTTCATTAACGTAACTTTAAATATTATTCCGACCTCAAATTATTTTAAAACCTTTATGTATTTTGTTAATGCTTAATAGTGATTGATACGTATAATTGTCATTATCCGGATTGCAATCATTTGCGTCCTTTCTTTTAATTTTATTCCAGCGCGTTGTGGTTCTATGCATAGAATTTCATCGTAAGGAAGGAAGACTTCAGGTGAGTCAATTTAAATACTTATCAATTACTGTAGCATTTCATAACTATCAATTGTACCTATTGTCAAAATTTAATATTTAGTTGGATAATATTTAGAACTGATTTTTAATTCTTTCTTAAAGCAATTTGTTTGTCATAACACTCATAAAGTTCGATCCACAAGAGTTGGCGTTCACGTCATAGGTTTCCGAATGAATGCACGACATTCCTTTTAAACAATCATTAAAGCTTAATACATGTTTGTGATAAAGATGGCAATACAGTATGTTTGCATGTGTTTTAAGCAAAGACATGCGTATAGGTGATCGCCAGTGAAAATAAGAGAGAAGTGAGTATGTCCGTATGTCCAACAGCTGACTTCAATCAACGCTTCAACTTATAATTGTACGGATTCTGATTTGACTTCTATCTGTCAGTGTCAAATTTATTAATCATTTATAATCTCATCGAGTCCAATCGCAGCAGACGTTAATATTTTGATTGCACTATTCCGCATTTAGCTTTACCAAGCTGGTATCAAAGACTTTGCTGGTAAGCTCTAACCAATATTTTAAGATACATTTCATACATAATGGATTAATTAAGCACGTAAAACATTACCACTACAATTTTAAAGTAGTACAAGCAACTACCTGTGGGTAATTAAAGTATTAATTGCAACACTGCCTTGTTACGATTTGGCAGATTTCATTCCTGATGTCATTATTTCTTAAATATGTAAAAGACGCTCAATTGACTTCAAATTTTAATCTTAATACATACAATTACAAGTAGTGACGTGCACGCCAACTCTCCTGGATACAATTATAACTTATGTTTCGTGATTAATATATATCCATCTTTGTGATTATACGTTCACACCATTATTAATTGGTGCATAATTGTTTTTCAATTGTGGGTATTTCATTTTCAAAGTTATTATAATTGTGTTAATCTACTGCCTTTTACTTGTCATATTTGATTTATCCTTATCAAATCATTGCTTGTTATCACACTGAATCCTCCTTCGTAATTCTAGTTTTCAGTGAGAAATGTTATCTTTATTTTGAATTACGTGGCGCCCTTTTATTACTGACCTTTTGTCTTTACTCCTTTCAGAATTTATTTGTTATAATTAACCCACCCCATTCGCCCCGTATACCTGAGCTTACGGCGCATTATTTTAAAAGTTGTGTTACCATTTTTACCGTAACAGTAACTTTAGTTTAAAACACGGTACAACATCTAAACAAATTAATTTGGAACTATAAATAAATATTATTTATGTAAGTTAATGTTTCTGTCTACACAAACATGTGATCTAAAATTCAACGCCTTGGTCTTGAAAGCTCATTACTGTAGCAGATATTTTACCGACATTAAAATAATTTCAAAGTAGAAATAAGACTACATTTAAGAAAACGTCTTTGATATCTGTGTCTCCAATATGTACATTTGAAGTTTAAATTCAATCTATGGAGTAGGTACCTAGCTACCTCTATTTTCAACGAGTTCAATTTGTTTACGTAACTGAACTACAAAGTAAGTTGTAAACACTGTAAGGGTGGAATAATTAAGCGTGCTTTAAGACAAAGCGCAGTAAACTGTAATCTCCTAGTATCTGAAACCGAATTTCCATATTTCTACTATCAGAGTAAAAATACATGGCCCCTGACTTTCAGTGGTCACAATAAAAAAACTGGCGGGTGAATTTTTTTCATTTTTTCGACAGTATATTAGTCATTTATATACATAGGTTTAACATGTTTAAAAATCAAAATGGTAGAATCAATTGTTTAACTCTTATTTTAATTAACAGCAATAAAAACACTCTATTTAGCATTTTCCTGTCTGACGGTCAATTTTACCTTATCATAAAATTGTTATTGTTCCATACATTGTTACCAAATTTAAAAATGATGTAGCACACATACTTCTCAAAAGTCGAAAGTTCATAAATGTTGATTATTGATATAATTAACTGGTTTTATGAGCTATAACCGAAAATTTACTATTTTCCAATATACGGAAACTAAAGAAAAAATTCTTGTTTTAAATGCTAAATTTGTATTACTGAAATCAAGCTGCATTATTCCTTTATTGAAAACAAATTTGGTTTTCTTGTAATTCAAACTAAATGTTATGATTATCGCGACAAGAAAAACGCACATATTCCCACGAGAGGTAATCTACCACATCGTAAACAGCAAGCGGCAAACCACAACAATGTGAATTTTCTTTTGCATTGTACAAAACCATGCGCTTCATAGCCATAGTGTACGACAGAGCTTCCCCGCGCACTGCACTTCACCGCGCCAACCGATGTATCCATCCTTTTTTCCAAATTTCTTTTTAAAAAAAAACGATGTATAATGACATTATTTTTGTGAATCATGTTAGACCACAACATAATCGGTTTAACTTTTTATGTTACTGTCAATATTATTAATATCGAACTTTGAGGTACTCCGTTACACAAGATGTGGTTTTTTAAATTATAGCTCTAAGACTAAAAACCAATTGGCCTCCAAAGCATCTCACATCGACAAATAAGTATACATTTTTCAAATAGTATCTACCACTTAGTTTCAATAATATACGTAATTAATTTTTAAAGTCGAGCGCTTGTGCGATTTGAGTCATAATTAGCGCTTCTTTGCACATACATTGATATAGAAAATTAACGATGTATTGCAAAAATCTAAAACTATACATCTTTTTGTAGGAATAAATGGTCTTTTAAATGCACTTTATTTTATTAAATTATGATTGCTAATTACTGAGATACAAGCTTCTAAAGTCAGGGGCCTTGCATATTTACTCCGATAGTAGTAAATCCAAACGATTTTGTAAAATACTCGGTAGGTATGTTAAAGAACGTCTTTGTAAATTGTATGTAGATAAAACAAAGATTTTAATATTTAATATTGCTCTTATGTACGAGACAGGTTAAGTTCATGTTTTTTTTATAAGTTTATAAAAGCACTAAAACAGTAGTTTGCTGCAATCTTAGACGTTTTTGACTTTACTGCTCATACTTAGCTCTCTAGGGGCAATGGAGGCATGGGAGAATATTTAACGGAGACAGTTACACAATACGAGGTATTTGCATGTCGACCCCAGCTTAACGCTTGTCTTGTTCTATTATATCAATCATGGTATACGAGTATGTTTATTGTTTATGCAAATTTTTACTTTTATTCTGTTAGAACAAATGGCATTTATTTTAAGTATCACATCGTTTCAGTACCTATGTTCAATAAAGCCATCGTATTTTATAACATTTTACATAATGATAAAAAAATTCGTGATCCTTTACTTAATTAGTACATAGTAAAACAAAATTGTTGATGCCAATTAAATGGTAACAAAAAGAACTATGAATCTGCAAAATTGAAACATGCTAATTTCAAAATCAAACAAAATGGAGAAATATATTATTGTGTAAAAAAATGAACTACATACATATAACATCAACCAATCATAGTGCGAACTCCGTCTATGGAACTAATAGAACGCTCTCTTTCCATTCGCTCTCCGTCTGAAGCCACAATTCTCAGACAAATCAGACTTATTTCCCATTGTAGCATTTATAGCCTAGTCAACGAACGCTCAAAAGGGCTTGTAGACAGACTTTTTGATCCTAAAGATTTTATTTCTGAAATGTGTTTGGAAGCGTTTGGTGATGATTATACCAAAAGTCCCCGGCCCTACCGTATGAGCTAACTCCGTAGCGTAACAAAATGTGCGGATTTGTTTGGTTTTCTGTTTGTATCTCTTGAACGGGTGGTCGTAGTGTGAAATTGATTAATTACAAAATAAAAGCTGATTAAATTTCCTACAAGTTTGCTTCTATGGATTTTTTCTCTATCTCTAGCCGTTGAAGAGTGTTAAGGATTAACTTTTTTTTTAAATCGTTCTTATACGATTTTTTTCGGCAAATGTTGTGTCCTGGCTCCTAAAGTATTGGGTTTATAGCAAAAACCGTTGAAGTAAAAGTTGTAGACCATTAAATTTCCTATAAAATGCATTGTTACAGTTTAATATTTTATCTCAAATAGACTAGATGTAATGGTTATTTAAAAAAAACGTTGAGTTTAACATGGAATAGAGGGCACTAGAGAACAACTGATTTTGTGGGAGGTCTGGAGCTAAATCTGATATGTGAGTATTAAATACAGATTACCTGCATCCTTAGCCAATCAATTTCAGTGTTGTGTGCCATCCTGTTTAATGGTCTCTAGTATTTGCTAAATACATTTATGATAGGGTTAATGTTTGACGAAAAGAACGAAATTATTTTCTCAAGAAATAATTCAAATAATGCTGAAAAATAATTTTATTTAAAGACATATTGATGTAAAAGAACATTTATCTTAAGCAGTTCTAACTCTTTTTGCTTGTGATGGTCCTGGGAGTAGCTAAGGATCGTCAGGGTCATCAGCGGTATCCGTATCACCAACGGAATCCGCCTCACAGGATTCGCCTGGGAGAACCTCGGTGCTCCCTGACTCATCCTCTTCTACAAGAGGTATACCATTGAAGCATTGCCCATGGCAGTTGTTCAATTCAATCCGGCTTTCCGGCAACTACATTTTGCATCAGTGCAGCCCTTTGTACATTTACAGAACAGTAAATTTAAAATATCATCTGAGGCACTGAGGTCTGTGGACTGGGCAGGGATGAGCTCTTCAGTTCCCAGAGCACTTCGCCTTTGTTCCCATCACCATTCTTGTGGGGGGAGCCGACGTCCAAGCCAATTCTGTACTTGGTGATATACTCTGAAACTGTGCTGCTTTGCTGCACCCTCTGTGGGGGTAGCGCTGAAATGTCAGATTTGATCTTAGATTCTGACTTCATAAATGAGAGGTATCTGTTGTTGTTGAGAGACAACTCGTTGAGTGGAACACCATCATACTACCTGAGGAAACATGTCTTCCCATCTTCTTCGATGAGCAGCAGCTTGAATGTCAGCACGTTGTTGGTAGAGCTTTAAGAAGCTAATTTTACCCTTTCGAAACGCTGCAGAGGTTGTCACAACCGGTGAAAGCGTGTATGAAAAATATGTGCTTAAGGTCAAGCTGTTGAAGATTCTTAGACGAGAAAGCGATCGAGTGCCTTCATTTTCCCATGGCTTGGTTTAAGAAAAATTATGTTACGGTCCTCTGGTGTTAGTGCCATTACAAGAACTACGAGATCAATGCCCTCACCAACTATAACAAAGTTTTCTGGTTGCTTCTGAATTACTGTGCCCCTGAACACAATGAAAGTATCGGCGTCGTCTTCGGTCACATCAGTAATAACTCCATTTTCTTGAAGGTATGATGTAAGAATAATGGCAATCAAACGAGATTTTTGTTCAGTTCATTACTGAGGAAATGATCCTGCTTAACGCTGATTATTGTGTCGGCAGTGCAGTTCATGTTGACTGACTCATTGGTTCGAGATCTCCTTCTTTATTTCGTACATTTTGTGCGGTTGGCTGTAGTGTTATAATATAACCGTCAAACACAACTGAACACGATTTACCTGAGTAGTGCCGTTTGATATACTTCAGGTGAATCTCACAGATAGATGAAATGGTGGATCCCGTAGCGTAGGCCAAAGAACTCTATTGTAACAGGAATCCTCCATCTATTACGATTTCAAAGTCTTGACAGATTAATGACTACAACTTCTGATGTGTTTGAGATAAAATATTAAACTACATATGCATTTCATATGAAATTTAATGGCCTACAACTTTTATTTCAGCAGTTTTTGCTATAAACCCGATGCTTTCGGAGTCAGGACACAATATTTACCGAAGAATGTCGTGTAAAAACGATTTTTAAAAAAAATCAAACTTTGACAGCGAATATCTCTTCAACAGCTAGAGATGCAGAAAAAAGGAATAGAACTAAACTTGTAGGAAATTTAAACTCATTTTATTTTGTAATTGGCCATTTCCCACTACGACCACCCGTTCAAGAGATACAAGCAGAAAACCAAACAAATCCGCACATTTTGGTACGCTACGGAGTTAGCTCATACCGTAGGGCCGGGAACTTTTGGTATAATCATCACCAAACACCTCCAAACACATCTCAGAAATAAAATCTTTAGGATCAAAAAGTCTGTCTACAAACCCTTCTTTGACTAGACTATTAGTTAAATAATTTTTATTTTTCACTAACCACCCCCTTATCGATCACGTTAGCGTGTTTGGTTCAATGGCATTATTTTGTCACTTTCCTTTACAGATTTTTATCCTCTTAAAAATTGTGCTACCGATAGGCATGCAATTATTTTACTAAGAACGCGATATGGAGGTGCATTAAAATGTGGAATGAAATACTATAGTCTGTTCAACGAAAAGCGCCCAGGAGTATAGCAATAGCGACTTCAGTGGTGTTATAACTTGCACGATATAAATTTTTTTGTCTATTCTTGTAGAGAATTGTACGTACTTTTCATCTACCTAACATTTACTACGGTAATTTTATGAAAATTTTGAGAAAAATCCAAGTATAACTAATTCGATCTAGTAGACCGTTACATCACACAACACTTTTATAGGAACAAAATGATTACACATCCTAAACAATCAAATACCAATGTAAATTTGACATTCAGAAAATAGTGGAAACGCATGAAAGGGCGATCCCTCTTAAGGATGTGGTCATAGGGGCGTTAGTATTGTAGGCAGTGAGAGAAGTAAAATATACATCACATTAAACCAAGTATTGATCTTCAAACCACACCTCGAAAAGATAACGAACAGGGCTACAAAAACTCTTTGGACTTGTATACTAGCGTTCGAGAAAAAGTGGTGCCTATGTCCAAAAATAAGCCACTAGATATACGCTATGATGATTAAAATAGTCATTATGTACATATGCGTCACAAGTGTGGTGGCATAAAACAATCGCCTCAAGGAGCATACTGATACTTAGCAAGGTGCAGCGCAAGGTCTGTCTTGGGGCAATGACAACGATAAGACGATAATCTTACTCTCATCATATTGATCTGCTAAATTCAAACAATTTGTGACGAAATATATAAAAAACTTCCCAAAGTACTTTATCTGCAATTTTACAACTGGCAAGCCAATTGGGAGACTACATAGCATTTTTAAAGCTAATAAATATCCCATTACACCTTGACCATATGTGCGCAACGTATTGCCTAAGTTAGTCGACGATTCTCGTGTTTGGTCGGACCAATTAACTGGCGCACAGCACATACTAAATTCAACGTTGCAGAGGAACTTGTCGATCTAGCCCACAAATCACTTAACTTTATAGATGGTAATCCACCATATATTTGCAAAGTTGCAGTAACTGCATCGCCATCTCCTGTTTGGAATAGTGAATTAAAACTTCCCCCTTCTATTTGAAATTGATTAAATAACAAATTACCGAACTTAGGATTGTTTGACAAAATACTAAATTTCGTAAGTATAAAATTTGTGCATAATAATGGCATTGTTGCAAACATAATATTTGATGACTTGTTACAAAAATTATTTTGTGTAAAATTATTTAGAACATGTCTTACACCATCGTTATTTTAGATAAAATAAATTCAGAATAATTATGTTAGCAACAATGTCAAAGTTTCTTCACAAATAGTATAACAAATTTTATACAAAGTTTAGTACTTATAGCACCAAACGGGGCCTTACATTTGAACATAATGCAAACATTTCTACAAATGTTTCTAACCTTAGTAATCAATCTAACCTAAGGCAGAGACAAGACAATACCTGACAATACTCCTAAGGTAATCTACACGTGGTAATAAAGTATCAAAAATCACAACCTTTTTACCACACCAACGCCAAACTGTAAAAATAATTGATATTAGCGCCATCAGTAGTTTGGAATCGCAAACTAAATTTGCTGCGTCACTAAGTCCGCGCATTCTAATTTACGTAAGGGGTCTATTTTTGTTAGTGGTTTGTGATCTAGCCATCGTGAATTCTGGCCGGGTATAACCTTTGCGTACATTTCGACGAGAATTACATTTAACGCCCTGCAAAACGATGAAGAATTCGACCACCGAGTTACTAGTAGAGCTTGCGTCATATAAAAACACGACTGCCAATCATAAAAGTTGGGTTCAACGTTTTAGGTGGCCTTGGTTGAACGTTTATAAAAGCCGAATGTTACATTATATGCACTTTTAACGTAACGAAAAGAAATAGGAAGTTGAAAATGCCGCAAGGGGCGTCCTCAATGGTACCAGGTACTTCGAGGGGGCGTGCTTAAAGATGTCTATTCTTGTTCTTCGAATGGAATAAAAAAAAATAGATAATAAGGAAAAATAATTAAGGAAAATGCCAGTGCATGTTTTTTTTATTTTTGTTTTTTTTGCCGACAAATACCTTCGCCTTCAAAATTTAGCAATATTGCTGTACCGTAGGTAGTGTAGGTATACAAAAAAGTGATTGGATACGCACCATACACCACTTTGTTTCTTCGATGAAGTTAGATAGTCCGTTTAACTTTTCTCAAATATTTTTGAACCCCCCTGAAACAAAAACCTAGGTGCGCCCCTGTTCAGTACCGATACGAGTAAGAGTGACACAGCAATAGGGTACGCAATTTTACATTATAGTTTCGCCTCTTCATACTTTTCACTCAAGGGTATTGCACGGATAGAAGCATTTTCCGAGCCGAGAACGCCAGCGAGTACCGTTGCCACCGATTGAACGCGGAGGATAATTTAATGCGACTTGAAGGGAGATAATGTTCAATGAGTGTTTGATATTAGATTGATCAAACAGATGGTTGCATTCCAGCACGTTTCGCAAATTTTAATTGATCTACATAATATGTAAGTATGTATGCATCACTGAACTCAATAATATAATAGAGTTCAGTGGTATGCATTGTATATTATATTACTAACTGACAATATTTTTAACAGTTTAAAAGCTTATCACGACAAGTACCTATATGTTTACAATCGGATATTCTAGACATGAAATTTCAAGCAACATTTTCCAATTATATTTTACCAATCATCAGAGTGTGAGGATTATTTGTAATATCAAATGACAAGATGAGAATATAAATAAGCATATATTTAAATTACCTATGAAACACGTACACATACAAGGGTTCATCACGTTCTGCTTGTGTTTCAATATTCTCTGTACAATATCACCGAGCCAAACGCCCTCTTCATCGTAAAACATATTATATGTTATGAGGTCGTTGTTCGTTACCGTAGGTAGAATAGCTACGTAACAGCGTTGAATAAGTTATTCATTCAACGCTAACACTCATTTGAAAATGAAAATCCAGAGTTATATATGGATGGGATTAAACAATGTGACATTTCCACGACAAAGGTTTGCTACTAAGCTTACATTGCAGATTTCATGCTCGCGTTTAATCATTGCCACGGAAATGAGGCTCATATAGAAATAACATATTATAGCTAAAATTAGAAACCACTTACATGATCCGACATACAAAAATCCCCGCATAACTTGTAAAAGGAATTGGACTATTTCGACATACACTGTTACCTGAATTGACAAGTACGTGTCAATTCTTATAACGATCGATTATAATTGCAGAACTGGAACTTAATAGTCTTGCGCGAATGATTTTCTAGTTTGTCTTTTGATTGAGACATTAATTTGATTTATATCATTGTACTTATTCTCTATACCAGTGAAATGAAGTAAACAACGGTCGACCCAAGGCCACCTAAAATAGAAGGCCGGTAACTGCATCCCCTCTCCTGCTGTGACGTCACGATTGCCGATCCATTTCGGTATAACAGCAATATTGCCACGTGCTTAATTTGAGTGTTTATAGCTGTTTCAGTCAGTCGTGAGGGCTTAAACGCAATTGAAGATGAAGAATTGTGTAAATAACCTTAATTATTTCACTTTACCACGTGGTCAAAGGCTTGGCGTGAACAGGCACATATACACACAAGGGTTTAATTTCGCATTTGCTCTAAAAATCAACCCTCAATTGATTCCTTTCGAACGGCGCCTGGAACTGAACAGTTTTGGGACTATTTTGCCCACTGACAATCGTATTTGCACGCGCATCTAGATCTGTGCAGGCAAATTTTAACACTTGTGTCTCTGTGTATGGGGCGCTTAAGACTTAATTCACAAATGTTCTTGGCCATAAGTAACAGTTGGTAAAACGTACTTTTAACATTTTAGATGCGTACCTTGGTGTCGAAGCAATTACAGAAATTCTGAGAAGGTTTTGGCATTTAGATTTCCGAAAGTTGTAGAGAAAAGAAATAAGTGGATACACGCAATTCATCGCAAAAATTTTGTACTTAACGGAACCTTCAAGAATATGCATTAATCATTTTGTAGATAAATTTGTAATTTGCGAGGATCGGGCAGTTAGAGAGGATGGTACCGTTTTAATTGTTCCACGAGCGCAATTAAAATTAAGCGACGATGCATATCCAACGATTTTTGAGAATCGTCCCCATTATATGACTGTTATTTGCCAAAAAACGTAAGATGCTAACATTAGAACCAAGGAAATTTCCAAAAGGAAGAAATAAACTGACCGCTTGGCAAAAGAAAAGGGTTCAATTAAAGATTTAGATTGTTTTAAAATATACTACAGGAAGCAACTTGCGTCTATCGGCATTACAGATTTTCACGTAAAAATTGTTAAAGACTTTGTATGCCTTTTTAAAACAAATATAGATTGTCGGTTTCAGTTACAAATTACATTATCTTGCTTGAAAACGCATTTTCCCCACGCACGACTTTACTAGAATGGATCGTCAGCTGTGACGTCACGTAATGCAGTTCCAGGCCTCTAACTAAAGGAGGCCTTGGTCGACCTCAACTTCTCAAAAAGGTCTCCGTGGAGCTGCCAGATAATAATAATAATAATAATAATAATAATAATAATAATAAATAACAATCTAGACTCAATAAAAGAAACATACACACAGCTTACATCGATTACAAAAAAGCATTTAATTCAGTACCTCACTCTTGGTTACAAAAAATACTATGGCTGTTCAAAATTAGCAACACCGCACAATTTCTCACTCACATAATGTCATGTTGGAACACCACCCTAACACTTACACTAAATGATACCCAACTCATCACAAACACAATACAAATTAAGAGGGGCATCTTTCAGGGTGACTCTTTGAGCCCACTTTGGTTTTGTCTTTCTCTTAATCCCCTTTCACACATGTTGAATAACACAAATTTTGGGTTATAACTTAAAACACAATCATGAAATACATCACAACATTACACATGTATTTTACATGGATGATCTTAAATTATATGCCTCTACAAGCACAAAACTCAATCATTTATTACATATCACTGAAACATTTTCACATGATATACACATGGAGTTTGCTATTGACAAATGCAAAACACAACACATCACTGCTGGTAAGAGAGAATTTATGGATTTTGAGCTCGAACATGGTGATCAACTGATCATATAAGATCCATGGACGAGAATGAAACTTACAAATATCTTGGTTTTCAGCAAAACACTTTCAATTTCAATTTATTTCCCAATTTCCCAATTAAAATATAATTAGAAATATACAATATACAACAAAAATATGCAAGGAGACTTGCACATTACCTCCGTGGAGGCGTGGGGAAAAATTAAATTTAATTCAATAAATAGTTGAATAGTGAGTGCACGGTTACCAGTTCTCATTAAAAAATTCTGTTAAGGAGTAGAAAGAATTTTCTATTAGAAATTTTTTTAGGGATTTATTGAATGTATGACCATTAGTTGATGTTTTTATATTTTCTGGTAGATGGTTAAAAATTTTTATTCCAGTATATAAATGGTCCGTTTCGAGTGTAATCAAGTTTATAATTTGGAAGTACCAGTTTGTGCTTTTTCCTGGTGTTGTAATCATGTATGTCATTTAACGATAAGAGATTAATTTTGTTTTTATATGTTAATTTAGCGACTTTTGAAATGTAGAGATTTGTTATAGTGAAAAGGTTGTAATTTTTGAAATATTCTCTGCACGATTGCCGAGGATGTAATTTAAAAAGTGCTCGAATAGCCCTTTTTTGTAATATGAAGACACTATTTGCTTGACCTGAGTTACCCCACAGTTCAATTCCATAGTTGATATGGCATTGAAAGTATGAGTGGTAGACCACTCTGGCTGTCTCAAAATTTACTTTATTTCTTATAATCTTAATTGCAAAGATAGCCCTGCATAATCTACCCCTCACAAATTCAATGTGTTCTTTCCAACTCAGCATGCTGTCCATCCAGACTCCTAGAAACTTGGCGGTAGTTACATTATTTATTTTTTCATTGTTAATTTTAACGTTCAATTAGGTCATTCTGATTTCTAAATTTTAGGATATGTGTTTTGTTGGAGTTTAAACAAAGTCTATTTGAGATGCACCAGTCATTCACAATTGCTATAGCTTGAGCAGTTTCGTGCTCGAGTGATTTAAAGTCTAAATTATTTGTGATTATGCTGGCGTCATCTGCAAACATTATATTAACATTAGGATAAATCCACGCCAAATCATTTATATATATATTAAGCAGAACTGGCCCCAGTATGGACCCTTGAGGAACGCCTTGTGTCAATTGCATTTTATTTGAACATACTTTGTTGGAGAACGAATGGTTACTTTGTATTTGAACCATTTGGTATCTGTTAGTTAAATATGATTTGAACCATTCGTTCGCCAAACCTCGAACTCCATAGAACTCTAATTTCCTCAACAGTATGTGGTGGGATACACAATCAAATGCCTTCGTCAGATCACATAAGGTGAGTGCTACTTGCATGCGATTTTCTAAGGAATTATGTATTTTATTTAGCAGAGTATAGCTGGGTTGATCGGTGTTTAGATTCTGTCTAAATCCGAACTGTGCTACATTAAATAGGAAATTGGTCTCGAAGAAGTGCACTATTTGATTTTTTACCACGCTTTCTAATACCTTTGATATAACTGGTAAGAGGGATATTGGTCGATAGTTTTGAGGTAAGGTTTTTTTGTCTTTTTTATGAATAGGCACAATTATAGCCGTTTTCATCCGCTCGGGGAACACACCAGTAGTTATGGACAGATTGCATATGACAGCTAATGGTTTTGCAAAAATTTGTGCGTTATCTTTTAGTACCGTGATTGGGATCTCATCGAAACCAGTGGACATTTTATTATTTAAGTTATTTAAGGTAGTCATTATTTCGGATTCAGTAACAGGTTGTAGAAAGATAGAATTGGAATTTTTTAATTTAGTTTTGCTTAAGAATGTTTCGAAACTTGACGTGCTTTGGCTTAAATTTGCTATATTTTTTGCCGATTGTATAAAATAATTGTTGAAATGATTTGCAATAGTATTGGGATCTGATACGTATTCATTATTTATATAAAGTTCAATTTTTTTTTGATTAATTTGTTTGTTTGGAATTTCTGAGTTAATTATTTTCCAAACGTCTTTGGTTTTGTTAGATGAATTGTTAAGTTTGTAGTGATAAAAATTTATTTTTGCCTGTTTTATAACTTTTTTTAAGATTGTGCAGTATTTATTGACGTAGCAAATAAATTCAATATTATGAGATTTTTTTTTTAATTCAATAAATTTACGTTTTTGCCTACATGATATTTTGATGCCATTATAGACGGAGAGCTGGCATGCAAATTCGGCCATGATCTAATATAGTCAGGATTTATAAGGGGAATGGATGACACGGTGGTGTGTATGGTAAATTTCGTGGAGCCAGAACTCTGGGGTGACAAGGGGAGGGTGGGTGGACGGCCAAAATTGCAAAGTTTTTTTTTTTAAATAAATGATCGAATATAGTTCTGGGTATTGGCACAGCTATAGCCTTTACCTATATAAACATTATTTAAAAACTCCCAGAACAATAGCGAAACATGAAACACCGTCACAAGCAAGCATACATGTGATTTAAAAAAAAAAATTTTTATGATAACATATAGTGCTGGCAATTTTTTTACATATTTTGCATGATCCCAAAGACACATAAGCAAACTTACAGAACTCAAATCCTACAAAAACTAACGAAAAAAATATAATTATGTGCACATCATACAAAGTGGAATTTATAGGTATCTGCGCGGTTGTCACAACATTATTATAAAATGATCAAATATAATTGTAGGAAGTAGCATATTCTATATTCACGCATGTAACATGTAATAACAGAATCAAAAAACTTGGAATATTAATATATAATATATTAAACATTTCGATGTTGTACAGGGTGTACAATTAAGAAACGAGGCCGGCCATAACTCGGAAACCATTTGAGATAGAACAGTGGAATAAAAAATTTTATAATAAATGTGACCAAGAGAAAATGCTGGAAATTATTTTCAATTTGCTACCATTGCCGCCAGATGGCGTTTCACTGATTTAAATTTGAAATTCCCATTTTTTGACAATTTTCCTCAGTAATGTGTTTAAAAAAATATATTCATTGTAAACTAGTGATCAATATGTAAAACTTTGTTTAATTAATTTTTACGATTGCTGTCAAAATAAAGGGAGGGGAACTAAATTACAGGTTACTGGAAAAAATCGTGTAACTTCGAAACGGGTTGCTTGAATTTGTCAAGATTGGTCTCGATGTAAAGACAATACTTGATATTACCAGAAAAATCCAAAACCACAACAATTTCTTATCTCCGTCTATCAATAGAGGGCGCAACTTGTTGAAGGAACAAAACGATCGACTTTTCTAAAAAAATTCAAATGGTACCAAATATTTTGTTCACCGCTATTTCAAGGAATAATTTAAAAAAAAAATTACGTCAATAGCTCTTATAGAACCGAAGATGTGGTTTATACCTCAAATTGCCTCATATATTACCACATTTTTGACTATATCTTCGGTACTATAAGAGCTATTGACAAACTTTTTTTTTAAATTACTCTCTTATTAATTTTTCTTCAAATAGCTGGAACAAAATATTTGGTACCATTTGAATTTTTTTAGAAAAGTCGACCGTTTTGTTCCTTCAACAAGTTGCGCCCTCTATTGGTAGACGGAGATAAGAAATTGTTGCGGTTTAAGATTTTTTGCTAATGTCAAGTATTGTCCTTACATCGAGATCAATCTTGGCACATTCAATCAACTCGTTTCGAAGTTACACGGTTTTTTCCAGTAACCTGTAATTTAGTTCTCCCTCCCTTTATTGTGACAGCAATCGTAAAAATTCCTTATACAAAGTTTTACATATTGATCGCTAGTTTACAATGAATATATTTTTTTAAATACATTACTGAGGAAAATTGTCAAAAAAATGGGAATTTCAAATTTAAATCAGTGAAACGCCATCTGGCGGCAATGGTAGCAAATTGAAAATAATTTCCAGCATTTTCTCTTGGTCACATTAATTATTATAAAATTTTTTATTTCACTGTTCTATCTCAAATAGTTTCCGAGTCATGGCCGGCCTCGTTTCTTAGTTGACCACCCTGTACAACATCGAAATATTTAATATATTAATATTCCAGGTTTTTTGAATATAGAATATGCTACTTCCTACAATTATATTTGATCATTTTATTATAATGTTGTGACAACCGCAGATACCACTTTGTATGATTGTGCACATAATTATATTTTTTTTCGTTATTTTTTGTAGGATTTGAGTTCTGTAAGTTTGCTTATGTGTTATTGGGATCATGCAAAATATGTAAAAAAATTGCCAGCACTATATGTTATCATAAAAATTTTTTTTTAAAAATCACATGTATGCTTGCTTGTGACGGTGTTTCATGTTTCGCTATTGTTCTGGGAGTTTTTAAATAATGTTTATATAGGTAAAGGCTATAGCTGTGCCAATACCCAGAACTATATTCGATCATTTATTTAAAAAAAAAAACTTTGCAATTTTGGCCGTCCACCCACCCTCCCCTTGTCACCCCAGAGTTCTGGCTCCACGAAATTTACCATACACACCACCGGGTCATCCATTCCCCCTATAAATCCTGACTATATTAGATCATTGCCGAATTTGCATGCCAGCTCTTAGACTATTAGTAATCCAATTGCGACTGATGCAATCATTGTGAGGTCGAACCTTTTTAAGTGGGTATGCGTTGTTAAAGCAGTGCTGCAATTTTTTTGTAAATTCTGTGTAACATGCGTCTACATCAGGGAGCTTTTGTGGCATGTTCCAGTCCATCTCCTCAATTAATTTTCGAAATGCAAGTTTGTTGCGCGAATTATAGATGTATATGCAATAGAAAAGGAATTTTGAATGTGGCTGTCCTTTATAGAGATAAATTTTATTATCTGGCAATTGTGATCGCTCAGACCAGGGTCTACCATATAAGCATCAACATGCTGAAAGTTTAGGTACTAATATATTATCAATGGAAGTAGAACTGTGGAGTGTAACTCTAGTAGGGGATGAAATGCTTATCGTTAAATTGTGAATATCAATAAGATTCTTGAAAAGTTTCAAATTTAGAGAGTTGTTTAAGAAATCTATGTTGAAGTCACCGCAAATCACAATTTTTTTGAACTTTTTATTATAAATTTGGTTTAGTAATTCGTCGAAGTATTCAAAAAAATTTTCATGGTCATCAGAAGGAGAACGATACATACAAACAATAATGGTTCCCTCAGTTTTTGAGTAGGCACAAGTGTATTCAAACGTTTTTTCCACGCATGGCACCGTGAACTCACTATAGCATTCAAAATCATTATTTTCCTTCCCATATATTGTCACGCCTCCATGGTGGTAGGCCTCCCTGCAAAAAAAAGAAATTAGTTTATAACCCTTAATTAACTGGAAATATATTTCATTTATGTTGTACCAGGATTCGCTAAAGCATGCTACGTCAATCTTATTATTTTAACACATAAAACATACACAAATACAACGAAATCTAATCACACAATATTTACACAGATTACACAACTACACGGTAGAAACACCGTCAAAGCTATTAATACATATCCTACACCGACCCTTACTTATTCATTTGGGATAATAAAGTGGACCAATACAGATTTAGAGCAGGTACAACGAAACACATGTACTTTACTCACTAAGCACCGAATATATCATCCACACGTCTCAACAGTAAGACTATACCTTCTTCGTTCACGAGGAGGTAGAGGCTTAACAGGCATCGCCCAGTTACACCAAACACAAATACACAAACTGCGAGAAAACTTTTATAACAAATCACATATTTCAGCGCTACACAAAACAGTCACACAGGCAAACAAATCTTACACACCCTTAAATATGAGTAAGTAATAGAAACATCACACATAACATGCAAACTTGGACACAAAAGACTTTACACGGACGATATCCACAGAAGATTAACGGAGACTGCGTTGATACTATAACAACGCATGCTTGGTTAACCAAAACTGATATTTTCCCAGAGTCAGAGGGTTTCATGTTTGCCATATAAGATCAGGCCATTTACACACGAACTTACAGAAAACACATAATTAAAGATAGGACAATTACACATGATCTTTGTAGACAATATTCGAAAAGACCAGAAACCATACAACACATGTATTAGCGTGTACACATCTAGCACAAACAGAGTACAAACACAGACACGATCTGGTTTCTAAGATAATACACCAACAACTCGCCACAAAACACAACCTTTCTATTGATAACACACCCTATTACAAATATACACCACAAGTTGTACTTGAAAACACCACACACAAACTATATTGGGGTAGGTCACTACTCACAGATAAAACTGTATATAACAATAGGCCAGATATAACACTTATAGATAAAACACAACAAATCGTATACATAATAGACATTGCCGTTCCCAACACAAACAATTTAGCCAATACACACGTAGAGAAACACCGCAAATACACTGATATAGCTCAGGAACTTAAAGCGCAATGGAGAATGGGAACTGCTCTTACAGTACCCATTGTTCTTAGTGCAACCGGAGTTATATCAAAAACAATACACCACAGTTTACACTTTTTAGGATTAGATCACTCACTTTCAACTAATACCATTCAAACACAAATTGAAACACAAAGCTTAATTGTCCCTTCACAAACTGAAGCTCTGTTGCATACAAAACAGAACATTACAGAAAGTCCGTTACCAACACATAACACATCAACAACCACTCATGTGACACCTCTAACTCGTTCACATACACCCAAACACAAACACACAATACACTCACAATATCAGAACTCACAATTAACACAAAACACAAACAACACATTACCTACTCGAGTGCAACCTATGCGCCGAGTTAAACAACAAACATTTAAACAATAAACATAATACTATTTCAAAACACATATGCTTTTTTACAGCTACTTTTTATTTTATACCTATAGGTATACAGGGTTATTAGAAAGTAAGGAGACGGCGATTTATTGTCGTTAATATTCATTTTAGGAAAAATTGTTCAATACAAAAGTTGTTTATGTAATTTTTATCTATACTTGGGAATACTTCAATTTTTGTGATCTGCAATTGTTTCTGAGTTACCCCGTTCTGCATAATTTTTTTAAATGAGAACATATTAGTTTTACCTCACCATTCGATAGAGCATTTTTTATTCTTTAAAACAGCACTAAAGAAAATTTTTTAAAATTTATTTTAATCACATTTTTTTCGAAAATACGCCGATTCAAGTATTTACATGAAGTAGGTATATGGAAGACAAAAAAAAGTTATGAATTAAAATCTTATCACTAAAAACAAATTAATGACTAAGTAATTTAAAGTAAGTGTTCAAATTGTCCCCCATTTGTCATTTGACAATGGCTCAGTCGATTTATAAAACCACGTACCTACTTGATGTAAAATGTTATTAAAATAAATTTAAAATTTTTTTTTCAAAAATACGCCGATACAAGTATTTACATCAAGTAGGTATATGGAAGACAAAAAAAAGTTATGAATTAAAATCTTATCACTAAAAACAAATTAATAACTAAGTAATTTAAAGTAAGTGTTCAAATTGTCCCCCATTTGTCATTTGACAATGGCTCAGTCGATTTATAAAACCACGTTCCTACTTGATGTAAATACGTGTATCGGCGTATTTTTGAAAAAAAAATTTTTAAATTTATTTTAATAACATTTTACATCAAGTAGGTACGTGGTTTTATAAATCGACTGAGCCATTGTCAAATTACAAATGGGGGACAATTTGAACACTTACTTTAAATTACTTAGTTATAAATTTGTTTTTAGTGATTTAGTTGATTCATAACTTTTTTTTGTCTTCCATATACCTACTTCATGTAATTACTTGAATCGGCGTATTTTTGAACAAAATGTTATTAAATTAAATTTTAAAAAATTTTCTTTAGTGCTGTTTTAACCCTTGGATGCATAAGCAATATTTTTTCCGAGTTTACATATGCGGGGTCTGTTAGACCCCAATATGATTTTAATAGGAATAAAGGATTTTTAACAGTTACCCTTATATTTAAAATGGTATCACATGCTTTTAGATTAATTTACGGTATTACAACAAAGAAAAAAACATTATTCCTTAGATCAATTATTGTTCTTTACGTAGGCTGCGAATTACTACGCTATGTTCAGAGTATACGTTGTTGAAGCACTTGTCACAAATAACTGATATCTTCCTACCTTTATTGCGAGCACACTGAAAGCACCTCATGTTAGTTACTGGTCCACGAATCGTATTTGGTTTTTCTATAAGCAAATGTAATAACAGAAACATCCTGCTGCTCAAGGATTTGAAAAATAAGTCGGGGTCTCGTAGACCCCACATCTGAAAAGTTGTGGTAGATATAGAAAAACTAATTTTTTTCATCACTGAATTTGAAATTCAATCAAATTTAATGTAAGCCATGTAATAAAACGTGTGTTAGGAGAATTCACGGAGCCATTTGGGTTTAACTATAAAAACACAAAAATATAGCAACAAAATAACAAGCCTGGGGTCCAGCAGACCCCACATATGCATCCAAGGGTTAAAGAGCAAAAAATGCTCTATCGAATGGTGAGGTAAAAGTAATATGTTCTCATTTAAAAAAATTATGCCAAGTATAGATAAAAATTACATAAACAACTTTTGTATTGAACAATTTTTCCTAAAATGAATATTAACGACAATATATCGCCGTCTCCATACTTTTTAATAACCCTGTGTTACTAGAACTAATCGTTACTTGATTCCGATCCGTGCGGTTAGTTAACCAGGCTTGGCCTGAGTATCGATAAGAACCGAGGTACAATAATAATATCGTATATTGTGGCAACATAAGGAAGACACATAGATTGTGTAAGAAGAAAAGTTACAATTATTACAAGCTACATAATAATAAAAATAGTAATAATTTGAAGACAGATTCAAACAGAGACCTATGCAATTAAAACGCTTACTATAAAATAGCCTTCAAGGATCGTTGTCCTTGTCAGTTGTTACTTTTGCAAATGTGAATAAATTGTTCAGTATCACGTTCTTTTAATTTTTAAAATTAGTCCCTTTTCTTATTAACATAAGAAATTGTAAAACCCCAGGATTACAACCACAAATACCTGACCTAGCAAAATAAAAATTGATATGAAATACTTAAAACTTATAAGTATAACATAGGGTGGGAATAACTATTTAATTTTAACGTGTTGCCCAATTTCAAATGACTGTCAAGTCAAATTTCTAAGTTTTCACAACGTCCGAGAATATAACACTTCGAGCGTAGGTATTGCACATAGTTAACACCAAGGCCCCAAGCGATAGTTGAGGGATTAATAACTAATCCGTTTGATTTTGAATGTTACAGTGTGTACTGGTGGTTGAAAGATGCAGCTTGTTAATTAGGTACCGTGCACATGATTTATAATTTTGGGTATCGTCTGCATTGGCAAGTAGCACAATCTACGGTTATCACTTAGGGTAGATTTGGCGTTGTAATAATAAAAAGTAGAGGTCCAAGTGCGCTTCCATGAGGCATACCTTTGTAAATCTTAACTTACTAGATCAGTAACCTCTAAGTACAAGGTAAACATCCACATCCCTTTCAGAAATAAGTCTGTCGAGTCATGGATTTAGTTTATTTACTACCTACAGTACACGAAACTAAATAAAACCTTAATGTGCTTATATCGAACAGATTTAGATTCTTATTAGTTCTCTTTCTTTTTGTTTTTACTTGTTGAATGAGCAATCCAAGTATTCTATAATTTAATGTTATGTCTGTTATTTATTTACCTTTATCATTTCTCTTGCATGTCACTCAATTTTATCCTCTGTATATCGCCATATCAGTTTATTAGTCCATTTTATAGTTTTGATTAAATACCTACTCTTCTTTTGTTTTGGTCGGTTTGGTTATAATTTGTCTTCGCCATTTAATATTGTTGCTTCTGGTTGTACGGTTGTACGTATGTTAGCTATCGATTTGATGATGGATTGGCGGGCGTTTAATTAGTTTTTCCTCCTTTTATCTTAATTTGGTTTTTCCCGTTAGTATTTCTTATACGATTTGTTGGTTAACCTCAATTAATTTTCCCACAGCATGGTTCTTTTTGTGCGTTTTCTTCTCGTTTATTGCCTTGGTATGTGGGGTTTGTTGTTAATTTGTTTTAATTTAATTTTTAATTTGTATTCCTCCTTTCAGTGATGAAAGATCTACAGTAGATTTTCACGAACTACCTTGGCGATGTTAAGCCATTTAACTTTAATTTAATTTAGATGACAATTACAAAGTCTTGTCGAAACATGTAGCCACCTTTATCATTCAATTTAAATTTAATAAAAAAAAGTCTATGGGGAAAGGTTTATAATTCGAACTTAAAGCATTACCAGTTTCCCATTTGGAGTTATATTACGTATCAGATATGGACACCATTAATTTTACCTACTCTTCTTTTCATCTCTTTTATTCTGTCTAGTTTGAGTTTCCCATTAATCTTTTTGATACACAATAAGTCCCAGATTCGACACATCAAGGGTGCTATGTCAGTTACTATAACAGTTAAAAAGTCGCTTAAATGAGAGAAGTTTCGCATATTTTGATTACAATTCCAGATCATCTACTAATTTTATTCGATTTGCTTTGAATTTTACTTGTTTTAAACTTTGACTTTTAGAAAAAGACTTATTTATAATAATTTTAACCACAGATCGGCTTTTGTTCTTCAGTAATTTACGTCAGCTTTTTATTTATGGCGACCATCACCATTATAATACATAGTTCTCATCATGTTCACATCCATGGTGGTCGTACATGGTGTAGTGGATGTATTGTTGGTATACCAATAAACTACACCCGGCGACCTCGGGTTCAAATCCCGACCGGTTGGTGATAAAAATACCTCCGGACATGGATGTTTGTAAGCGTATAGCGCTAACGGCCACAGCTGTTGATGCCCTCAACATCCCTTCGTGGGGTGGAAATTTAAATTTAAAAAAATAGAACCATTTTTTCTAAAATTCTACAAAAATCGTCATTTTAAACTTAAAACACAATTCCAACGACTCGTAATTTTCTGTCAATTGTTTAATTAAGGGGCCATCCATAAATTACGTAAGGCGTTTTAGGGGGGGGAGGGGTTTGATTGATTTCTTACGTCTTCTTATATCAGGGGGGAGGGAGAAAATAAAAATTACGTAATATTATAGAGGGGGGAGGGGTTGTGAAAAATCTTATGATACCTTACACGAGGCACGAGGGGGGGGGGGGTTGAAAATTCGACAAAAACGTCTTACGTAATTTATGGATGGCCCCTAACCAACATGCTATTGTGAGCGCCAACCGTTGTCAAGTTGATATATTGCTACTTGTGATTATTTTTTTAACCAAACATATGGATGTTGTGCGTGGCTGAAAAGCTCTTTTTATGACGATTTCATAAATGTAAAAAACCAATATGGTGCACATAGAAAAACAAAAGTTCCATATAGTTGCTTAACACTTAGTAAGCGTAGAATGTTTTCAATACCAAAGTAAGTGTTTTGTGGTTCGAACTTCGAAGCCGACTTTGCCACTTAGGCACTAACAGTTAGTTACCTAATAACTCAGGACACCCAAATAGGCAAATCCAACACACACACATTATATGGAATGTAATGTTAGGCAGTCGTCATGTAAGTCCTTTAAAATGCCGTCTTGTAGTCTTGCGCGTTTCTTCACAAGACTATAAAATAAGAACCTTCGCGTGCATATGGGGATGCTTTCTGGGAAAGCACATGACCATATGGGCATGCCCGAATCGCTGCATAGTAAAGGGTGTTGCACAGATAACGAGACGGCACACCTCATTCGCTTAGATTAGAGCCACTCCCGCTGCCATCATGCACAAGCATAATCCAGAATATTCAAGCACGGTACACCTATGAGTTTTCGGACATGCATTGAAAATTGCCCATACACTTTTCAAAATTTGGAAAATTGTGCGTCCATTGAAAAAAGAGCTTTCTTATTGAGATTGGTCTACATATTGCGGTACTCGCCTGCACGCGTCTTTGTGTGTTTTCAGCTATAACAATACTTACGAATTCAATGGAACAGCTTGCAGTAACGATTGATGGGTGCTGTTCTTATTGCTTTAATGATAAATTGTGAGCGAATTGTTATATATGTTGCTATTTTTTGCATTTTAGTACGTCAGAAATCGTTAAACCTATTCTTTTGGAAAACCGTGATTTATTTTGGACGTAACTAATGCAATTGATTGTACTAGAATGTATAGACATGCAAAATCTTTAATTTATTGTAAAATTAATGTTATGTAATGGCTCGCAATGGTTTTACATATTAAAATTTTTGGAATCAAATTGTTATTTATGGTGAAATGAACAGAATCGCGTCAAATGCCTGTCATACTTTCATTGAGAGATATCCAGAAAGACCGCGTCCTAGTGAACGTACCATCCGAACACTGGAATGAAATTGTTTGAATTTTGGAAGCTTTGTACCACCTTACCTACAGTAAGAGTTTTACGAATAGCTAATGTTAAGGAACCAGGAATATTTTTTTGGGAACATTACTTGGTCAGACGAGGCCAAATTTAGTAAAAATTTAATCGCCATAATTCGCATTGCTGGTGCCATTAAAATTCTTGTTTGAATGGAGATGTACACTTTCAAGAGTGCTGGAGTTTTATTGTACTTTGTGCGTTTAAAAATAACAATATTTTGTGTTTTCACATTTATCCAGAAAATTTGAATACAGAACGTTATTTGGAAATTTTACGCAATGTTGTTGTTTCTGCAACAGAAGAGCTGCCTCTGCAAGAATATGCTCAATACTGAATCACAAGTCATACAATACTTCACACGAGAACATTTACGAAAAAGAGTTTGTGTTTGGATCATGAAGGGGCTCATTTTGAGAATGTGTTGAAGAAGACAAGGTTTTAAATTGATTTGAAACTAACAGGTGACGGATTGATTGGTTTAAAATTCGTTTGCCATAAGGTCATGGCCAACTACTAAAAAATCCGAAAAAAATGGTATTGCAATGAAATGAGAATAAGTCAAAACTATTAAAGATAGGGATAGGAACATGCAATATTAAAATATGCCCATTTTGATTCTCATCAAATGCAATAGTAAGAAAATGGTCATTTCATTTAAAAATCTGAGTTTTCAGTCTTTGAATTTTCTTAAATTTGGAGCCTCATAGGTGACGTCGTACGCAACAAAACTTTTTTTAAGTACACCAAAAGAAAGCCATATTCTTCCTCTATGCGCTGGTGAAAACTCGGTTGCCATACCTACAACCGTTTTCAAGTAATGAATTCTGAAAGTACCGTATGCATCCGCCATTTTTTTTTAAATAAATGGAAATAACTTAAAAACCATAACTTGTAGATATTGATATTTTGGTATCAAAAGTTATGAAATTTCACGTAGAATCCAAAAATGGAATAAAAAATAGGGGTTGCTATTTAAAATAACGAAGTTGGTAGCTACTTCCGGCATTTTCGGAAGTGCTGCCATTTTGAAAATATTTTACATCGATTCGGCTTTTTGAGTAACCCCTAAGTGCCTAAGTACAAATTTCCAAAAATCTACCTATAAAACTTTCCCAGAAACGTCTAACTAAAGCTCGCAAAAAAACACCCTGTATAAAGAAAATGTATCGCAGCTGAAAATAAGATTATAGGTAATCCCCATCATTGTTTACAAAGGTTACAGATAAATCCAACAATACATATTAATACTTTCAAATGTATAATTGACAAATGTAAATCAGGAATGCTTGCCGTGCCCAATTGAGTCTTTGATTACATTTTAGCAGAATGCATATGTCTAAATGTGAGTAAAACAATAAATCTAAACTAGGGACAAAATGTAGTAATTAAATGCATGTACATATATTCTCTTAGTTCTACCAGTATGCAGACAGTCAAAGTTGTGGCTAATGGATAGCTACGAAGCCAAACTCTAGAATGGCTGGCTATAAAGCGCAGTTGAGAGTTTAAATGTATATTCACCTGGTACTTTCCGTCTTCAACCTAATTCGGTGTATTTAATAACCACTTAACTTGGATTAAGATTATTTACTTCTGCAAAATAGATACGCATCCTAACTGGAGGAAGTAGGTATAACTTATAGTTCTCAGTTCAGTTCGTGGATTAGACTGTATAGTCCTATTTCGCAGGTTCTGTAACCCCACGCTAATTCTGAGATGATGTGTAGACTATCATTTCAGTAGAAGTTGGAAGTTTAGGCAAAGTTTTAATTCATACACAGTAAACGGTAACGATATACAAAAGATTATAATTAATGCGTATTGTCGAGGGTGATATTCAGATAACATTAATACACCTAGAATAATTATAGGTATGTATAGAGAAAACAACGGAAAATCGATATTTTACAGAAAAGGCCTGTACTACCTATATTAAATTTTTGAACTGTTTTCATGTTTGTTATTGAATATGAAGTACATCTGTTGATTGGGTCCATAATCTTGATGTAAAGAATGATTTCCTCTAAATGGGGTAATTAAATGATTTTACGATTAAAGACTTTTCGTTTAAATTAAACAGCTCTTGACTATAGAATTTAGAATTTAGAATTTAGAATTTATTAATTAATTCAACAGGCGATAAATGCCCAATTACAGAACAATATATAATAAAAAGTCAGATTCACAAAAATACAAAAAGTATATAAAAATTAAGTGTAACGAAACAAATATAAACAAGTAACCATGTTAAGGAAGTGACATATTAACAAGCTACAAACCTAGTTCCACAATTTTTTCCTTAAATTCTAATAAACTTAAATTAAATATATCAATACTATTGGATGGTAAATTATTATAAAGAGTTGTCATTCTAAAGACTGGTGATAATAGCAAACAATTTGTCCTGGGTGTGGGAATATAAAAAAGATTTTGAGTTCTATTACAACGAGAGGGAACTTTAATACTTATTTTACTTAATAATTCAGAATCATCAAGTTCATTTCTGAGTAGCTTGTATAGATGTGTAGAGAAATGATTCCAATGTTATCAAATCAACGACTTTATAGTGGAGAAAGTCAATGCCGTTATTTTATACAGGGTATATCACGGAACCCGTTCATTAGAAGTTTCTGGGGTCCCTTACTACTTATGAATTTGAAACTTTCATGTTAAGGATAACCCATAGCCTTCTTTTGTTCTAAAATATTGTCGATGTTGTACAATTTCCGGAAGGACCGGAAATCGCCATTCATCTTCTTATTTTAAATGGAACACCCTGTATATTATTGCATTTTTGGATTATACAATAGATTCTGCGTTACACTGTATTATATTATCTTATACCTATCTTCAACTGTTTTTGAGATATTATGATTTTGTTTAAAAATTTCCGTTTTGCGGAGGGATGTTTAACAGGGCACCTTTTGCTCTTCTTTGAATGCAAAACATTCATACTTTACAAACACGAAGTAAAACCATAAGGGTTCACAAAATACATTTGCAAACCTATCACAGATTATACAGGGCGTTCAAAATTAGTGGCAAAGTTAAAAAACTTCAAACACCAAAAAGTCATTTTTTTCAAATCGAACACCCCCGTATATTTTTACATATTTGGAAGGCGATTTAATTTACGTATCGATAGGCTATAGGTATCCTTATACCTATCTTAAGCGGTTTTGTAGTTATTAACGCTTTTTATCTAATATTGATTAAAATTGCACTCAAAACCTATAGGTAATGCACATCCGCATTACACTTTTGCATCCGCCGGTGAAATGTCAAACTTTAACGTTGTCAATTGAAGTTTAAAATATCATCATTTATTGACGTTTGAATAAAAAATAGTTTTTTGCATAATAACTCAAAATAAAATAGTTTTTGCGTAATAACTCAAAAAAATAAAAAAATTAATATACACTGTGTCCAAGATAAGGAGGGCCACTATGGGGATTTCGGAAACGGTAAGAGATAGAGTTTCGGTTAAATGGGAGAAAAGTTGGGCAATTTTGAGTTTAGTAAAATGAAATTTTTAAACTGACGAAATTCCGAACCGTTCCGAAGTTATGCGACAAAAGGCGAATTTTCAGGATTTCGTTTTTGACCAATTGTTGCTTTGTCGTTGATGTTAACTAAAAAGTAAAAGAACCTTATACAGGTACTTTTTAACGTTCTTTAACATGGCGTACAGCAAATTGGAATCCGACGTTTCGTTTTCGAGTAACCATCATCAACTTTATTTTTTTAAATACGGTCCTGATTTTTTTATGCATAATATTAGAAGAGCTTTTTATTGTGCATTCAAGCATGTATCACACTTTATGGTTTAATTGCGATTTCATACTTATTTTACTATTGTACTTAAATTTACTAGATTCTACTTTGGAAGATGCTCTGGATATTTTACCCTAAGCCGTAGTACGCAATTGTTGGTTTCAGCAGGATGGTGCACTTGCGCACAATTCACAGGTGGTTAAGGATTACCTTTCAAATACGTTTGCCGAAAGAGTTTTTAAGCACCAATTCTGAAACACCCTGGCCAGCTTGTTCTTCCGAAATAACCCCGCTGGATTTTTTTCCTTTGGGGTACATAAGAAATTATGTTTACAAAGATATCTTTGGAATAGAAGAAGAACTCCGAAGGTTTGTACTTAACGCATTCCAAACTGTAACAACTGCAATGTTAAAGAATGTTTTGGATTCTACAGTTAGAAGATGCTATTTACGATTGGAGAACCAAGGGGGGCTTTTCGAGCATTTATTATAATTTTTTTTTAATTATTGGTATGTGTCATGTTTAAATTTTCGTTTCATCAAATGTTTTCTGTTGATTTATGACGTGTTGTTGATTGTTTGTAATTATGTACTTGGTTATAAAATTTGTGTTCAAAATTGAAAATTCTGTATCATTTCATTAATTTGATGAGTAAAACACAGTTAGCAAAAGTCCATTTATACATAAAATTCAGTTTGCATGGTACTGAGAAGGGATACAGGTTCGTACTTAGGATTTTTTCCGCTAATCGTAAAGTAAGTATAAAATCGAAATTAAACCATAAAGTGTGATACATGCTTGAATGCACTATAAAAAGCTCTTCTAATATTATACATAAAAAAATCAGGACCGTATTTAAAAAAATAAAGTTGATGATGGTTACTCGAAAACGAAACGTCGGATTCCAATTTGCTGTACGCCATGTTAAAGAACGTTAAAAAGTACCTGTAGAAGGTTCTTTTACTTTTTAGTTAACATCAACGACAAAGCAACAATTGGTCAAAAACGAAATCCTGAAAATTCGCCTTTTGTCGCATAACTTCGGAACGGTTCGGAATTTCGTCAGTTTAAAAATTTCATTTTACTAAACTCAAAATTGCCCAACTTTTCTCCCATTTAACCGAAACTCTATCTCTTACTGTTTCCGAAATCCCCATAGTGGCCCTCCTTATCTTGGACACAGTGTATAGTGTGTTATTATAGTTGTAATCAGAAACTATTTCTGACTTTCCCCTGAAATAATCTACAGGGTATATCATAAACATTTTTCATATTTTGTTAATTTCCTGCCGGGCCGGAAGTAAATTGGTATACCTACTTATTATACTCGATTAAAATAGTCGTATGTCCTCTACTTCACTGTACAATTTTATTTCTTTATCTTTGTTAGCAAAAAAGTTATGCAGATTTAAAATTTTCAACTTCAAACGTTCCTCCCACTTCCCCTATGGGCAATAAAGAAATAAATGCAGTTCCAATAGTTTTTCATGATGTATATGTATAACATTTCAAAAAATAAAAAAAAGCTTGGAGCAGATTTTGAGAAAATCGATTTTTAATTTTTGACCAATTTCGAGCACCAATAAATTGGCTACGTTTAATTTTTGTTCTTTACCAATTATAAGTAAAAATTCTAGTCATCCTTTGGCTATAATTTCCAATTTTCAAATTTTAATTAGTTTAACGGTTCTTGATCGTTTACCCGATTATTTTTCACTGAGTCCAAGTTCCTATGCCATCTCTGATAAAGGTAGATATTGGGCGAACTGATTTGACACATTTTGCTCTACCGCGTTAGAGTATAAGTATGTAAGTAATGAAGGAATATTAATAGCCCTCAGAATTTCTGCAACTTTCGAAGCGGGAATACTAAAATTTGTTTCCGAAAGAAGGGAAAGAGAACCCGCTTTTAAAATAGAAAAGCTAATATTGTCCACAAGAGCTGACAAACATAAACTGATGGAAAACTAAGAATTGATCAGTTGATTCTTCCTTACTTTACATTTTTGAGCATAACAAAACAATTTAAACTTTTAAAGGTTTGTATGTAGGTAGGTATATGTTTAGTTTTTTAAGTCCTGTTTTTCTATAGACCATGAACCTTTACTACTATCGGAGTAAAAATGCAAGGCCTCTGACTTTAGAAGCTTGTATCTCAGTAATTAGCAATCATAATTTAATGAAATAAAGTGCGCTTAAAAGACCATTTATTTCTACAAAAAGGTGTACAGTTTTAGATTTTTACAATACATCGTTAATTTTTTGTATCAGTGTATGTGCGAAAAAGCGCTAATTATGGCTCAAATCGCACAAGCGTTCCACTTTAAAAATTAATTACGGCTATATTATTGAAACTGAGTGGTAGATACTTATACAGGGTTCGCCATTACTCCGGCGTCGGCTTCTAGTGCCTTTGCATAAATGTCAGCATAAAATGTTTAGTAATGTACTCATTTCTATTGAAAAGCTGCATGTTTTAAAAATATTTTTGTTTATACAGAGTGTGTAGTTTTCGCTGGGCAGTATAAAGTTACACTTTTTTAAATAGCAACCCATCAATTTTTTTATGCTGTTCGATGAAGGCTTAATCTAGATCTAGATGAAAAATACTTTTTAAATTGATCGCGGCGTTGCCATTTTAGAGCAATTTCTTTAAAAATGCAGCATCAGAAAGAAATGGTCACAACACTGGTGTTTTTTGAAATTTTAGAATTTGCTTTTGTAAATTCGTAGATGAAAGTCAGAAGTACTTAAATAGTCTAAAAGATATTTTTAATTCGCCATACTTTTTTTGTATGAGAACGCTACTTTTCAAATTTTTCAAATTGCTGAAACTCATTTTTTTTAAATGGCACCCTAGATTTTTTTCAACTGTTTCTAATGTAGTTTTTAATTCTCTATCGATTTGCACTAGTACTTTTTTTCCTAACATCTACAGTTATGGAGACATTTATAAAATTTCAATTAAAACGCAACAAGCATTATTTTAATCAAGCGGGTTTATTCTAGTGGGCTTTGCTTATATTGTTATATTAAACAAAAAACAAAAAGAGCGAGACCATTAGAAAACCAACAACAATAAAAAAAATTAGTTTAACAAGTGTTCAAAATTTTCCCCATTTTATTCTTATTCTGTTTTTCATTGCCTCTTGTGTAGTAGCATCTTCTTGAAATACGTAATCTTTCACGAACCCCCATAAAAAGAAATCCATGACAGTAAGATCCGGAGATCTTGCCGGCCATGGCACAGGACCACCTCGGCCGATCTATTGATCACGATAATGTTCATTTAAATAATTACGTACGTTTCTACCAAAATGACATGGCGCACCATCATGCTGATACCACATGGTCCTTCTTGTGTTTTCCGGAACATTACCTAGTAATTGTGGCAAAGAATTATTCAAAAACTCCAAATATCTGTCGGCATTTAAATGACCATCAAAGAAGTAAGGACCTATGATAAAATTATTCACAATAAATTCCTCCCCATACATTGACCGTCAATCTATGTTGATGATCCAAAACTCTTAAAATATGAGGATTTACATTATCATAGTAATGAAAATTACGACGATTTACTCGGCCATTACTGTGAAAGGTAGCTTCGTCGGTAAATAAAACAGTGGATATAAAGCCTGGCACCTCATTAAGTTTATTTAACATCCACACACGGAAAGTTCTTCTTGAGTTAAAATCCCCTATAGTCAACTTTTGATGCAGTACAATGTGATAAGGGTGATATTTATGACTTTTCAGTACTCTTCTCACTGAAGTAGCACTAATTGTACCAAGTTCTTCAGTAATTTGTTTGGTGCTAGCATTTGGATTTTCAACTACAGCCTGCAATACCATAAATTCTGCCTCTTCCGTTCTGACAGTTTTTCTTTGAACAGGTGGCTTGTAGTTTACCGATCCTGTTTGTTCGAATCGAACCAATAATTTTTGTAATGCACGGATACTTGGAGCACGGCGATCAGGATATCTTTGTTTATAGACACGAGAAGCCAAAAGACAATTTTTTTCACATTCACCCAAAATACACACCATGTCCACTAATTCGTTCTGTGGAAAATTCATTTTATACGAAAGGTAATAAAGTAGAAAGTAGTAGCAGGTAATAATGTGACAACTAAACACAATAAGTAACTTCTACTGGATATTTGTTTTTTGTTTAATAGAAGCAAAGCCTACTAGAATAAACCCGCTTGATTAAAATAATGCTTGTTGCGATTTAATTGAAATTTTATAAATATCTCCATAACTGTAGATGTTAGGAAAAAAAGTACTAGTGCAAATCGATAGAGAATTAAAAACTACATTAGAAACAGTTGAAAAAAATCTAGGGTGCCATTTAAAAAAAATGAGTTTCAGCAATTTGAAAAATTTGAAAAGTAGCGTTCTCATACAAAAAAAGTATGGCGAATTAAAAATATCTTTTAGACTATTTAAGTACTTCTGACTTTCATCTACGAATTTACAAAAGCAAATTCCAAAATTTCAAAAAACACCAGTGTTGTGACCATTTCTTTCTGATGCTGCATTTTTAAAGAAATTGCTCTAAAATGGCAACGCCGCGATCAATTTAAAAAATTAAAAAGTATTTTTCATCTAAATGAAGCCTTCATCGAGCAGCATAAAAAAATTGATGGGTTGCTATTTAAAAAAGTGTAACTTTATACTGCCCAGCGAAAACTACACACTCTGTATAAACAAAAATATTTTTAAAACATGCAGCTTTTCAATAGAAATGAGTACACTACTAAACATTTTATGCTGACATTTATGCAAAGGCACTAGAAACCGAGGCCGGAGTAATGGCTAACCCTGTATATTTCAAAAATGTATACTTATTTGTCGATGTGAGATGCTTTTCAGGCCAATTGGTTTATTAGTCTTAAAGCTATAATGAAAAAACGACATCTTGTGTAACTCAGTACCTGAAGGTTCGATATTAATAATATTGACAGTAACATAAAAAGGGTAAAGCAATTATATTGTGGTCTAACACTATTCACAAAAATAATGTCATTATACATCGTTTTTTTTTAAAGAAATTTTGAAAAAAGGATGGTTGCTTCGGTTGGAGAGGTGGAGGTGGAGTGCGCGGGGCAGCACTGTTATCGTACACTATTGCTATAAAGCGCATGGTTTTGTACAATGCAAAAGAATAATCACATTGTTGTGGGTTGCCGCTGGCTGCTTACGATGTGGTAGATTACCTCTCGCGGGAATATGTGCGTCTTTCTTCCGCGACAAACATAACATTTACTTTGAATTACAAGAAAACAAATTTTATTTTCAATAAGAGAATAATGCAGTTGGATTTGAGTAATACAAGTTTAGCATTTAAAACAAGAATTTTTTCTTTAACTTCCATATATTGCAAAATAGCATATTTTCGGTTAGGGCTTATAAAACCAGTTAATTATATAATAATAATAATAACCTTTATTTCCTAGGGACAACATTATTTTGTATAGGACACGTCACATGTGAAAAAATTTAACAAACTAACAATTTGTAACATTTAAAAATTTAAAAATTCTTTAACACTATAGAAGCACTTGTCTGTTAAAAATACTAAAAGGTTCGTCCTGAATTTTGAAAGGTGTGTACTGTTTTTAATGCTAGTCGGTAAATTGTTAAATAGTTTTAAACCCAGTACTGAAGGCGATTTTTGAGTAAGACTTAGTCGCTTACATGGTACCCTATAATAATCTTTATTTCGTAGATTGTGATAATGAATTTCGGAATTTTTTGTAAAATCATTGGAATTACAGTAGATAAATTTACACATTTCAAAAATAAACATCCCTGTCACTGTTAAGATTCCATTCTCTCTGAAAAATTCTCGGCAATATGAATAATGAATATTTATTGGCTGTCGACTTTTGAGAAGTATGTGTGCTACAACATTTGTAAATTTGGTAACAATTTATGAAACAATAACAATTTTATGATAAGTTAAAACTGACCGTCCGTCAGCCAGGAAAATACTAAATACAGCGTTTTTATTGCTGTTAATTAAAATAAAAGTTAAACAACTGATTCTACCATTTTGATTTTTACACATGTTAAACATATATAAATGACTAATGTACTGCCCAAAAATGAAGAAATTTCACCCTTCAGTTTTTTCGTTATGACCACTTAAAGTCAGAGGCCTTGCATTTTTACTCCGATAGTAGGTACTATGTGTATTGTCTCTTAGAGCACTGCAGCGATACAGCACACAATTCTCTTTGATTTACCCTAACCCCCTTATATGTTTATGTTAATGATTTTGTGGTAGAATATGAGACACACTCCCTTTTTAATCAAGTCAATGTTTTAAATGTTCCCCTAATAACCTATGGCACACCTTGTTTAATGTTTACTTATACCAATTTGTAATCTTTGGTAATACCTATACCTAACAGAAAACGACGAAAGGTAATGAGCTTGAAATAAAGATGAAAAATAAAGATATTTCTACATTTTTAATAACAAATTACCTATAACACATAACATTCAAAACTTTATTAAAGTCGACGAGAGTAGCTCGTACCTGTAACATTGGTCACTTAACGTTTTATTTACTTGAACCGACTTAGGTGTTAGAGGTATCTCAAATATTACGAACTCCTACAATATTTTATTAGAGAATCCGGAGAAGAATTACAGATGTTTGAAATATGAAATCCGACAAAATTCCTTTAAAAAAATTTAAATGGGGATGGTATTAAAAGAATTCTAAACGTTGGTTTCGCAACTTTTGAACAGAGAAATACGAATCCATTAATTTGCACGCTATGGCAGCAGTTTTAAGTAAAAACAGAGCTGAAAATGTAATTATAGCTGACAGTGGCCGGAGCCGGGGGATTTCTGTAATTCAATGTCCGGCCAATGAAAGGGGGAATTTCCCAAGCGACGCGATGAGACCAACGCTTTTTCTCTCCGAGGGATCTTGACTAATATTCCTGCATACATCTGTAACGAACCGCGAGGTATATATTGCACCAACAAACTCATATTTTACTTGGAATCGCAAAATTGTTTAGTACCTAAAAAGTTTACTGTAATATTAATTATTCCCTAATGATTGAAATGCGGATAAAAGCTCCTACAGTCACAAAAATAATGTTTCAATATTTGCAATATTTAAATGAAACTGTGTAGGTAATATTACGTTTATCTGAAGGACATTTACATATTAACAACTTCTTGTTATCTCTGGGGAATAATAATTTTGAATCAGGTTTTTACCTATACCAAAAAGAGCTCTGTCTCTTTAGTATTCTAAAGATATAATTAGACAATTAATTATACGCAGTTCTTTTAAGGGTCATTTTATGACTCATTTTTATGATAGAATTCTTGCAATTAACCATTAGCAAATAATTTTACTGCGTCAACAATACTTTAGAATGGCACACAAAATCGTAAAATTTAACTAAAAATCAATATTAGTCATTCCAGCATTTAGCTTCATGTGATTTCTGTGTTTCGACTTTAAACGAGGCTTGTTCAGTTGAGATGTATCTTAGTCAGGTTCGCCTCCACTTAACTGATCTGAGATCATTACATTTTGTGTGAAAAAAAGCGAGTGAATGATAAACTGCGACCTGGTGTGTTGTGCTTTGCATCAACGACAACAATCTGGGTTATATGGTGCTCCAAAATTTTTCATTTCTTTGATTTTTAATTTTTCACAACCTTCCACCCATTTTGTCCCATATATGTTCAATGGGGGAAAGCTCAAAAAATCTTGGAAGCCAGGACAAAAGATGAATCTGGGCTTGTTCAAAGGAAAACATGCTACATAAGAACATACATTAACTTGCTGGAATAATGGGTCTTCGAGCTCTCATAAATATAACAGATGATGTGTTCCAACCACCTCCGCAATACATCGTAGTGCTGTCATATTGGCCTCGAATGAACACCAAGGAAAATCTGCTACCATAAGAAAACGCATCCCAAACCGTGACACCCACAGTGCGTTAATTGAATATTCCGTCGTTCACTCCGTCTTCTTCTGCTTCGCACGAAAAAATAATTCGGCCTCTCTCGAATTCGCTTAATTGACGGTAATATCCTCGTTGCCGTGCTCTAGGCATGATCAACCAAACAAAATACGTTAACAAAAGAACAAAAACCAAAATAATGTTAATTAACAATGGCAAGGAACAACAAAGCGTACGAAAAACACACACGGAAACAAATAGCAGAAAGTTATAAGAACTGTCAAACGTGACGTTATCACATTACCACCTGATCTCAAAAGTTAATCAAATATTACTTAATGTCAGCCCAACAAACCTATCAAAATTCAATGATCAATTCCCAACCCCTTCTTGGTGTTATAATTTCTATGTGCCTCAATATTATTAATACATTTTTTATAGACGTTCCAAATGAGCAAGCCTTGCAGAACAAAAATGGGACTTTTATGAAAAGTAGGTATAAATTATTTTCTCCAATGGGTTACACTCATCTAATTTACGTTGGCATGTATTACCAAAACCTAAATACATATTTACCACTTAATTTTAATTTAAATAATAATAATTAATGTGGCATTAAGGACCGAATTACCGACACTATAGATGTACTTGAAAGTACCATAAAATGCATTATATTGCAAAAATAAGGTTTAAATGTAAAACGATGTAACTGTACCTATACCATTACATGGTTTTTTCATCGCAATAATCGTATTTGAAATGATGAAAACTGACAAACTTTTTCACATATCTAACTCCACGGAAGGATCTAAAACAATGAAAGAAACAGGTACCTACTGGTATTTACTCCAAAGAACTAAACTTCCATATCACTCAATTACTAGTCAAACTTCCGACTATATTCCAGGCAGAACCGATTGGAATAATACTTAGCACAAGAAAGTTCTTATGTAATACAGGGATGTCCCGCAGATACAAGGCCTCAATAAAATTACCTTTAGATTGGTTTCCGAATGTTATTAGAGGAAGTAACAAACAGTAATAGTAATACCCTCCAGCTTGTAGGGGAAAATCACTGTTTGAAGCTTTTAAAATGTTGAAGAATGCAGTTCATTCTGTTTGCTGAAGCACCTCAGTAGGTCAAACTCGGGTTATCTATACGTTTTAACGCCATTACAAACTATGTAAGAATAGTATATTCTTTAACGAGTGCAGAATGGTGGCTATTATTCACGCGGATGAAGTTTCCAAAACGAACGAGCGCAGCGAGTGAGTTTTGGAATCATCCAAGTGAATAATAGCCTTTCTACACAAGTAAAAGACTATACTTTCTCCACGACTATGCATAAAAAAAAATTTTAATCGAAAAAAATTCCTCCATTGGAAATCGAACCTCGATCGCCCGCGTAAAAGTCAAGTACTGAGCTTTCTACCACATTTATTTATGAAAATTAGCCTGATTTCTGATAATCATAGAATGTGATTGGCTAACGAGAGTGAATTCTTTTTCATTCTTCACTGGTGTGAAGAATTTATGTCTTTCTTTAGCTAAATAATATGTAAAAAGAATTTGTGCATTCTTATATAGTCGTGGAGAAAGTATGTTTGCCAATACTTCGTTTTTGCTTTTTACTTCGAGTAGCCGTATTTCTCTTCAAATTGTTTTCTTCACAATGTGATGATGAACGGATGATATTCTTTTTTTGGCAAATTTGCTCCGAAAATCTCTGTGAACATACGCACATCGTAGTACAAAATAAACGTTTAATGCTGCATGTTGTGCAACAAAGTAATGTAAACGCAAAGTACCTCGAGCACTGAAGTGAGAAGACAACAACAAACAAGGACATAACGCAAAAGAAAAAGACTATAAGACCCTAAAGTACGACTCGACGATCCCGTCAAAATGAGAATCCCCTTGTTGAGTTTGTCGGAAAATGCTTAATATAACACTAAGAATCAAAATGAGCAGTAACAGAAAAGCAGGAAATAGACTACTAAATGATCGTAATTACACATCAGTCGTAAAATGAAAGCGAAACTTACAAAAAGTTCTGATTAATGCGTAATGTGAAATTAACATTAAGCATACCATTTTTTTAATAGCACTGGTGTAAATGTTAATATGAATTTTTGAAAAATGATATATCCAATTTTAAATTCGAAAAGGAATTTATTTAATATGCGTCGGCATTCGGTCTCATCAATTACGTTTGATTAGAATACAAAATGGTTGTAGCTGTCAAAATTTGATAAGTTAATTTTGTACGTTATATTGGACGCCGTTTATACGATACCAATCCCTGTTTTCGACAGTTAATTTCCCTTTACTAATAAAAGCTCTCGCAAGGAATATTTAAGAATTCGAACCAGTATATTATGTACATTTGTATGCAATATTATTCACAATACTGTAATAGTATTCAACATAGTATTTTATCCTATTAGAAATTAATAGAAGACTAAGATTGCTTCCAGTGTAAACAATTTTATATCACATGCACTAATGCTTCAGTTTAATCCTTAATTATATATATCAGTCAATGGTTTAATGGTTAAAACTCGAGTAAACAGTCTTCAGTTTCAGTGTCGCGTCGCTTAAACTGCAGGGTACGGTAATAAATATTTCCGTTTTCTTATAATAAAGTCGTCATATTGTGGGTGAAAAGTTTTAATTCGGCATTAAACTATCACAGTTAAGTTTTCTGCGAAAGAAAAAAAAATGATTTGATAAACGCGGTTAAAAGTTCATTTAGTTTTACCACAACACTTTAGCTCTTCGGGCATTTGTAAACCTTTGAAAATCATAGTGAAGCTATTAAATAGTCAAGTCGCTGAGATAGCTGCTGGTGTGAAGCAGCTAATCTTGCTGATGTATTCTCACATTACAATAGACGAACTTGAAAATACGGTCGAGGAAAAAGTGAAACATCAGGAGCATCAGATCTACTGTTAAAGTATAACTTTGCTCAGAATATCCTCAAGAATATACATTGTCTTCGTTTAATACCTGAAAAATGTTGTGCTACTTAAAACCTACAAACAATATCACAATATTTTGTCCCTTTAAGTAACATGTCACTTTATAAACATGAATTATGCACGAATTACTTAATATTAACATAAATTGATACAATTATTATACTTGTCTTCATTTCTCTTGCTGATCGTCGAGTTAGTGCTGTTAAATATTCAGATAACTCTTGAATCAAACTTCGAACTAACTGTTTGGTTAGTCTAAAATATTTAACAAATTTTTTATCACTTATTGTGAAAGGGTTAACATTTGTCCAATGACTCCAAAAATCTCTTTCCGGATTATTCGCCTGCTCTTCTACCTCCTCCAAATTTTGAATCATTTGAACAACTGCACCTTCTTCCATTATAAGTAAGTGTTTATTTTATATTTTTTATCAAAATTCTCAAAAAAAAATGGAAATTAATTAATATAGGTTAAGTATTTACGATTTCTACCCACAAAACACACTTTCTACCAAAGGATTTCGTTTTCACATGGAACTAGACCACTGGAATTTTTTCCAATACAATTTTCCTATAGGTTAACTCGAGAATAGCAAAAGTTCGCTATTGTGGAAATGCGGCCATCTTTTCTGCAGGAATAAAGTCGAGAATCGCGCCCCCAGTTATGTTGCAAAGGTTGACGCGGATAATGTGCGGGTTTTGCGCGTCATAAAAGTGAAAGTTGTGTCTGTTTACAAAACCATTTCTATGGAACGTGCATTCGTCAATAAATAGCACATATTTAAATAAAATAAATAAAACTTCATTTCACGGCATCCTCTATTCGAGTGTCCCGCCTATGCGCTGCCTCGTCCACGCGCCTTAACCATCGCGTAGTATCTACTGCCGTAAGGAATAGAAAATCTCAATTTGCGAAGAAACTTTCGCATTTAGGTACATACAGGGTACATAATAAAGTTGGACTAAAATTTATCGGGGATTCTAAATATGCAATAATAAATGGGGTGTGCTATTTCAAAAAATGAAGAAAAATTAGTTTGAAAATGTCCATGTTTGGACATGGAAAGTGAACATCCCGTATGAAATAATTTAACGTTTCGTCACGGTTAAATACTCTGATTCAACAAGGCGTTAAAAAATACAAGCGTATAATGGAAGGGTTGATATTTAGCAAAAAAATGTGTATTAATTGGCAACGCCGCGTGTTAATACAAAAATAATGTACCTACGACTAAAAAGTCCACCCAAGGTCCATTCAAATGTGCTTCATCCAACCTAATTGCCATCTTGTAGATTTATTTTTTAGTAAATTTAAAAATAAAGCCGTACTTGAAGAACGGGCTACTAAATGGACACCCTGTATAAGATGTTTAGGGCGAACTTAACCGCGTAAATTTTTCCAGTTCGTTTTTAAAACGTTGTCACTGTTTTTAATTTTTTTAATATGTTTTAAAGACGGTTATCTCAGATGTGAACAGGAATTTAAGAAACATACAAATAAAAAATCTATATTGGATCCTTCTGTGCTTTCATCGTAAGTGTATACCTATAATTCTTAAATTGCTTTAGTTCTGAACACACACAGACACTACGTTTGTCATATCATCTATTAATTTAGTAAATTGCCATAATTGCTCTTAGGCCAGTACACCTAGAATTTTTTATATGGGTAACCCCAAACAAAATAGGATAAAGATGCGACTTATTTTAAAAAATAGTATTATAGGTTAGGTTTAACATGTAAAAAGTTCCGATGTCTCCGTTTTGCATAACACTTTGAAAATTGAGCCGCCATCCCAATTTTTGGTACTTTTTTTACTTATTTAAGAATAAGTCAAAAAATAATAATTTTATCAAAAAATATGAAGAATACTTATTTGTTCTAAATTAAATTCTGCAGCCTAAACAGTACTAAGATTTTTTTACGTTAATTAGGTAAAAAAATATAACAAAGAAAATAGAGAGGTACTTTTAATACATTTTTAGGGAAATAAAAATTTTGTGTTATTTTTGTAATATACATATTACGTAAAATGATATAAATTTATTTTTATAAAAAATATATTTTTTAATTGCTGAAAACGATTCCCTAACTTCCTTATCCACCGGAATTATGGCAACTAGGGACATAAACTGCGATAATGCTAAGGAAATTAGAGACACGATAATAGAGGAAACGTGTGAGCTTAGTTACGCAGACTTAAAACTTAAAAGAAACCATAGAGTTAAGACACTGGCGTTTTGTGGTAAGACAGCAAAAGTTTACGATCAGGTTTCTCCAATTAACCCAAACCAACTTTTTACACGAATATGTGTCTGTAAGTCGGAAGGAAGTTTAAGGGATTGTTTTAAATATGAATTGTCACCGTATCGTCCGTATCCACTATCTCTTTTCGAAAATGGTTCGTTAAGAAAGACAAAAAATCCGCATTATTTTCCTATTTTGATAAAGTGCGTCTTCCTTCAAGCTCAATTCCAGATGATACCATATTATGTGGTAGATGGAGGGCATCTACTTCATAAAGTTGTGCGGCAGTTTCCATCCACTTTTGGAGAAATTCCTGTGCTGATGTTATGGTTAAAGATTCAATAATCCCCGGAAAGAGAAGTTTTTAAATAATATCCACAATAAACAACAATTTATTTATTAGGGCATTAGGTAATATCAAAACTTCATAATGGAAAGATGCAAACTAAAGGAGATGCGGATACCAAGATTGTTCAGGAAACTATTTTAAAGCGAGGCAGTAATAATAACGTCACATTAGTAGGAGATGATACAGATTTGATTGTGTACACTTTGTTACCAGTGATGAAGTTTTTTATGATGCGTCCAGGAAAAGGAGGTAAACCTGATAAAGTAACAAATATACACATTACACATTTAATGCGGTCACTGGGTGTGATATAACATCATGCTTATACCTATCAGGGAAAATTAAGTGCCATCGGAAAAATTAAAAATCGAAATACCATTTCAAGTTTAGTATCTATATATGTATTTAAGGAATCAGAAGCCTCTAAAAATAATATTTTAGAGTATGGGGAAGAATTGTATGGAAGAAACTACCAAATCACTAAATGATTTAAGATTTTCAAAATACAATAATTATGTTAACAGCATGTTAATACTAATTTTGAGATGGCAATTCTTCCACCAACAAGTGATTCATCAAATTATCATTTGCATTTGCAAAGGGTTTCTTCAAATTCAGGAATGGTTGGGACATATTTTAAATCCTGAAGAATGGGGGTGGATTAAAAAGGAAGATGTGTTGTTGCCACAAACTACAATAAATTAATCCAACAGCCCCGGATTTTATTTAGAAAAAAAAATTTACTGATGTAATTGCAAACCAGACTGTACAAAATTTTGCAGTTGCAAAAAACCTGGAGTTTTTTGTTCTAATTTATGTGGTAAATGTAATGGAAACGCATGCAATAACATCCCTCGTGATGTTAAAGAATCATATTTTCCGACGGACGTGGACTGTCCGAGGCAATATTTTGTCCGGTACATTCGGACACGGACATGTCCGAACAATTTTTCAGACAATTCCATTGTCCGAAATTGTCCGAAACTGTCCAAAAAATTGTGATGTGCTCAATTTATTTTGTGTGCTATTTATTATACGTGCTATATGATGATACAGAGAAACATTGGAATGCAATGACGTAAAATTAATGGAAGCTTCCCTGGAAGAAGAAAAGAACCTTCTCATCTCAGGTCCACCTGGTCCAACGATGAGAAGAAGGAAATGGATCGGTTGCGAGGAATGTTAAGGATATTTTTGTGTTTGTCCGGTTTCATGCAATTTATAATAAACAATTGTTTATTATTAATTGCTATTTAATTAAACTTTTTGTCTTGTAAATGACAAAAATAAATTACGCCGTTTGTTGCATGTGTAATTTTGTATTTAATTTATCTTACGTTACCGCATTCGAATTTCATTTAACATTTTTCGGACGGACTCGGACTCGGACAACAAAAAATAATTCGGACAGTTTCGGACGTACTTTTTGAAAATTTGTTCGGACACGGACACAAAAGTTTCGATCCGGACAAACTTCGGACGGATTCGGACAGTTTAAGTCCAAGATTTTTCGGACGGTGGACGCATTCGGACGCGAAAAATGGCTGTCCGACTCACCCCTAGTTTACACTATTAAAACCTTATACTTTTAATATCATGCGTGTCGACAAGAGCCATAATATTTACGTGCACCTAAATGAAATGTTTATTAAAAGAGTTGAAAAATAATGGACATCTCGTTAAGGAAATATTATGATGCCTAAGCATGTTGCGAATACATTTAAACGCGTGTTAATCCTTTTACCTATAACTAAATAAAACGAGAAAATAAACGCTTCTTTAGAAATCACCGTAAAACGGTAAAACAATCACAAGTTGTTCAGAAATGCAAAGGAAACTAATTAGGGAATTATATCTATTACAGTAAATATAGCTACTGAAAAGATTGTCTGTGGTAATGAAAAAACTCAATTCAATGTCGTGTCTTTAAAATGCCTACCAACGTTCGTTTGTAAATTACGTTTATTACGTCTACCTAGGTGCGTGCTCCAAGCTCTGATAAGACTTATCTAACGCGAGCCTTGCCGTGTAATTACATTGTTTTAGATAAAATTAACTTATCCAAAGCAAGTATAGGTATATAATGTTCGTTTACATATGTTAGCGTTTCTCACTTACTTTTACTTATTCGCTTAGGTAGATTTATTAGAGAGGCGTTCCAAAATGGAAATTTGTATAATTATTTTCACATCTATTGCGTTGATTGTTAACACTGGATGCTGTGTCTTCGAACCCTCCTTAGATTAAATTTATCATATACAATCGCCTATCGGAGGTGTAAATTCAATGGCAAGAAATGTGATACAGCAAATCTATACTATACAGGTAAAGGGTATACAAAATATACCTCCATGTATGCAGAGCTCTTTTTTTCAAGTATACACTCCAATCTTTATGGCTACTTTTAAAATAGAAAATGTCGATAGGTACTATGTGTATAATTAATTACCTAAGAAATAAAATACCTTAACATTTATTTACTGTTGTCAAATAATTTTATTAATTATTACTACTATACAAAATAACCGCCGCAATGTACACCACAAAATAAAAAATAGGAATATTGATTTGGTATCAGTGTGAAGCAGTTACAGAACTGTTAAGAGAGATTTATTTTCATCCAATTAACCTACTAGAGCAGTGACGTCCATTAACACCAATCGAGGTTTAATTAAAAAATTCAAATCAGAAGGTTGCATAATAAACTAACATAGAAATGGAGCAAAACCCAATCACATGCTAACAGAAGATTTGAAGTTTAATATGATTTCAAGCCACGCAAGTTTACACGTTATAGACGAAGCATGTATACCTACACTAATATTACTTACAAGGTAGCTTGATAATAAATATGGCCATTACCAACATTATTATGTTCAACGGTAGTATTTTTGCACGTAACCCTTTCACAGAAAGAAATGGTGCTGTTGCACATTCTCATGCAGATATGAAGGGAACCTAATGATTTCAATTATCATTTATCATTTGTTTTAGAACTTTTGGTAGGAAATTCCACAAATAATGGAAATTGCTACCAGGAGAGGTCTAGGTCTCTCATCATATCTGTCAACCACGTATGATTTCCATCATTACTTCCACCTGTCATACATTTCCCATATAGCTGTAACCCGATCCGTGAGGGAGATTCCTTCCGAGCTTCTTACATACCTGATAATCTTATCGACACCGTTACCGAACCTCATATTTATTTCCTACCCTCGTTCGAACCACACGGTTCCAAGAGCATCAAGGAACAGTAGTGGTTAACTGCCGTTTCATAAGTAAGTTGGATAGGCTGATGTAAGCATAAATTTTTATTGTGTATCGCACAAGAGTCAAAGCAGGTTATTAAATTGAATGATCCTTTCGCGTACGACTTCATCGACTTTAATATATCGTAAAAGAAAGCTGCATGTCATAACTCCTCCTAAAGCCACCGTGTTTAAACTTTTTGCGATACTATCAACTACAAAATTACAGAACCACATTTTTCTAAGCTAGAATGCGTTTGATGGGGACAGTTTTGTAAGTGGGATCGTCTGTTGTAAATCCTGGGATACTACAGGAATCTGTTGGGGAGTCTCCTCCTGCAATAAGGAGAGGTGCAACCACATCACTTTCTATTCAATTTTTGGCAGTAGCAATAATTTTTTCTGTAAATTTGATACAATGCAGATAAGCGTTTTTTACAAATTGGTAGATTATTTTTCGTTACGTTTCATGTGTACGATGTTTTTCAATGTTTTGCAGAACTCTTCGGCTTAATAACGCTTTTAAATAGCAAAACGTATATGTATGTACATTATTGACAACTGTCTCTCCACTTCTTTTTCCGAAATGTTGCTGAATTTTTTTGATTTGAGACCATTGATATTAAAAGGTGTTTTTAGTCATTATTAGGTCGTTTTGAAACATTTTTCATTACCTACCAAAACCAATCAAATGGTTTTTGTTGAAGGCGTGTTAGTAAAAGCAGATGAATGGATGTTTCTGTTCATATTACGTTTATAAGAAGTGAGTCTGCGTTTGATGATCTGGAATAGTGAGAGGTGACTGCAGTTTGAACGTTGAGTGAAGTTTACCAATGGTTTTGTGTTTAGCTTCTATTGGTTATTTTTATGTGATTGAGATCTTTGAAGATGTTTATTAGTTTTAAGTGTGAACGGTGGAATTACGGGTTAAAACGCAATACATTTTTATGTCTCCAACTGCCGCGTCGCGCCGGTTTGGTTATCGTTTGGATTATTTTGGTGGGGTAGGTAAGTAAATCATTCTTAAGAAAATTCTTCAAATGGACCAGAAAATCAGATGATTGCAACCTCAATTTTTTTATTATATTTAGTAGTTTAAAACCATCAATTTTCCAATTATACATTCAAATCTCCCGAATGTTGAATCAATATAGAAGGTACAGTTTAGTACGTATCTAATAAAGGAAATTGATGTAATACATAATTATGTAAATTAAATGTATAAATGTCTCCATGAATTAGCTGTTGATTATGTAAGGCAACGTAAGTAAACGTATATTTTTTTTTTTTTTTTATTTTTTTTTTAAGCTAATTAAATAAAAATAATAAAATAAAATTTAATTAGCTTAAAAAATATACGTTTACTTACGTTGCCTTACATAATTATGTATTTGCATCACTTTGTAACTTGCAACGTTTTTGCCTTGTAAATTTTTTAATTAATGAATAAAAAATTTAATTTATTTTTTTGACATTTCACCATTTTCCTATCAACATTCTAGTCATCTTAAACAAAAACAAACTATAATATTACACGCTTCTTTTTTTTTTAAATTGAAACTAAATGTAATTATCTAAATATTCTGGTCTCCTCACTACTCTTCCCGACCTAGTTCTAAGTTGTTGTTCTTCCTCATAATCACTTCTAGTCGGTTCATTATCATTTTTATTATTATTTTCATTATCATATTCGTCTCCAACATAATAATAATAATGATCCTTATTATCATTCTCTATTTTAGACTTTTTGATAAACTTTGTATTTCTCCTAAATATATTACCCCTATCGTCTGCAATTACATATGACCTTTCATCCACTTTGCTTTTAATTGTGCCTTCAACCCATAATTTATTGTTCTTTTGAAACACAATCTTTTGGCCACTAATATAATCCTCGCCTCTTTCTCGTGTTCCTCGATCAAAATATCTTTTCTGTTGATCCCTTCTCTTAGCATTTCTTTCCGCAATTAATTCTTCTTTTATAAATACTCGTTTTAACAAATTTGTTGTCATTGGAAGCGCCCCTTTTAAATGTCTGCCAAAGAATAACTGATTTGGGGTATATCCCAGCCCTGCTACAACTGTTGAGTTGTATTCTTGAACTCTGTACTTTATTTCATTGGATTTTTTATTTTCCATACATTTTCTCGTAATATTCTTAGCTATTGCCACTCCCTTCTCTGCCAAGCCATTGCTTTGGGGGTAACGAGGACTAGAAAATCTGAATTCAATATTAAATTTATCCGCAAATTCCTTAAATTCTTTTGACGAGAATGGACTGTTATCTGCCCTAATTATTGTGGGATATCCAAGATTATCGAAATTTTCTTTCAACTTTTCAACCAAATATTGAGATGTTTTTCCTGTCAAACTCTCTACACTCAAATGGTTAGAGTATGAATCGTACATTGATAAAAATTCTTTTCCCATACATTCAAATATGTCAATGCCCACAATATGAAATGGATACTCAGGTAATTCGTCAAGTTTTAAAGGCTCCCTTGGATTGCTATTGGAATATTTAAGACATAATGCGCATTTCTCTACTTCTTCAATTATTTTCTTATTCATTCCTTCCCAGTAATAGTATTCACGTCCTCTCGATAACGTTTTCCCAATGCCCAGGTGTGCTTCATGTAACCATTTAGCAATTTTTTCTTGCAATATATCCGGGACCACCAGCCGATCTTCTATAAGTAGTAATCCATTTTCGTAATGTAGTAGGGATTTGAATTTATAAAACTTCTGACTAAAATTGTCCAACTGGTGGTATCCCGGCCAACCATTTTCCACATATCCGCAAATCTTCATAAGCTTTTCATCTACTTTCATAGCCTTCAAATAAGTTTCAAAATTGTCTTTAGATAAACATACTTTCTTAGTTATGTTATGAATCATCATTTTTAATTCATCAAGTTCTTCAACAACATCCCCCAATTGAGCTCTACTAAGGCAATCAGCAATCAGTAATTCTTTTCCTGGTTTAAAAACTGTTTTCATCATCGGATAATTAACCAGAAACATCATCATCCTTTGCAATCTAATCGGGTTATCTTCAATGTCTTTAACCATTAACGCTTCCAGTGGTTTGTGGTCACTCTCAACACAAAATTCACGACCGTATATATAGAAATGAAATCTTTGACATGCAAAAACAATTGCCAAAAGCTCTTTCTCAATTTGAGCCCATTTTTGCTCATTCTTTGCCAAAGTTCGGCTAGCAAATGCCACGGGTTTTCTTTCTTGCATTAATACGCAACCTAGCCCATCCTTCGATGCATCTGTTTGTATTACAACACTCTTATTTGAGTCATAATTTACAAGTATTTGATCAGATATGATAATTTTCTTTAACTGACTAAATTCCTTTATATGTGCTTCAGTCCACTCAAACTTCACATCATTTCTTGTCAATTCCCTTAATTTTGCTGACATTCTAGATAAATTTGGGATAAATCGAGCCACATACTTCAGCATCCCTAAAAATCGTGTTACTCCTGCTTTATCTACCGGCGTGGGCATATCTACTATAGCCTTCTTGTATTTCTCTTTCATTTTTACACCTTCCTTGGAAATAAGTTGACCCATATAGGTCACCTCTTTTTGCTTATATTGTATTTTATCCGCATTAAATTTCACATTATTTTGGCGCGCTCTCTGCAGTACCTTTTTCATTGTCCTATCATGGTCCTCTTCGTTCCTTCCCATAATCAGAACGTCATCAAAATACACTAATACCCCTGAAATATCTCCAAAATACTGGACCATCTTTTTTTGAAATATCTCAGGAGCCGAACTAATCCCAAACGGAAAACGATTAAACCGCATTCTTCCCCACGGTGTCATGAATACAGTCAGTTTAGCACTTTCCTCATCAAGCTCCATTTGCCAGAAACCATTTTTTAAATCCATCACCGAGTAAACTGACATTCCAACGAGTTCACTAGTGAGATGCTCTACTGTGGGAATTAAAAAATGTTCCCTTTTAATATTCTTGTTCAACGGTCTTGGATCAAGACACACACGCAATTTACCATTTGGTTTTTCTACCACCTGCAAATTGTTGATCCATTCCGTGGGCTCATTAACTTGCGATACTATGCCTTCCCCTTCTAGTACTTTCAACTCATCTTTTAATTTTTTTAATATTGTTAATGGAAACCGTTTTCTATAATGCATGACTGGCTCCGCGTCTTCTTTTAAATGTATTTTAACCTTTTCCGGAAATTTTCCTATTCCATTAAAAACATCCTAATTTTCTGTTAAAAATTGTTTCGTTTCATTATTGTCAATCTTTGCAACGTCTACTCTTGTAATGATTTCAAAATCCAAACATGACTTTAAACCCAAAATTGGTTGCATAGTTTCCTCTACCACAATAAATATTCCTGAGTAAGTCTTTCCTGTTTTTACATCCACACAATTTAATTTTACTTCTCCTAATGTTTGAATGTTTTTGCCATTATAATCAAATAGTTTCATTTTTGTTTTGTAAATTCCCTTTTGCACATAAGTAATAGGAATACAATTCACTTCTGCTCCGCTATCTACTTGAAACTTGATTACTTTGTTATTAACTACATATTCCTTATACCATTTCCCTAATTCTAAAGTATTTATATGTACATTACGGCTATTCTGAATGGCGTTTACTCTCCTCCGGTTCCTTCTGCAGGACTTCTGGTAATGGCCCTTCATACCACATCCATAACACTCTACATTTCGAGCTGGGCAATTTATTTTGTGTCCTTCTTTAAATGGACCTCCACAGCTGTAGCACGTTTTCTCCTTCACGCCCCTTCTAACTGCTGCCACATCCGCCTCCAAGTCACCTCCTGGCGACAAAGTACCAACCACTGACGTCTTTAACACATTAGTGTTTTCGTTCAGCAGGGCCGCACCACTCTCCTTCGCCATTTCATAACTTTGACAGAGCTCAATCACCTTCACTAAACTCTCCTCCTTTCTATCCAGCAAACGTCTCCTTAACTGGTGATCAAACACTCCCGTAATCAGCCTGTCCCTTATAGCGCGTTCTGCATACGAGACCTTACATCCCTTACACACAAACTCACAGTCCGCTGCCTGCTTCCTCAGCTCCGTCACAAACTCCATAATAGTCTGTTCTTCCTTCTGTTTATATGTGTGTCTCCATTGGAATGTTTTTTAACGGCACACAATGCTCATCGAATTTCTTGTACACATCCGTTAATTTTACTGTTCCTAATGTTTCTGGATCAACATCCGGAAACAGTGTCCAGAAAATTTTTGCTCCCGTTGGTCCTATTTTCCTGATAAATCTTGCAACTTTTTTCGCATCGTTATCTAATGCGTCCTCTACGTCCAACATATAAACTTGAAAGGACCTCTTCCATAATTACCACGCCACCGGCAACTTGCTATTCTCATCCACTTCCAAAATTGGGAATTGATTGTCTTCATGTTTACCCATATTGATGCAAATTTTTTCACACTGTATTCAATACTCCTGTTGTGTTCTTCAATAGCACTCACTTCTCCGTATCTTCCGCTTCACCTTGTTATCCGTTTTACACTTCTGACACCATGTAAATTTTTTAATTAATGAATAAAAAATTTAATTTATTTTTTTGACATTTCACCATTTTCCTATCAACATTCTAGTCATCTTAAACAAAAACAAACTATAATATTACATGCCTTTCCTTTATTCTTATCTATTATTCTATTTCATTCTGTTTTCTGGTCATAAAGTGCACTGGGGCATGAAATTGAATTATTACTGCATAACCTAATAGTAGAACACCGACACTAGACGCCATCTTGGATTTTGACGTCACTAACCCCACTATAGGCCCACGTGGGGGGGCGTGTTTTTTATCCTTAGGGCTGATTCTGGATGACGTAATTTATTTTTAGGGCTGATTCTGGATGACGTAATTTATTTTTAGGGATGATTCTGGATGCTGGATGTCTTTTCTGGATGCTGGATGTCTTTTCTGGATGCTGGATGGCTTTTCTGGATGCTGGATGTCTTTTCTGGATGCTGGATGTCTTTTCTGGATGCTGGATGGCTTTTCTGAATTCTCTTTTGGTTTTTGGTTTCTTAATGCCCTTTTGAGAGAAGAAAAAGAATCAACAGATGGGACTAGTAAAGATGAAAAATGTTTTTCACACAATAAAAAAGATTTTATTTAATTTTGTTGTTTATGTGAGAATGTATTTAAGATGTTTCAGATTCTCTCCAATACTCAGTTGCAATTTAGTGTCGGAAATGGAGAGTCAGTTTCAGCATCCTTTTTCTGCGATCGTTGCAGGCCCATCAGGCTGTGGAAAATCCTATTTTATAGTTAATTTTCTTAAACAAATGTCGAAATTGTGCAATACTACTTTTAAAAAGGTTTATTGGTTCTACGACCAATGGCAGGCACTGTACACGGAATTAAGTGCATCGGTTGAGTTTCAGCAAGGTTTGCCCGATATGAATATGTTTGATGGATTGGAACCGGTGTTAATAATAATTGACGATCTGATGCGTGAATCCAATTCTTCGGTAGTTGATATTTTTACCAAAGGATGTCATCACAGAAATCTAAGTGTTTTCTTTCTAACGCAAAACGTTTTCCATCAAGGACGATGCCAAAGAGATATTTCTCTTAATGCTCACTATATAATCTTATTTAAGAATCCTCGCGATCGAGCACAAATAAAACATTTAACGCGACAAATATATCCTGAAAATTCAAAGTTTTTGGAAGAAGCGTACCAAGATGCAACATCCAAACCGCACGGATATTTGATGTTTGACTTGAAACAAGACACACCGGATGCATTGCGATACAGAACGTCCATATTTGGAGAGGAAGGAGAAGATGGCGCATGGTGCATTTACGTACCCAAAAAAGGTATTAAAGTCTCAGCTCATGAAAAATTTGTCATTCTTAAACCGTGATGGCTGAGAGAACAACGTTGTCTGAAGATAATCTCGAATTGTTTCGAGCATTATTAAAACTGGGTGATAAGGAAAGACTTGCTTTGCTAGAGTGTTTAGACGACGAACAGGTTCATTGTATTTGCGAGTGCATTTACAATACTTTAAAAGGCAATGTACCCCTATCGAAGCAACAGAAGCGTCGGCTCTCTTGTCACAAAACAACGCTAAGACGTTTGGTTAAACAAGGCGAGCCTATAAAAAAGAAGAAGCGGATATTAGTGCAGAACGGGGGTGCATTTCTACCACTTCTATTAGCACCTCTGCTTGGTAGTGTACTGGGAAGTATTTTTCAATGAGTATGGAACACGCACAGAAAATGGTTCTCGTGCCTCAAGAATTTATACAGCAGTTAAAGAGCGCTGGAAGTACGCAAAATAACGTTTTGTCACAGTTGGACGATGAAATGAAACATGTGCTAAAGCTGAATTTATCCGATCACGACAAATGGCAACAGTACAATCAGGTGCTTCAAAGGTATTTGCATTTTTCCGGTCAACTACGTCAACCTGTTAGTATAGCAATTGAATCAAAGGCAAAGGAGGAGGAGGAGACGGAAGGACTTTCAAATACCGATATAGTATCCACACTGCCTGAAACGTTCAAGAAGAAAGGAGAAAACTTTTTACGTATATTGAACGCATCTGGAGATGTTAGATGGGACAAACGAGGAGCGGTTACAATAAAAGGAGAAATCGTCCCATATTCGAATATTATCGATCTAGTTCACGACACGCTACGACCCCGGAAAACATCAAATCCACAAGGTTGGCAAAAATTTGCGTCGTACATGCATGAAATTAATGTACCTCACGAACTTATCGGTAACGAACAAAGACGAAACGTCACGGATCGACCATTGCCAAAACTGGAAGTAAAAGGAGACATCTCTGAAACGGACGGCGAATTGAGTTCTTCGTCTCAACAAGAAAGTCCAAGAAAATCTAAAAGGTTCAATCCTCCGCGTGGTTGGCGCACATTCAAACTGTAATTATGGAAGCCGTATATTATGATCCTGCACATCCGGCTGGTTTTGTCGGAGCCGTTTCTTTACTTTCTACATTGAAAAATAAGCATTCTAGTGAAGATATTAAAGCGTGGCTACAGAAACAAGAGACGTACACTATGCAAAAACCTGTAGTGAGAAATTTTACTCGAAACAGGTACATTGTGGGTAACATTTTCGAGTTATGGCAAGCGGATCTTTGCGATATGAGAAATCTAAGTAAATACAATGACGGATATAATTATATACTGACGGTTATCGATGTATTTAGCAAGATGGCGTGGGCAAGAGCTCTGAAACTGAAAACTGCAAGTTCAATAATCGATGCATTTTCGGATATTTTTCAAACATGCGGTCAGGTGCCTCAAAGTATACAGACCGATAAAGGCAAGGAGTTTATTGCGAGAAGTGTCCAGCAATTCTTTAACAAGCATCAAATCAATTACTATACGACGAACAATCCTGACGTTAAGGCGGCTGTAGTCGAAAGGTTTAATAGAACATTGAAAACGAGAATGTGGCGCTACTTTACGTACACGAATTCCTACCGCTACATTCATGTATTGCAAGATTTTATTTCGGCGTATAACAGCTCCCATCACTCGAGTATCAAGATGTCCCCTGAAGCCGTAAATGATGAAAATGTTCTAGAGGTATGGCAGAACCTGTATTCGAAAGGTCTAGGATCGGAGCGTGTACCCAAATATAAAAGGGGCCAGCATGTTCGTATAGCTAAAAGCAAGTACCAGTTTGAAAAGGGTTACGAAAGCAACTGGAGCCAAGAAGTCTTTCAGATTTCCCAAGTTATAAACCGTAAACCCCCTGTTTATAGGTTAGTTGATTTGAAGGACGAGGACGTGGAAGGTACCTTTTATGAGGAAGAGCTCCAAGTAGTCAGTATTGATTCCGATACGGTATTCAAAATCGATCGAATTGTGGAGGAAAAAGGTCGAGGAAGAAACAAAAGTTATCTAGTTAAGTGGCGAGGATACAGTGACAAGTTTAATTCGTGGATATCGGCTGCCGAATTGAGACATCTGTAAGATGGCTGAAGAAGAGTTTTATTTAACTTTATTGAGTAACAGTTCGATGGCTTACTTTCCGAATAACACAACTGCCAGCTTCATTACGCAACTGCCAAAGCGTCTAAGACTCACCGGAGACTGGGTTGTAGGTCTTTCTGAAATCCACTATCCTTGTACGTTTACGGTAGCGAGTGAAATGGACAATTTGGTTTATTATAGGATCAATCCAGTGCTGTCAGATGCACCACCACTAGAAACTGTACTTGAAAAAGCCACAACTTACTTTATTAGAGACCCGAAACAAATTCAGTATAAGGAGGGTGGGTGGTTCGTGATACGCCTTGCAACTGGAAATTATGAATCAGTAGAAGAAATCGTTAGCACGTTAAACAAACATGAATTAATAAGCAAGCTGATAAAAGTGAAATATAATAAGACGACGAAACGTGTATCCATCACTTTTGAAGCTGCATTTACGATTTCGATCCTCGGATTCTCTCAAAGATTGGCTCTGCAGCTAGGTTTTCGACCCTATCAGAATATTAAATCCGAACAGGAGGCTCACCATACAGCCAGCATTTGGACCGGTTTACCCTCCCAGATGTTTGTCTATTGTGACATTGTGGAGCCGCAGATAGTGGGGGACGTTTTGACGCCTCTGATGCGAATCGTAAACATAGTGATCCGCAACTACTACTATGGCAACCATAAGGATGTTGTATTCTCCCCGACACATTACATTCCCGTGATGACCAAAGAGTTTGAGAACATTGAAATAAATATAAGGACGGATACGGGTGCCTTAATGCCATTCGAGCTTGGAACCTTGAGTTTGAAGCTTCACTTTAAGAGAAGAAGATGACTTGTCCGTATCAACAATACTATCTAAATCAGGCAGGTAGCGGCATAGGGTCGATTTACAGAGGTGCACCGTATCAAGGGGGTCATGGAATAGGAAGCTGGTTAGGTGGAATATTTCGAAGTATTTTACCGCTGTTCAAGTCCGGTGCGAGAGCCGTGGGACGAGAAGCGCTTCGTACGGGTACAAACATTTTGAGCGACGTAATCGAGGATCGGCCAATAAGAGAGTCCTTCCAAGACAGAGTTGAAGAGGCCGGACGAAATTTGAAACGGAAAGCTGACGAAAAAATAGGTACTCTGATGCAGGGTTCGGGATATAAAAGACCACACCCGACTTTCGATCATCAGTCTCTTTCGACAACCGCTAAGAAGAAGAAGAAGAAGAAACCAAGAAAAAAGGGTGATATATTTATGTAAAAATGGCTTTTCTTCATGCTCAATCGTGCGAATGCATTAAATCCGAATTAGATTTGTTTGCATTGCCATCGACGCAAACCAGTATCGAGGGTGGAGAATGGATTTTCTACAAACCTTTGTCTGCGTTGGGCGATGACTCTCCATTGGAATTCATTGTTCCGGGAAACGGAAACGATTACCTGGACCTGAGTCAAACCATGCTGTACATCACCGCAAGGATAGTCAAGCAAGATGATACGGCATTAGCAGATAACGACATTGTAGCACCTGTCAACAATTGGATGCACGCACTATTTAGTCAGGTTGAAGTCCATTTGAATCAAAAGCTGGTATCTCCGTCAAACAACACCTACGCCTACCGATCGTACATTGAAACCCTGCTGAATTATGGGTACGAGGCCAAATCTTCGCATTTATCATGCACATTATGGCACAACGATACGGCCGGCCAGATGAATGCTCTTACAGCAGAAAACGTCGGTTTTACTAAACGTTGTCAGCAGAAAAATTCCTTATTAGCGGTGTCGAAATGAAGATGAAGTTTGTTCGTTCGAGAGATTCGTTCAGTTTAATGGCTGCTGCAGGTTCCAATTACAAAGTGAAGATAGTGGATGCCAGCTTGCTTGTTAGAAGAATGAAAATTAATCCAACGATTCTCTTGGCTCACGCCCAAGCTTTAGAAACAACCGCCGCAAAGTATCCCGTAACAAGAGCCGATGTAAAAGTTTTAACGATACCCACAGGCATACAAAGGAAATCGCTAGATAATATCTTCCTCGGTCAGCTTCCGAAACGTGTTATAGGATTTGTTTCAAACAAAGCCTTTAATGGCGATTACGTATCAAATCCCTTCAATTTTCACAACTACAAAATTAATTACGTTTCCTTGTACATCGACGGACAACAGATTCCTTCAAAGCCGCTTCAGCCCGATTTTACAAAAGGCGGACTCTACGTACGAGCATACCATACATTGTTTTCGGGTACAGGGATTCATTTTTTGAACGAGGGCAATAACATAAGTCGTAAAGACTACCCTAACGGATACTGTTTAATGGCGTTCGATTTAACACCAGATCTATCTGCGAATGCAAGCACGCACTGGAACTTGGTACGAAACGGATCTCTGCGACTAGAGGTTGGATTCGAAGAAGCCCTAACTGAAACAGTGAATGCGTTAATCTATGCCGAATTTGATAACGTGATCGAGATCGATAAACATCGAAACGTAATTGCAGATTTTACGAGTTAAAAAGTTTGTTTTTTAGCATGCAGCCCCAGTTTCTGTTATACGGTCGAGAAGAATGGTCGCTGCTGCATTTGTGGATTTGCAAGGGTTTCGGGGGGATGACAATAAATTCATTCCTAAAGAGCTGGCCGTAGTTACGGATGAGGGTAATCTGACGATTTTCTTATTTAAACCACCAGCACCCTATTCGACATTATCGGCGCCTGCAAGGAAAACTGTAAATTATCTCGAGACACGTCACCACGGTCTACGCTGGAGTTCAGGATATGTCCCATTCCAAGATTTCGAACAAGAGGCTGCAAAAGCCCTGAAATCTTACAACAAAATTTATGTGAAAGGTATTGAAAAGTGCCAGGTACTGGAATTTCTTAACAAACCAATCGTGAATCTGGAAGAGAATGGATGTCCATCGCTTAAAAATCTGAAGAAAGAAGCGCAAGCTTATCGCTGCATGCATCATACTATTGAGGAGCCTATGTGTGCCTTAGAAAACGTTTTACTACTTCAAGAATGGGAGCAGACAAATTCCAAGGATGAATACGGGCCAAATTCTCAAGTTGCTGCATCTGATTCCGTGTCAGAAAAATGTATTTCGACTTGTATGTGCTTCTAATCAATTGCCGAAACACACGCCAAGACCTTGTGCCATTATTGTAAACACCGATCCGTCATACAGGCCTGGGGTACATTGGATTGCGATCTACATTGATGGAAATGGACGAGGAGAATATTTTGATTCCTTTGGTCGACCGCCGACAGGATATCACCTGAGATTTTTGGAAAAGAATTCGACATTCTACCGTTACAACGACAAAGTACTTCAAGATTACCATTCAAACGTTTGCGGACTTTATTGTTTAATGTTTCTGTATTTTAAACTTAGCGATTTAGATTTTTTTGAAAATTTGTTTACTGTAAATCTAATTGAAAATGATAATATAATTAAGCTTCTGTATAATATATGTTTTACTATGATAAAAATAAATGAATTTTAGTAAATGCGCTTTTCTAATGCCGTTACCATACGGAAATCCTCCACTGTAGAAGTTTCCAACACCTCCTCTTCCTCTGTGTTCACTTGAGCGGGACTTTATGCAATAATTAAAACACATATTCAGAAACCAGAAAAGCCAAAAAGGCATTAAGAAAACAGAAAACCAAAAGGGCATTCAGGGAAAGGCAAAAAGGCATTAAGAAAACAGAAAAACCAAAAGGGCATTAAGAAACCAAAAACCAAAAGAGAATCCAGAAAAGCCATCCAGCATCCAGAAAAGACATCCAGCATCCAGAAAAGCCATCCAGCATCCAGAAAAGACATCCAGCATCCAGAAAAGACATCCAGCATCCAGAATCATCCCTAAAAATAAATTACGTCATCCAGAATCAGCCCTAAGGATAAAAAACACGCCCCCCACGTGGGCCTATAGTGGGGTTAGTGACGTCAAAATCCAAGATGGCGTCTAGTGTCGGTGTTCTACTCCTAATAATTGTAATTGGAGAGATGGGAACGTTAGTTATTAGTTATATTAGATATTGAGATACCTACTTCCGTACACCATCACACAAAGTGTTTCGTTAACATGAAATTTTAAATACCTAAACGTTAATTTCACGCACCTTCGGTACGCATTACGAGAGCGGATTATAATGGAAAAAAAGAATATGAATCAGATCGCGTAATGTATTGGTTTTTTTTACGTATGTCGGGTAATATATCGAAACTTAAGCTTGGGGCAGTTTCACATATAAGTTTGAGTGCGATTGTCATCATTCTGCTTTCCGACCGGATGACGTTTGAGAAACGACTACTAACTCCAGAAAGACAACAACGCCTTGCAGGGATTGACATTCCACGATCTGTACATAACTTTCTGTTGGATCCTTTGGCAAACTTTGTTTCTTTTCCCTTTGTTGTTCATTTCAAACAAAAGAGGAAGAAATACTACCAAACAATCTGCTGTATTGATTTAAGTTTTAACAACGCTTGTACATATTGTATCTAATAGGTATAAATTATTTCAAATGAAATTGCAATAGATATACCTAGTACGCGTAGAAACCCATCTTTGTTGTGTGTGATTTATCTAAAGCTCTTATACATTTTGTGGTTACAAAATGAAATTACCGCTTCAAATGCGTAACGGATAAATGTGATACAATACATTATCAGAAGAAAACAGGCTAAAAGAAACTCCAAATGGCATTCGTAGATCACGTAGCTAGTGTAGTGTGAAACGTAGAAGACAGTTTCCAATCCAGTAATTGCATCCAGACTTTGCTATTTTTATCTGTTACTAAAAAACGGACAAATACATTTTACTGACCAGGAAGTTAATAGAAAACCTCAAAATGAAAGTCTTTGAAATCTAACAAAGCCCTATATATATTTTCATTGATACATCATACGTTGACAGCCTAAAGCGGAAAATCTGACGTTGATAAGAATTCCGCAAGACTGCGTGGAAATTTTATTGCTATTGACGGGGTCAACTTCCCATGTTGAATTTGTATTATATTGACTCGTTCCATTAAACTGATTTATTCATCGTATCAACAATTCGATTTCTATACAAAAAGGCCTCATAACTTTGTTATACTTTTTTTAGGAACCATTTCAAATCACACGTGTACAATCGATTTCGATCACAGAATTAAATATTAATATTTTACTATTTGAAGTTTTTAAATGCCATTCCTTTGTATTAGGACAACGTTTTTCGATCTCAAATGTTTTAACGGATTCATATCTTAATTCAGATCTTTTACAAACTCAATCTTGACAGTCTCAATATGTACTTGTGCGCTATACGTTTACGTATTTTATAATAAAATAACAATAACAATAATCAAGATAATACACCCAAAAATCGCCATATAACATAATCTTCCTACTAATAACAAACCGTATTACAACTATACACCGCAAGTTGTACTTGAAAACACCATATGCCTGAGTATGGATAAAAATCAAAATATAAATAAAATAAATAATAAGGTGGCTAAAAGGTGGGATTCATATGCGCAATACAATATGGTATCATTGCAACGAATAATAACAAGAAGTCTCCTAAAATGAAACCATAGGACCAGTGGTGTAGTGCAGCGGAAACGCGTGGGAACGGCGCGGCGGCGGCGTTCCCACTCTGCTTTTTCTAAGAATCCTATATATTAATAGGCGACCCGTGTTTCGAGCATTTTGAATCGCCCGATGTTAGTCAATTATCAGAAGATGGTGAGCGTTCCCACACTGGAAAATTTACGACTACACCACTGCATAGGACACATTATTGCCAGTTGTTTTAATCTAGCACCGATTGCCCAAACATAACTAAGTTTGCAAGATATTACACAACAAATAGCGAAAAATTTAAAGACAAACAATATTAGAGCTTATTATACCTAAATATATAATAATAATAATAATAATAATAATAATAATAATAATAAACTGGTAGCTGACTACATGCCAGTGGCACTGGTTATACAAGAAAGTAAATTAAAGAGTGGAGAAACGTTCCGCCTCAATAATTATACAATCTTCAGAAAAGAAGCCGCAATAGACGCCGGAGGAAGAAGTCACGGCGGAGTTGCAATATTAATACAAAATGAAGTGCACTGCACTGAAATCCCTCTCCGTACAAAGCTGCAGGCATGTGCAGTAACGCTCCACTCAGCCAGAAAAATAAATATCCTAAACGTATACCTACCAGATCATACATGGACCCAACATCAACTGCAAGAGTTAATAAACCAAATGCCTCGTCCATGCTTTATCCTAGGAGACTTTAACTGTCACAGTAAGATGTGGGGATGCAATCGAAATACCCACAAAGGCTCCTTAATAGAATCAATCATAAATGATAGTGATTTAACACTACTCAACAATGGGGAAAATACACACATAAACGAGACAAATGGAAATATGAGCGCAATTGATCTGTCCCTTGCATCATCTAACCTGTCAATAACTGCAACATGGACGGTAACAGACGACCCTAGACATAGCGACCACTTCCCTATATTAATAGATCTAAACACAGAAACGCACTCATATAAATCCGAACCGAAATGGAATGTGGCAAAAGCAAACTGGGAAGAATATCGGAAACAATTACATCTGAACAAAATAGATATTACATCACCTGATGCGGTAAAAACTATAACCGACTTAATAAACCACGCTGCGTCAAAATCCATCCCCAAAAAGGCGGAAAGAGGTAAAAGATGCCCAGTCCCATGGTGGTCTAAAGAAATTGAGAAAGTTAACAAAAATAAAAAACGACTACTGAGAACGTTCAAGAGGTCAAGAACACACGAAAACTGGGTGAACTTCAAGCGAGTGCGTGCTGAAGAGAGAAGACTAAAGCGAACAGCACAGCTTAACTCCTGGCGTAAGTACACATCGTCCATTAACTGTACCTCAAAACCCACTGAGATGTGGCGAAAAGTAAAAAACATAACCGGAGCGAGCAAACCACCAACGCTACCATCATTAAGAGCTAACGGAGATATGACTAACGACCCTGCAATCACCTCTAATCTGTTAGGGCAATTCTTCCGAGATGTATCAAGCGACACGCAATATCCAAAGGAATTCCAAAAGAAGAAAAAAGAGTCTGAGACAACGCGGATAAACTTCAAGGAAGGTGATAGCGAGCAGTACAATGTACCATTTACCTATCTGGAATTAGAAAGAGCTGTTAACAAGTGTAAAGATACGGCCCCTGGAAAAGACAACATCACATATAGCATGATCCAAAATTTGACCACTGAAATGAAAAAGGAACTACTGCAACTGTACAACCACGTATGGGATACAGGTGTATACCCGAATGAATGGAAATCGACGATCATTATACCACTGCCAAAGGAAAATAAAGACCTCACAACACCGGAGAGCTATAGACCTATTTCCTTATCATCATGTCTTAGCAAAACATTCGAAAGTATGGTTAACCACAGGCTAATAACAGTATTAGAAAAGCACAAGAAAATCAGTACTTACCAAGCCGGTTTTAGGAAAGGATATTCCACAGTAGATCACCTTCTCTACCTAGACAACATCATAAATGAAGCCTTCACAAAAACACAACATACGCTAACAGTATTCTTTGATATACAGAAGGCATTTGATACAGTATGGAGATATCATGTAATAAAAACCCTCGAAATGTGGAGCATTAAAGGAAAACTACCCAAACTTATTCAAAACTTTCTTGAAAACCGCTTCTTCCAGGTTCGCGTTGGTAGCACGTACTCTGAACTATATGAGCAAAAAAATGGAATACCGCAGGGTTCAATTTTTAGTACCACTCTATTTGCTATTGCAATTAACGGTATAGCAGATGGTATACATCCAAACAGTAAATCCCTACTCTATGTAGATGACCTAGCAATTGCGGTAAGCGGCACAAGCATGCAAGCAATGCAGAGTACTATACAGAATGATATCAACCGAGTCGTGCTCGAGGCAGAGGCGAGAGGACTGGCATTCTCACACAAAAAGACTGTCTGCATGCACTTCTGTAGGTTAAGGAAGCCCCATGACGAACCATTACTAAAACTAAATAACCAACTAATACCAAATGCGGAGGAACATAAATTTCTAGGCTTACTATTCGACAAAAAACTAACATGGAAGGCCCACATAGAAAAACTAGTAGCCACTAGTAAACTTACCCTCAATAAGATTAGAGCCCTATGTAACTTTACTTGGGGAGCAGACAGAGACTCCCTTCGTAAGGTCATCAACTCGTTTGTGCGAAGTAGAATTGAATACGGCAGTGTAGTGTACAGCAACGCGGCAAAATCACATATAAGGAAAATAGAAACAGTCTGGAATCAAGCTCTGCTATTAATAACTGGTGCGTATAGAACATCATCAATTGAAGCCCTGAACATAACGGCAAACTTCCCCCCTCTCCAACTTAGATTTCTAGAGACAAACTTGAAATATGGAGCGAAGATGCTACATAAGGAGGACCACTACCTTCTACAACAAATAGTAGAACCGAAGATGCTCGGCAAATACGAAAGGAACCAAACAAGGACCATCCCAGCAATATTTAAAATTCATAAACAATTATATGTAGAGAACTTAATTGTAAAAATCTATAAAACCAAAAGTGAAATTTATGACTGGGAAATAAATAAACCACAGGTGGATGAACTGGAATTAGAAGAACAAGAAGACATAGCCACCGCAATGAACAGATACAAGCAACGAAATAGTAACGACGGCATCCAAATCGAATTCGTACTCACCAGAGCATACATCACACAAGACAGATGCTACTGCCATGTCCAGACGCATGAACGCACTTCTATTTGGCAGCTCCCCCAAGAAAGTTCAATTCTAACAGCGAACCTTATCGGCATTATGGAAGGCATTGACATGGGGAACCCCTCCTCTGGGAGGACTGTGTGTTTTACATCAACGACAGTGGCAGCAATGATAAAAGACACATTTACAACAAATGAAATAATAAAAACCATAATGCAAAAAATTACAATGCTCGATAGGAAGGGCATAGCTGTAACCCTGCTACATATCCCTACGCAAATTAGTCCACGTGCAGCTGAAATAGACGAAAGCTACATCCAGAGAGTCGGAACGTACTCGCTGGACGACGTGACGAGCTCCATTCGAAATATTATGAGGAAAAAATGGCGAGATGGTTGGAGCGATAATGCGGAAAGGCTGCGAGGAGTCGTCGAAAATATGAGTGCGATACCAGGAATGACACTTTCCAGAAAGCAGCAAACTATATGGACACGAATAGCAATTGGTCACACGAGGATAACTCACTCGCACGTACTGCTAGGCAAGCATGCCCCAGTATGCCCTCAATGTAGATGCAATACACTGACAATAAGACACATAGTGGAAGAGTGCAGCGTACTGAAGCCATGTAGAGAAAAACATCGGATCGACGGAGAATTCCACAAGTGGCTGGGACCGAGCTGTTTTAAACAGTTGCTACGCTACCTTACAGAAATTAATATTGTGCAAGAAATTTAAAAATCTGATAAGCATACACAAATAATAATGTAAATATACCTACCGCACCATAAGCACATAAAACCAACGTTACGCTCAATGATCCTAGCAATCGAAAGCGTAGACGTATTGGTAGCTACACATTGCAAAAAAAAAAAAAAAAAAAACAATAATAATAATAATAATAATAATAATAATAATAATAATAATATTTATTGTGTAACGTACATTTACACAAACGGTTAGAGTTTGGCAAGTGCCATTCTACCACTCTACCGCAAAAATAATATATATAGCAAGTAGTAAACTAATGAAAAAATTACAAAAATAATAAATGTACATAAAAGAATAATAGATAATATTAATAATAATAAAACATAAAGAAAGAAAAAATGAAAGTACACAACGAAACGGAATGAAAACACAGCAAAGCGGGTTTTACATAGGATAAAAAATATTATATTATATAGGTACTACATAAATGAAATTAATTAGGTACTATTGTTGTACAAAAGGTTTATGTTTATTATTATTTGTGTATTAACACTTATTGTATATCCAGCTTATTTAATATACATCTTTTAAATAGGCGAGTTGATATATCCAGGTGTTCAACATGTTTATTCAGTAAGAGGGGCGCCATATAAGAAAAACTACCTTCAAATCTTGACGTTCTATGTTTTGGTATGCAAAATGAATTAGTATCCCGGAATAAGTATTAGAAAATGATTCATAGGTAATAGTAAGTAGTAATAATAATGATAAGGTTTATTCGTGATTTGTAGCATAAACATGCTCGTCTCTTAATTTAGTATCTAATACATTTGAAAAAAAAGACGTAGTAAATTAGTGAAAAGAGCAATTCAGAAACTCATGTAGGAGTAAAATGGAGTCACCATTAAGAATGCCTTTTCTTTCTGTTTCAACTCATTGTATGGTCAGCGGAACGTAAGGCATTTAAGGATGAAAATGCATGGCAATGTTAGTATACCAAGACTGGTAAAAGTTGTTCGACAATCAGCTCCGTACCAAAGATTAACTAAGATTCTCAGAGCCTTGCGTTGTAAACCAAATAACTTTGCAACTGGGCGAATGTTTCCAAACTTCGACTACTATGATAGGTGACGGTGACAAAGGGCGTGGTAAGCAGCTTTGAGCTCACATACATTAACATTATTGGCTAATCTATGTAGGATATAGATTTTTAGCTGAAATGTACTCCTCATGAGGTTTAAAACATAAATTAGGATCGATAAGTAGGTACACCTCAACATTTAAGGTGTGAGAGTTTTCCGCAATGGTGGCATAATGATAGGACCATTTTATCAATTTTAGCAGAGTTAACAGACAGCATATTAGCACGACACCATGTGGCCTACATGGTAAGCATATTGTCACTAACGTACAGTTATTGATTCGTTTACACTCGGGTTTTCAAACAGTAATGTTGCATTATCCGCATACAGAAACATTTCTTAGTTGATATGTATGCACTGGCAAGTGGTTAATATAAATCAAAAACAGTAGCGGTCAAAGAATGCTTCCCTGCGGCACTCCCTTTACTAAAGACAATATATTGTTGACTCTCGCCCTTGTGCAAGTAGGATTTTATTAACGACAGGCTCACATCGTCAAAATGATACACCTTTTCTAACTTGCTTACTAAGGTATTATGGTTCATCTTGTGAAATGCTCTTGGCAGATCTATAAAAACGGCTGTAGCGTAGTCGCCAGCTTCAAAATGCTCTAAAATTCTGTTTATAACTAAAGTAATGGCATCTGCAGTGCCACCTACCATTACATTACGTTGGAAATACCTCACAATGCGTGTTAAAATTATCTTAGTAGTTCACTACATTATTAACATCGTTTTTTTTATACAAAGGAATTGCTACAGCAAATTTTAAACCATCAGGATATATTTTCACACGTTATGACTCATATTGTATATTTCTCTAATTAAAAGTTTCCAAAAGTGTAATAAAATTTGCCTTGACTTGAATGTGAAGTAGGTTAGTTGTGATGGCCAGTTAAAGATTTAAGTGTATGTACACTGTACAGGTACAGGGTCTCCGGGGAAAAATGGGAAATCTCTCGGATTCAGACAGAGCATGGGAAAATAACTTGACAAGTTCCTATAAAATTTTTCCCTACAGGCCTTCCCTGCGGAGATCAGGGGCAGGCTAATCTTTACACATTGATGCTCAAATTTTTAACACCCTGTATGATAAAGACTTTAAAGAAATGAATCTGGGTAGCTTCAACCTTAGACTCAAAAAAATGTACTTACTCTTGTTTATTGTGGATAAAATGAACCGTTTTCGAGATAAAGAATAATAAACGAATTCATGTTTTCTCTAATAAAAGTTAACATTCATTCATAAGTAATTCATAAGTAACATTCGTTTATTATTCTTTATCTCGAAAACGGTTCATTTTATCGACAATAAACAAGAGTACATTTTTTTGAGTCTAAGGTTGAAGTCTTTATCATACAGGGTGTTAAAAATTTGAACATCAACGTGTAAAACTTAGCCCGCCCCTGATATACTAGAGAAGCTAAATATGTTTCATGGACACCATTTTAAGTGGTTCTTACTAGTGTCCATCATATAAAATTTGTATGAAATTACCTATATTGAGTTCCCTGAAAGTTATTTAAGAAAAAGGGATTAGCAGGGGCGTTCTTCATGGGCACATAACTCCGCAGGGAAGGCCTGCAGGGAAAAATTTTATAGGAACTTGTCACCTTATTTTTCCATGCTCTGTCTGAATCCGAGAGATTCCCCACTTTTTCCCGGACACCCTGTACGTACTTACATAAAAATTGCAAATGCTTGAATTAAAGATTGCACTGAAAAATGTAATCTGCGTATTTATTCATGAATTTGAAATTAGGTATTTGCACATTAGATTAAATTGTAGTTAAAATGCGGCGTAGCAGTAATGAAGGTAGAGCCATTTCTGTCAATATTGCTTCGGCTACGGATAGGTGAGTTGATATCTATGCAAATAAGGTGGTTATAGCATACTCCCGGATTGGAATTTAATCCAAAATGAGTCATGGTGGACTAACGTATCAATGATAGTAGGTACACATCCCTTAACAAGTTATCAGCTTGCAACTTAGACTGCAAATTTATTTTAATAAAAATCGCTTATTAATTCCAGCATTATTTTGCGTTTCATAAAAATTAATGTAAATGGATATATATTCCATTTTAAATATAATTCGTGCATTTTGTATAGTGTGTGAACAGCATATTTTAGCAGTAAACATTTTGTGAATCGGACAATGAAGGAAAAGGAAATTAGATTGTACCTACCTTGTTGAATGTGTGAGCTTGAATAAGGTTAAAATAAATAGGCGGCGGTTCTAGTATAAAGCAAGTAATTTAATTCAACAATTCTGAATATAACTGTTATCTAGATAATTGAAGCAATAGAACAGACGGGAATAGAGAGCACTAAGCATAAGCATCAATAAATCTTATTACCTAAATTTTTTGCATTTTCTCATTAAGTTTCTTTCTGAGGAAATTAAAATGATTTCATTTTAAAATTTAATTAATTTCAATGCTTTAATCAGAAGCAAAAAGATAACAATGCTCGATACCGACAATAATTTTTCCTACCTTCGTTCTACGTACCTATATTTGCACACCTGAATGCAATACAATAATAATAATAACATACACAATATAGCATTACAGAAAATCCATTACAAACACATAACACACGTCAACAATCACTCGTGTGATTTCACATACACTCAAACGCAAACACACAATACACTCAAATATCAGAAATCACAATTATCACAAAACATAAACAACACATTACCCAATCGAGTGCAACCTATGCGTCGAGTTAAACACCAAACATTTACACAATAAACATAATACTATTTCAAAACACATATTGTTTTTTTTACAGCAACTTCTTTGTTGGGTATAGGTATAGGTGTGTATTAGTAGGACTAATCGTTACTTGAACCAGGTAAGAACTAAAGAATTGTAACAATTTCTCGTGGAAGCCAAAGTTATGTAGCTTAGCGACAATAATATCATGAGGAATTTTATGAAAGCTTGCGAGAAGTCCGTGTATATTACATCCACTTGCCCTAGCTTGTCCAGCTTTTCAGAGATAAAATAAGTGATACTAAGTTAGTAGTGGTAGAACGCTTCTCCATGAATCCATGCTGATCTGACGAAATATAACGCTTGAGAGTAGGATAGGCACGTGAGTATAATACTATACTTTCAAAAATTTTAACAAAATAGTTTAGTGTACTTATTGGTCGATAATTAGTAACATCACCTGGGTCACCACATTTTAAAACTGGACAGATATTGGTTGGCTTCCATATGTCGGGAAAGGTACAGGGATCAAGTGCGGCATTGAAGATAGTACAGAGTAGGGCGTTTCATCTGCCTCACCACAACCCCTGCATGTCGGGCTTTCAGTCAGTCCCATGTTGTGCAGGTGTTTGTTCATCCGACAGTGGCCCGTGACCATTTCTGTCGCAAGTTTTATCTTCGTCCTGCTTAGCTTTAAGATGGACGTAGCTAGGTCCCCGTTTGGGGTTTCCAGGAAGATCTTGGAATGACTCTGTCCTGGGATTTTCGACCAATGTCTGCAATGCTCTTTCGTGAGTATTGCTTGAATCTCCTTTTTGACTGTGTTATAAGTAATCCCACAAGCCGGTTCGGGTCCTATGAATGGTTTTGCGCTTGCCATTCTCGCAAGCTCGTCAGCACTTACCTAGTGCGTTTAGCATTTGTGTGCATTCAAGGACTACCCCGAATTTACCACATATGAGTCTATTGCTGCAATCGCTGCTTTGCTGTCTGTCACTATAAAGATTTTCCTTTTGATAAGGGTCTCTTTTAATAGTTGAGCAGCCGCCGTCAGGATTGCATATACCTCAGCTTGGAATACGGTCGCTTGTTGTCCTAGGCTTACAGAAATTCTGCAGCCCCGTCCATTGCTCTCGTATACTCCAGAGCCGGTGCCCTTTGTGGTTTTCGAGCCGTCTGTGTAATACACGATTCCATTCAGCTTCGCTTTACTGGAATTGCTCTCCCAGTCTTGCCGAGTGGGGATTGTTGTCTTAAACAGTTTGATAGGACAAACTGTTTTGGGTATCCTCTCAGTGTTCATACTAAGGGTTTTGTCTTTGGAGATTTCGTCAAAGATGAGCGAGTGCCCCGCCCTTGACGATCCCTCCTCGCCGTTAACTCTCAGCCGGTATGCCCCTCTGAGCGCTTCTGCCCTAATTGCTAGGTTTAGTGGCGGTAAGTTCAGGAGGGTCTCCATAGCTGCCGTAGGGGTGGTTATCATTGCCCCCGTGATGGCAATGCAAGCCCTACGCTGCACCTTGCTAAGTTTCTGATGTTCGTCTGGGTAGAGGTTTTATGCCACCACACCAGTGAGCCATACGTAATGATCGGTCTGATCATTCTGGTGTATATCCAGTGGGTCATCATTGGAGATAAGCCCCACTTGCTTCCGAACGCTCGCCTGCAAGCCCACAAGGACTTTGTGGCTTTGTTCGCTGTCTTCTCTAGGTGCGGTTTGAAGGTTAGCCCTTGGTCTAGCGTTATTCCCAAGTATTTGCCTTCTCCCACAACCTTCACCTTGGTGCCATACATTGCTATGTCTTTTTGCTTTGTCGGCCCTTTTCTTCGTGAGAAGAGAATTAGGTTCGTTTTTGTTGGATTAACCGACAGACCCTCTTCTCCGCACCATGCTTCCACTAGATTTAAAGCTCCCTGCATCACAACTGATACGGTCTCTTCAAATCTGCCACGTACCACAATTGCTATGTCATCGGCATAGCCAACCGTGGTGTAACCTGCCTCGCTTAATCGCCGCAGCAGTCCGTCCACTACCAGGCATCACAATAGAGGAGATAGGACTCCCCTTGTGGACATCCTCGTGCGGCCCTGACCACTACAGAGTCGTTATTAAGCGAGGCTGTAACGTTCCTATGTTTTAGCATGGTGTGTATCCACCTGCGCACGGTAGGTGGTACTCGCTTGCTTTCCATAGCAGTTGTAATTGATTCTAGAGAGGTATTATCGAACGCCCCCTCTATGTCTATAAACGCCCCTACAGCGACCTCCTTACAGGAGATTGCCCTTTCGGCCATGTCCACTACTCTGTGGATGGCGAGCTCATAGGATCTACCTGGTTGATAGGCACATTGGTATTTACTGATGGGCTCAAGTCCCACCACCTCTTCCCTAATGTGTCGTTCAATTAGTTTCTCCAATAGTTTTAGAAGAAACGACGTTAGACTGATAGGTCTAAACGACTTGGCTTGGGCGTATGAATCTCGCCCAGGTTTCGGTATGAACACGACTTTTACGTCCCTCCACGCCATGGGTATGTATCCTAGGGCAATGCTTGCCCTTAGTAACGTACAGAGCGTGGTGGCTACCAGGTCGAGGCCTTGTTGTAATAGAGCAGGGAGAATCCCATCCATCCCTGGGGATTTGTACGGATGTAAATTCTTCACTGCCCACCTAATTTTTGTAAGGTTCACTATCTGACGAGCCAAAACCCAATATCCTCTGTTCGCCCTCGAAAGGGGTTCCAGAGTTATTGGTTCGCCTACGTCAGATTTTGAGAGGGTCTTTGATCCCGGGAAGTGTGATTGAAGCAAAAGCTCCAAAGTCTCCTTCACGGTCTCTGTATAGCCCCCCTCAGTTTTCTTCAAGGAACCGATTCTGCCCTCTGTTCCTCCTCGTAAAGCTCTTTGGAGTCTGGCACCTTCTGGAATTTGCTCAATTTCCTCGCAGTGCCTCCTCCACGAGAAGTATACCAATTTACTTCCGGCCTAGCAGGAAATTAACAAAATATTAAAAATATTTATAACGTAGGTAGGTACCCTGTATATTATTTTAGGAGAAAATCAGAAATCGTTTTCTGATTACAACTATACTACACACTATATTCTTTTTTTTTTATTTTTTCAGTTATTACGCAAAAACTATTTTATTTTGCCTTATTATGCAAAAAACTATTTTATTAGGAAAGTAACCTATTATCTAAAATTACAGACTTTTGAAAAAATTATTTTGTTATAGCTGTTATAGGTGATCGTCAAGAATATGTATATTAGGTACTATTTATTATTGTACCAAACGGAATAATACGTTTTAGTTCATCTATGAAGTGTGATTATTATAATAATAAACGGGGGTACACGCGATTCTCGCGTTTTGCGTGCTTTGGGGGGAGGGGGTATCTGTGATTGTAGGTTGTAATAGCTGTTGTTTTAAAATATCACACCTTGTTGAGCTGGCTTAGTTGCTTGAAAAAAGAAAAAAAATTTACGTTTTTGTACCTTTTCAGATTTTTGACCCTGTAGGTATCTGTAATTTAGCAAGTTATTAAAGTAACTAAAATAAAGGATTACATTTGACGTAAAAATCACAAAAATGGGTTGATATTTGGTAAAGATATACGAATTCGTTCCTACCTACTTAAAGTAAATTTTTACCAATTATTAAAAAAAATGTAAAATGCAAACTTTTTGGAATAGATTTGAGACCAAAAATACATAATGGCCCTTTCACAATGTTAATTACGTCTTTGCACATAGTCTTTGCCCAAAAATTAACGAAAATATAACAAATTCCGTGTGAACTTCATAAGGATAGCTTAGAATGAATTTTGAATGTAAAAGAACTCAATTTGGACACTGGCAACTTTTTGGGAATACGAATGGCCTTAGGGAGAACGTTTTAACATTCATCTTTAACTATAGTAAAACTAAAAATACCATAAAACATAAAATGTACAAATAGAAGCTGGTCTAACGTTGCATAACATCTGTTTTATTGAGAGACCTTCTCTACCTTAAACAGTTTCAAATTTTTGTTTTTTTCACTAACTAAAGGCATCATTTACACGCATATGTGCAGCATTAAATATGGATTTTACTTCCTCTTAATTACAATATAAGTTGTATATTTAGAAGTGTAGTGTAACGTAACCATACACTTGCCACCTACTTTCATCAATATTCAATATTAATTAAGTTAAATATGTAGACAAAAACATTTTTCTCGGTGAAAACATTCGACTACTGGTCGTACGGAGAAAGATTGCCCCAAGGTCGGATGCGCACTCGTATAATTGTAAATTTTCCAAGCTTGGCAATCATATGATACCAGTGGTGTCGCCGCTAAATTCCGTTTAATTAGTAACATCTGGCTTGAATATTAAAAAAAAAAGATTTTTGTCTTAAATGAGTATATGTGATTTAATTTTACATGTACACGTATTTTTTCTTACTTGTTACTAAAATATAAATTTAAAAACACTGCGAGTTTTATTTCCTCATAAAAAGCAACGCCAGTGTTAAACGTGGAAAAAGCAGTTTACATGCCGATCGCTTCCGAATACACGAAGTTCACCTGCGCACCCGAAGCAATCTTTCTCCGTACGACCAGTATATATGTTACTGACGACATCGTCCATCGTTCAAAATCTCTAAATTCGAAATAAGCACACAAACATGTACATTTCGAAAGTTACCGAAAGAAGGTATCGGGACACATAAATTAGTCTACGATGAATGCTGTTGCTGCTTTTTACATCATTTTAACGATGAAAATGTAAACGCGAGGCATAATAGAATCATTTTTCATCATTTGGATAACTTTTCAACTTGAAATAATTAAATTTCTATGTTACCGAGAAAAAGTTTCCGATACTTGTCATTTTGAAAATTTTCACGAAAATACTTTCTGGCATTGTTTTAATGTTCGAAATGGGTTAAAGACCTCGGACAGACAAACTTTGCATGTTTACACAAAATTTTCACCCAAAAATAAGCACAAATAGCGAATTCTATTTTACACGTAATCTCCATAAGGAAACTTTGAACGTATTTTCTAAGCAAAGAAAATATGTTTAGACACAAATACCGCTTGAATAAGATGACGGACTTTTTAATAAAATCATTTTTCATCATTTGGATAACTTTTCAACTTGAAATAATTAAATTTTCATGTTACCGAGAAAAAGTTTCCGATACTTGTCATTTTGAAAATTTTCACGAAAATACTTTCTGGCATTGTTTTAATGTTCGAAATGGGTTAAAGACCTCGGACAGACAAACTTTGCATGTTAACACAAAATTTTTACCGAAAAATAAGCACAAATAGCGAATTCTATTTTACACGTAATCTCCATAAGGAAACTTTGAACGTATTTTCTAAGTAAAGAAAATATATTTAGACACAAATACCGCTTGAATAAGATGACAGACTTTTATACTAAATGTGTAAAACTTACTTCGAAAAAAATATTTAGGTAAAGGTTTGGGGGGCATCTGTAATTCTTAGGTTAAGTAATTGTAGCATTAATTTGTAGGTTATAAATTTATAATAGCTTTGGTTTTAAAATATCACATCCGCATTCGTCAGGATTCGGCGACTGTCGGAAAAGTGTACAGCAACACAAACATATACACACGTCTCGGTTATTATATGTGATTCTGCATTTTCTTATAGTTTTATCACTATTTTTTTATTTTTTATCACTACCTATTGGTGAAATAAAAACTCGGATTTAGATGTAACTATTTGAATTTGAGCAGTAAACAATTCGGAGTAGAAACCATGAGAGGGTCGGCCGGCAGTGTTGCTAGGCTAGGGGTTTTCCCCATAAATTTAGGGGTTTTTTCGGTTTTGGTGGGTATTTTAGGGGGAATATTATTTAGGGGTTTTTGTTGGGGGTTTTTATATCGTTAAACATACAGAAACATTTTTTCTTAATATTTCAAAATAATACAAATTGTTTGAATAACAAACCGACTAAGAACAAAATTATGAGCTTGTAAGGAGCGTTAACGTTGTTTCCGTCATTCAAATTTACGCGGTTATCTAGCAGATGACTGCGAGGAAGTAGAGGACGACACACGTTTCACGGAAAGTTACGAATCAGCGCACTATCAAATTTTAGTGGTTTTTTCAACGCCATCTAGGGGTTAATGGGAGAAGTTACCTGGCAACACTGTCGACCGGGCGGTATCTACTCTAGCCACTGAACTCTAATTATATTGGAACGCTCACTGGCTATCTCTGCCATACAAACGTCGCGGAGCCGAGAGAGATATCGCGCAAGGGACATTCCTGTCCTTTTCGTAACGCTTTACACATGAAGAGAGCAGACAGCGTTAAACTAACACACACTTATCCAAAACGTAAGAGAGTAGGCAGCGTTAAACTAACACACACTAACCAAAATGTACTCGAGAGAAGGACAGGGATGTCCCTTGCGGGTCCTCTCTCTCGCATCGGGCCGGCGGCCGCAGTAAGCGTTCCACTATAATTAGAGTTCAGTGACTCTAGCCATAGAGAAAAGAAAAGAGAGGTGCCAATACCATACAATTATTTCACATCAAGTTAGAGCGCCCTCGTTGAGCCCTTACCAAACTAATATTTAAATTCGTCGGTAATATAGTGCATCTTACTTATCATTTGTCAAATAACTCTATATTAAATTTTAGGTTATTGCTCATAATAAATGTACATTTATGAAATATACTTACCAGGTGTATTAAGTTTCGATTTTCTGACTTTTACCTCAGTCTTCTGTGCCGGAAAAGGTTGTGAGTGAAATTTAAAAGTCACTCACAGTATTTTTCGGCACAGAAAATTGAGGTAAAATCCCAAATTAAATTGGAATAAGTCATAAAATCGAAACTTAATACACCTGGTAAGTACTTACATTTCATAAATGTACATTTATTATGAGCAATAACCTAAAATTTATGTTGTACATTCAGCAGTAACGTAGTAGATTTTAAGCTTAATGACTTTGATTTTAATAAATATATAAATATGAAACTTTTTAACAATAACTTTTAATACAAAATACAATTCCTTCAAATGAAAAATATATAAATCAACAACCTTCTTTTTTTTCTTTTTTACATATATGATTATTTTAAATTAAATAATCATCAAATGATAAGTAAGATGCACTATATTACCGACAAAATTAAATTTTAGTTTGGTAAGGGCTCAACGAGGGCGCGCCAACTTGGAGTGAAATAATCGTATGGTATTGGCACCTCTCTTCTCTTTTCTCTATGACTCTAGCACTTCAGTCGCTGTCGTAGTGCTGGTCCGGCTGTGTTTAAATTTAAACATCGTGCAACTTCTGCTACCTACAATTTAAAAAAATATGTCTCTCCGCGAGTTTTTATTATAGTCAAATTACTCATTACGATTTTGCAGTTTTTAGGTTTCTCTTTCTTGGATAGATTGAATAATGTTTCTATACAGTAAACGCCAAACAAAATCCGTTGCACGTCAGCAATCAGCTGATAATTGACGTCCCTGCCGTAAATGTAACGGCATAAAAATCGTGAAAATTCGACCTGTAAAAATTAATTTCATCAGAATTTTATGATCGCCACGTTGGTAACAATGAATTGTTTTCAACAACGTTGCCAATGCCAATTCCATAAGGAATCAATTTTGTAATGTTTTGTTGTGGTTATGTTTTGACTGTCACAATTTTGAAGTTTTGATTTTGTTTTTTATTTATTATAACTAAAGTTACGAGTGAACTCAGAAGTTTTATTTGCGTTACCTTCTTTCAATTACAATCTGGCAACATTGCCCCCAATCTACGTCACTCACATTATATGACGTGCAACGGATTTTGTTTGGCGTTCACTTTACACAACATAGTATGTATAGTGCACGTGATCAAACATCATGACGTCAAATGTTTGTTTATATTTCAACATTCAATAGAAAGGTTACGTTATTAAATTATAAAGTTAGAAATTAAACAACAAAAAAAATGACAACGTGGATTATTTTAAAAGAATTTCGCCAACTCGCTCGAGCGAAATTCACTAGAACTCACTGCGATTTGTAATGCGGATGTATAACGGGTACGTTGGTATAATAAAACGTCATTCTGACGCCATAGATCACGTGGTTTTGAAAAGAGTTTATATTATTATTATTCAACCAGCATGTAATGATACCTATTATCTACTCACGAAGATATAATTTAAAACATCTGAGTGAGTAGGTAATAGCTATTACATGCGAGTAGAATACTATAGGTAACAGTGGTGTGGTCCATTTCTCACAAAGGGGTTAGAACTTTTTAGATATGTAATTATTTTATACAACTATTTTAACGGACATTTCCAACGATTTTGCTTGATAATGGGATCGGAGTATCTCGAAACATGTAGCAATTTAACAGCAATTTAATAAACTTACTGTTGTTATTAAATATAATTCTAAGGGGAGGTTGTGAGTTCACAATTGGCCTTATACTATAGGTACTTTTTTTCAGACTTGCTTTTTATAGACCGAAAGTATTTAAAATAGCGTTAGTTGTCAACAAACGTCAACCGATAATTGTTCTGTCAGATAAACTACACCTTTTTAAAATCGCCTAGCAACCTTTCAACCCGTGAGTAAAGCCGTGAGCATTGAACTGTACGCTCGTATAGCGTATAGTTCAATGGCCGTGAGTAATGAATTCATAACTCACGGGTAAGTAATAGGTGTTATTATCTATTCAAAACTAGCGAATAATAAGCATATTATTATACAGTCATAGAAAATAGTATATTATTCAACGAGCAGTCATAGAAAAAAGTATTTATTGACATATTTTATTAATATACTTACCTACGTTATTTATGTTATGCTTTCATTAACAACGATTTTAGATTTCTCCGTGATTTATACATGTCGATTTCTTTATTTCTTTTTGCTCCCACAAAAACAATATATTGTTCTACTTTTTCCAATATAATCGCGCGTTAAATTTTGTCCAAATGACAGCTTCGCTTCGTTTTATCTCAAAATGGCGAAAACCATTCTTTACCGACATTTGAAATTTACAGAGAAACTATCTATTCCGAGGTACTATCGATTACTATATTACACGTGGACAGATGACGTTACGTGGTTTAAAAAATATAACACTGTCCGGAATTAGGAACGTACACGGGAAAGTTGTGTGCCAGTTTACTGGTCATTTAATTTGCGTTTATGTTACGGCACATATCCTAACTAAAATTGCTGTAAAAATGCGATTTAATGAAAACGTTCATTTCCAAAGCATTTTAATGGTTTCGCTGAAAACGCAATTTAAAGAGATTTGTAATGATCTTAACCCTCTTCCCCTAAAATTCACGCTTCACGCCAATTGTTCCCAGATTTAAAGATACAAATGGCAAGGATTAAACCCGTTCAAATCAATTTATATCAAATATTAAGAGGGAATCTAGCTTTAATACAAGAAAATAGTGGCAAAAAGTAACTGCAAATAAATAAACTATAAAACGTCACCAGACAGCAAACAAAATCGCACCTGTATTCACTGAGGCGCAACAAACCATGATCCCGCTGAAGCTACCATCAGCCGTCAGCCGCGTAAAATTTTCCATTTCATTTTTTGCAACGTTGTCACTGTTACCTTCGTGTTCTTGCAGCTTCTAGCAAGATTGGCATTTTTATTTTTTTAATATGTTTGTCTTTAATACGTATCTCAGTTTATTCAACCTCCCCTTCCCATCCCCAAGGGATAAGGTGACTCTCCTCGATAATAACTATTAACTACGTGTAATTTAAAATTTACTTATCTTTTCTTAGATCCAAGATGTCAAGAGTGGGAAGTTTTAAAATGACACCCTGTATAAGTTTCTGACAAAATGTAGGTAAACAAAATGATACAGTTTGTCCAGCGAATGTTTGCCGATGTATGAAATATACAAAAATATACGTCCTCACAATTTAGGTTCTTATTACGCACCAAAAACAAAGATAGATGCTACAGTATTGTTGAAACCTCAAAATACGTTGATACCAGTTTAGTTTGTGTGTAGAAGCATAAGTTAATTAGTTTGTCTGAGCCATTGAACTGTACGCTATACGCAACTGTATAGCCCCTAGAAACACATAGTACCGACAACGTTTGATCTAGCCGACTGGAGCAAAATTGATTGGTGACAATGGTAACACTAAAAAATTCCCCTAGCGGATGAAGTGCGTGAATAGAAAGCGCAACAGCGCAAGCGCCACATGTGTTTTTTTTGCTTGTACTGTTTTCTCTATTTGTTTACATTGCAATCTTTCCATCTGAAAATTTCCGTAAATAGCATGTAACATGTAAATTGTAAATTATTATAAGTGCCAGGTTGCTTTAGAAAAGGTTGCACCAGCAGTGGCAAAAAAGGACAAAGTTTATTTAGAATCCCTGCGAACCTTAGTAGGACATAAACATGGTTAACCTCACTTTCCCCTCATAAACAAAAATATACTTACAGTAATTTAGGTAATTAAATTAAATGCATCCTTTAAAGAGTTTAAAGTAATGCTCGCATTGAAATTGTATAATTTGCAATTTGTTATTTTTGTAACGACAGGCCGTGAAGCTGAACTATTGGAGACTGTAAAAAAAGGTAATCAGAGGGCCCGATTAGTCTGAAAACGGCCGTTAAGACATTTTTCATAAATTTTCTAGGTTTAATTATTGAATTAACATTCCATGAATGGTTCAATTAATCACATTAGTTATGAAAAATTAACCTCAAATAATAAATCATAACATTTGAAATTAGCGTCGATTGCCTTAGGGATTTTTCGTTTTTCAATGTTGATGTCAGGTTTGCTCCAGCTTGTCGGTACTATGTGTTCTAGGGGCTATACGCAACTGGAAAGGAAACGTCCATAAGCGGCACTGAAGCCACAGCAAAGTTAGGCAACCCTCAACGACTGGGCATTTCTGTCTCTTTCTTTCGCACGCAACGTCATATCTATAAACGATAACACGGGGAATAAAATGTAAGTAAATCAGGTAAAAATACGTTGATGGTTATCTCTTTCACCAGTCATACATCCATTGTGATCCAGGTCAATAAAAGGTTTACAATAAAATAAATCAATGTTTTATTATGAGAATACTTACAATTTTTGTGACGCTATACTTGTACATCATGCATATTGAGAATACAAACGCGTTTACAGAACAAATTAATAAATTCAGTTATTTCGTTTGTAGTAAAAAAGTTATATAAAATTTGGTGCTATTTTCTACTAATTGTTATGAACTATTAAATTGTTAAATTGACTTATTCACCTTTAGATCATTGTGTATATATGATCTAAGAGTTCACCAGACAAAAATTATGCAATTTCTACATTGCTTGTCTTTGAAAATACAGTAGAACCCCACTATTCCGAAAATCCGCCTATTCTGAACATAACTAAAAACACGCGCACTTATAATTCTCTTCATTTCATTCCTGGGCCTTTTATTGGGCACGGAGAAATTACACGTTACGTTATTTTTTAAAAACAAATCGTATAAGTTGCGTTGACAACGATAGCAAATAACGTTAGATAAAATTTGTATTAACAAGACTTATTCACCCATGAAATTGTTTAATACTGCGTTTATCGGCTAAATTAGGACATCCGTATGCAACACAACAATTCACCATCGTGTTTTGATTTAATAAATTTCACAATCACTTTCAAATATTATTTTACACCTTTCAAACTATGGGAAATACGCGGTTAAAAGATATCTGCACTACTAACGCAACAAGTTAGAAAGCGACAGAAATACCCAGTCGACATCTGTGCTTGTCAGGCAAGCATGGCTTCAACGCCTACAATGCATTAGAATAGGCCGTATCCCTTGGCCCGCTCTTATTTGTACTTTTCATCAATGACCTTCCGGAGAGGATTAACGGTAGCAGCCTGCTTTTTGCAGACGACTTTAAAATTTATAGTGCTATTGCCACGCCTAATGATTGTGTTCTGGTTCAACACCAACTTGATGTACTTTATGAATGGTCCGTCGCAAATGGGCTATCGTTAAATACAGACAAGTGCAAAGTTATTACATACAGTCGGAAGCTGGAGCCACTGGTTTTTGACTACACTATTAACTCGACTAAACTGTGTAGAGTGGACAGTATAAAAGACTTAGGTGTTACTTTCGACAGAGAGCTAACATTTACCGAGCATATAGATATTACTTCTAAATCTGCTTTGTCGTCAATGGGTCTTATCATAAGAAACTGCAAACTATTCACAAACATCGATTCTCTGCGTTGTTTGTATATGTCACTAGTACGTTCGAAGCTCGAATATTGTTCCCTAGTCTGGAATCCTACGCAAAGAAACCAGATAGACAAACTTGAGATAGTGCAGCGTAAATTTTTAAAATATCTAGTGTATAAGAATGACCGTATCTATCCTCCCAGAGGCTTTGACCATCAGTTATTGTTGTCTCGCTTTAATTTCATATCATTAGAGTCTAGACGTAAGAAAATATCTGTTACGTTTTTGTACAAACTGTTGAATAACTTCATTGATTGTCCTGAGTTACTATCACTTATTAGTTATCATGTACCTTCTCATACTTCACGACACCATCGTACTTTTTATCATCCTGCACCTCATACCAACATGCTAAGCACCTCGCCTATTCTAAGCATGATTAGGATCTATCACTCTCTACCACATTCGGTGGACATCCATCACTATTCTTTAAGCCATCTTGTTGCAGCGTTAAATCTTTAATGTTCCATTGCAGTTACTGTAGCAATTTAATTAGTTGTATACTTTACTTTATGTTTTCTTGTAGCTAAATGTCCGATAATTGGAAATTTTTTTCTGTTGGGCAATAAATCTATTATTATTATTATTATTATCCCTTCCAGTTGCGTATAGCGTATAGTTCAATGGTCTGAGCTTACGCTGTATGGATACCATTTCTATTTTGACTTCAGTAGTGTTACCACACCACTTCCGCCGAATAAATTGACATTTGCCATTATCATTCTTTGACGTTTGTATATTTGTTCCTTTATTTTTTATGTTAAATTTGTTGTTGACAAACTAATATATTTTGTGACAGGTCATGAAAGTAGTTACTGATTTAATATTTTATCTTGATTCATACACTTTGGACGGCGGCCATATCTGCAAAGATTCGCTGGAAAAACTGTATGTCATTGTTTCCATATGATTTTTCTCACATTCGCGTCATAAATTGGCTATTTATGCGTGCTAAATGTTTCATACAAAACCAAAAATAATCACTTTTTTGTTAAAAAACCTTTGATAATCAAGTACAATTCATATTAACTAAAAGTGTTAATGTTAATTGAGATTGTGAACAATCCTTTATATAATTTAATTTCTTAAAGTAACTTTAACCATTGAATAACTTTCACTCAACGCTTTAACTCAAAGTAAGTTGAAAAATAAAGTAAAGTTTTAATCACGGATGCGTTTAAATATAATTGAATATATAGTCAATCTGTTGGTTGATTTCCCTAGAAAGTTTATCTGACAATATTAAACTTTAATCGTAATTTATATCCGGAAATGTGTTTGAACCGTCATCCTGGATTGGTTTCTACTCTCGTGCGTCTTCCAACCTAATAAAATTAACAAGAGAGTAATAACACGGTAGTCCAAATAAATAAGAAATATTGATAAGGGTTGGGGTTTTATTAATCCACTGCTTCTCAAGATTTATATGAAATTCTTTATTGGGTTGGTAATCTCAATTGTTGACTGATTTAATCTCGCAAACCCTTGTGGTTTGTTTTGAAATTGAACGTAATCCCATGAGTTAAGCTGACCCGCACGGGAAACTACCGTAAGGATAATATTATGATTAAACATTATAGGGGAAATAATGCTAATCATGTCTTTGTAATATTAACGTAAATAAAATATTGTGGTAATTTATTTTCTATTGCAAGCTTTGGAATGTTAGATGGATATATCTAAAAATGTTTACAAAAGCTGTTTATTTTAAAGTTAACACCTACTCCGATGAAGGTTAATCATTCCCAAACATTTGAGGATTAAGGCTAAAGGGTGAACGTTACAAACAATGGAGTAAACCGGTAAGCTTTGATGACGTCCAAAAAGCATTAAGTTTAAAACACTCCATAAAGCAAATCCTGTACTTACAACACAGTAAGTGCACCTAAATCCATACATGTCTCTCAATTTAGTAGAAAGCAATAAATGGAATTGTAATCTAAAGTGTTATTGAAAAATAACTGGAATATAAACGGTCAGTCGCGATTTTGAGAGCAAAAGGAATACAAAGATTGTCTGAAGCCATAAAATCACATTAAGTACATGAAATCTTTAGGTGGATTCCCTTATAATTCTCTAAAAGATTCATTTCCTTTTTTTTAATTGTGTAGTTACCTAAACATTTACATTCACTAAATAAATTATCTCGCAATTTCAATAAAGCGAGTAAACACTTTTACCGTTCAAATCCGAAATTATGAAAGTCCTGGTCTATGATTCAAATAATACTTATTATAATATCAGCAGGAGCGAGTAACGCCGCAAATTCTAAATTAAATTATTATAAAACTAAAATAAAAAATGATCGAAATGTACCGAGTGACAAAGAAATTGAAACACCAAGAAAGAGTTGGAATTTTCGGATGAAATTTGGTAGAAATATTCACCTATAATATAATAGGTATTAAATGATCAAAATTTGGCAGGAAAATCTTTATTAATCGACTTGAAGATAATACCATGTGGGTCCATTATTATTAAATTCTCACCAGGAGAGGGTAAATGAAGGTCTGAATTCCCACGATCTTTTTATTTTAATTATTTGCTACCGGTTTCGTGGTCTATGCTTACACCACATCATCAGGCAAAAGATAGTGCATAAGGACAGCGTTGTACAAACTAAACATGGTCGACTTATCAACAAACATTTTTTCTATCTATTCTTTCTTGTGGTTTTTTTGAGCAATAATAAAACTGAACGTACAGGACTACAATATTAATTACTAAATCGCATATACAGAATAATGTATTTTGATTAGGTCTGTCGTGCTCGTGCATGAATATTATATATCAGCATTCACCAACTCTTGTGGTTTTTTTGAGTAACAGATATCATTTCGCAACAGCTGGCGCGCGAATTGTTTCAACAAATCATTCCTATAGTTTACCTATCCAAAAGCACTTCAATAAACAGAATTAAAATGAAACGTTAAATTGTAATTATTTTCCTGACCAATAGAATATGGACCAGGGCAAAGCCGGGTGATATCCACAAATTAACAAATTAAACAGTTTAAAGGAAAGAGGCAACTGAAAACCTGTACCTAGTCAATAACGGTGAAATAAGTAAGCGTTCCACTAGAAAAGTTATATTTAATTAATCCAATTTAGGAAGGAGTAAATTTCAATTGGGTATTACCGAATAACCCACAGTTTCAGGTAAGGTCTTTCCAATGTTAGAATTCTATTTGACATAAAACCAATTCCGTATTTTTTGGAAACAATCTGATTAGGTCAGTCAAGTATCCCATCCCCGTGTTAACTTCAAAATTTTAGGCTACACTTAATTTGATATGTGGTAGTATAAAAACCATACCCAATAATGCGCTGTACGAGCTGCATCGGTATGCTTCAATATTTTATTGAATAATTATGCACAATCTACCTTGGGAGCGATCAATGCTCCTTATAAATAAACCGATACAACGGAATATCGAAGGATGCTCGGTGTTATCAGTAATTGCAGATTTTTCCCATGAAATGAAAATAACAATTTCTGACAAGTTTTTTCAAAATCCATGTGATCACTATAAACGAATAACATGCACTTATTGGGCATAGATGTAATAGGTTTTGACAAATTCTACATATTCAAACTTATCAACAACTACCTTGATAACCTCAGTGAATGGTGAATCTAGGCCCGTTATCAATATTATTCAATTAATAGCCGACAGAAGTAGAAACGAACGAAGATACGTATTTGAATGCTGCTTGTACGCGTGAATTTATGTACGTTTATCATTATAGCTTCAATACGTTGTATTTCCCATCGCTGATATTGCAGGTCGCAGGGTGTTTATCTTGGTAACGATAATTACGTGGCCAGTTGAGGTGGCACTTTCATAATAATAATAGTTTCGCTTTTTTGCTTATGAAATTTTTTATAGAGGCTGAATCGACCCCAAGGAAGAACGTAAGAATAGTTTTTGAGCCGCGATCAAGAATCGAACCCCAGGCCATCTACCTGCTAACAATAAGTATCATTATTTCGAACGTCTTCATTTTCTTCGGAAATATCTGCAATGGGTTTGTTTGGTTTTGACTGCGGCGCAACCGCGTAACAACCCTTTGTTTTTCCTCGACAAGCTACTATTTTCAACTTCTGCTTCAGTATAATTTAAAAGTTTGTGCAGCAGCTACACGAATGAGCAAGAAGAATATAAAAATTTCGTAAAGCTCCTTTACTTAAAATTTTAAAGAGTATACATCTACTTACAAAACTTTAATGTCAATTAACTTTAAATTTCAAAATTCAAATGAAGCTTTTTTGGACATTAAAAGAAAACTGCATAAAAGAAAATATGTTCCGGCTGGTCCAAATTGGACACTTTTTTATGGAAACGCTCTTTATTTTACGAGAAAATCGCTGGCGCAAACAGAATTCAGATATCTCTAATCGTTTTGCCGCTAGGGGGAGTTTCTAGAATTTGGTCGATTTCTTTCATGGCCCATAACTTCCTTTTTATTAAAGATAAGTAATTGATTTTGGCAAAATCTTCCTTGGAGCACTTTTTTACGTAGAATCCATCGCAATAAACAGTTTTTATACAGGTTGTTTGATTTTTGTGTACGACCCTAACAAATGGGAAACTTTTTATTATTAATTATACGAAATAAAATTATTCTTTACAAAATGTTCTGCATGTTCTAAAATCTAAAATACAATCATCAGATATTAAATTTTTTCAGTTGTGTACGCGGTTTGTCAAAAAATATGAATAAAGTACCTTTATTTTTGACTATATCGAAAATTGTTATTAAAAAAAGTTGATCAGAACTAAAAACTACGTTCAAATATGCAATTAATTACATCCTGCTACTTAAATTTTTTTTTCCTATTTTTGTCTACAATAACAATGCAAATTAAGTGTATAGTTACGTGAAATCTAGGATACACTGATAAACAAATGATTTGTTTATAGCAAGAAATGTTTGACAGTAAGGTTTCTGAACGGAACGGAAATCATATCAGTATCGGTAGGTAGGTATAGGTATCTACATATTTTGAGAAAAAGGATATAATTGCATATTTAAACGTAGTTTTTAGTACTGATCACGGTATAATACCGTGCTACTGATCAACTTTTTCTAATAACAATTTTCGATATTGTCAAAAATAAAGGTACTTTATTCATATTTTTTGACAAACCGCGTATCTACACGACAAAAAATTTAATATCTGATGATTGTATTTTAGATTTTAGAACACGTAGAACTTTTTATAAAGAATAACTTTTTTTCGTAAAATTGATAATAAAAAAGTTTCCCATATAAGTAGACACACTGTATGTGTAGGCAATAAAGTCGGTGAAGTGTTTACCATGGCATAGATAGACTATCTGTGAAAATGAAAAAACAGAGCTGCAGCCTACATTTCAAAATAGGATTTGTGAACTGGCGCGTTATCCTGTAACAACAGCGCACTTTTGCGTAGCTTTGCTCATCTGCGTTTCCTTTTAATTTCTTCGCTCAATCTGCGAAGATGGAACGCTTGGCCCTATGGTAATTAATTAATCAACAATATCCCCTTACAGTTCCAAAAAACCGCGTTACTTTTCCAACTGCAACTTTTGTTCAGAAACGTAATGCACCTATGTTTCCTCATAGTTATTACTTAATCGAGTTGAGAAGTATACTCTTCTTGGGAACGGGCTAAAAGTTGTTGTGAAATGATTAAGCTTGTTTATTTTTGTTCTCGACTTCGGGAAACTTTGAGTAGTGAAATTTTTTGTTCTTCCCTAAGTCATACACTTTTGTAAGCGCACTTGTTTCACTTATTTATTTTCTTTATCTTTCGACTATTTTACTTATTGAAACGGTTTTTGGAAGCCCGGATCACATTTCTGACAAGCCGTAGGTACCTACTCTTGTTTTGGTTTTCACAGCAACTTGATATTTCGCAGGTGTTGCATGAATACCTATATTGATCAGTAAACAGACAACATTAAAAATCTGTGTCTTGAATCATTCTGCAGTCGGCTAGAAAAATAGAGGACACTCTCTTACAGGATGTTTCAGACACGGTTGGTAAAAATATAAACTCTGGGCTCCATGCGCTTAATTAACATGTGATTGCCTATCAAAAATGCAGGTGTATTTATTATAAGCTAATATATTTGCTAATAATTTACGTTTAGGTACATGTACCTGCAATTGTGCAATAACAGTCGATTTGAATATTCATTCAATACATTTTCGTAAAAATAATCCGTTCTTTTTGTGTTTTCTGTTCTCTCCTTTTTTTAATAAGTTGTTAGGAATCTAGTGATGTTACTAAAAACTATAAACATACTCATCGATGTAATCTATAACATCGTAATTGGGATAATGGTATAATACATTAAAGTATATACACATACATACAATGTGTCCCAATTTCGATGCTCAACATTGATATCTGTTATTAGAAGACATAAGAGCAACGGTTAAATGGGGAATGTTTTGCAGAATTCTATACTCGAAACTAAGCTTATTTCAAACTTGACCTAACTTTTTAATTTTTAAAATAATTTTGGAAAAACAAAAATTTGCCGATTTCATCACTCCTCAATTAACTGAATAATGCTTAATCTGACCTCTTTTAAAGATTTACATTGTTGAGACACGTTTCCACGACAAATTATTTGATATAAATAAAAACCCGCCCCGATTGTCATTTGTTTTTAAATTATCAGCGCTATCTTTTGTTTTTCATAGGCGGCCATTTTGTATTTTGGGTTTGTTAGGTAGTCCTTAAAAAATGCTTTTCAACGATGTATAACATGCCCGGTAAATTTTTAGTTATAAGCAAAAATATTAATAAAAACGTAAATTAATCTTTAATTTTCGTATTATGACAAATGAAAGTGAAACGATATTCTAAGTAATACTGTAAAGTAACGAAACGATAACAAAATCATAGAAATAACAAAATAAAAAAAACAGTACTTAAAGTTCATTCACTTAAAGAAATTGTTCAATATGACGACCATTCTGTTCCACACACTTCTGACACCTCCTTCTAACAAAGTTACAAACTCTACGTAGAGTGTTTGCGTTTACTAATAGTAAAAGAGGATTCATTTATGGAGGAATGATGAAATCGACAAATTTTTGATTTTCCAAAATTATTTTAAAAATTAAAAAAGTTAGGTCAAATGTAAAATAAAATTAGTTTCGAGTACCTACTTATTGAATTCTGCAAAACATTCCCCATTTAACCGTTGCTCTACGTCTTCTAATAACCGAGCTAATAAAAAAAAAGCTAAAAAAGCATCGAAATTGGGAGACATTGCATATGAGTATTTTATAATTGTAAGTAATTAATAGGTACAAATATAACAGTACTTAACATTAACTTGCATTAAACGCACGCAATAACCCGTTGTTATGTGTCAGATTTATAAACGATTTACTTATTTTAGGTATAATAGAATCACAATTTTGAGATCTAATAATAATAAAATTATTTAAATTTAAAAAATCATGGCGTGATGGATACCGTAACCATGGAATCGTAACTAGTTTTCTGGTTTGTCAAATTTTCTAGACTTTCTGAAGCACCACTTTGAGGGCCCCACTCTTTAGTAGATTGAAACCATTGAATACCATGCTAAAATCGAATGTAAAAAAATTGTATATGTCGCTGATGAAACTTACATATGGTTTTGTGAAAAAGGAATGTATAGCAAATAATGGTAATGGAAGCAGTGTTGCTACACCTATTAAAATTCCTATCACGTTAGCCCAATGGGGAAATATGTAATCCTCATAAAACGCCGGCGCAAATATTATCATTTGGAAAATAAAAACTCCCTAGAAATTACATTTAACTCACATATGACGTGCTTCCACAAATACTTACAATTAGAGATAAAGGTGTTAATATTACCCAGCATACCCACCAATACCAAAAAAATAACTTAGGTAAGGGTATGGTCATGGCTTTCATATGTTCCAAAAATCGTTTACAGCCATATGTCCACGAAACTGAAACGACTTCTCCTAAACCAATTAATAAAATAGCCCAAGACGCTGTATTCCATTCCAAAAGTGTAAATATGTAGACACCTCCACTGAAGCACATTGGAATTGCTAATATGAAACATGAAAGACAAATAGCCAACTGAATTAAAGATTGTCGTTTTCTCAAAAACGGCCATTTGTCAAGAATTGTAACGCTTACTGCTTCAATTCCTGCGAATTGGCTACCCAGCCCAAGAATGAACAGCATAAAAAAGAACAAAACACTCCAAAGTTGCGGAATGGGTATTCGTAAAAGTGCTTCAGGATATGCAACAAAAGCTAATCCTGGACCATCTGTGGCGACATCTTCAACAGGAACATCTAGTTGTTTTGCAAGAAATCCGAGCATGGAGAAAATGGCCAATCCAGCGTAAATAGAAGTAAATACATTAGCGGCAGCAACAATGACCACATCTTTCAAGCAGTTGTTTTTAAAATTGTTGTACGATGCTAACGTGATTAACGACCCGCAACTTATTCCAAAAGAATAAAATGTCTGTGAAGCCGCACTTCCCCACACATTTACATCTCCCATCATCTCCCACTTTGGTGTAATATACAGTAATATTCCATGGACTGCTCCGTCTAACGTCGCTCCACGTATAACTAAAGCGGTTAGTATCACATATGGAAATAGGGCTGTGAAGTATACAGCTTTTCCGGAGGTTTTAATGCCTCGAATTACACAGAAGTACGCTATAATCCATGAGAGCAATAAGCATAACATTAGCTGCCATCGAAAACTTCCAAAATTTTCCCAAGTTGCTCCGTTGATGCCTAACGCAAATTCATTAAAGTATTCTTCGGACGATAAAGTTCTCTTAATTATTTTGCTTATATGAATGTCCGTTCCATTTGCAAATCCACAATATGTACGGTTCACCATGTGATCAAAATTATGTTCATTGCACAATTCTGCTACAGGTGTACATTTATAGTTGTAAAATGTTTTATCAATTCCACAACTTTCATCTGCTATCGCATTAAAGCAACCTAAAACATAAAATATTGTATCAACTCTTAATAGTCACAATCTCCGCGTTTTACCTTTCGTATTAAATTCATTGTTGCACGATCCCCATCCGAGATCACTTGCGAATGACGCAAAGAAATAAAATGCCGACCATGCAATGATGACCATATAGTACACGGTGACCAGGTATATCACAACCAACGTGCAATATCCGAGACCAGAAAATATTGGCGCTATACGGCTAAAACATTGATCTGGACCTAGACCAGAGTATTGTCCAATCACTAGCTCCAATAAAAAAATTGGCATTCCCATTAAAACCACCATTAAGAGATAGATTAGAAGAAATGCCCCTAAAAGGTAACAAGTTGTTACTGTCTATTTCAAATATAAGTGCATGCGAGGTATCGAAAGGGTTCCGCAATAAGCAAATTAAATTAAATTAGGGACACAAGATTTTAAGTGTTTCAACGCCCTTTTAGATTGTCCATAAAAAAATCATGTCAACTAATTCATACTTATTGAAATTAGTTGCAAATAAGAATACTTTCAGCTACAAATAAATCTGAAATTGACAACGTGAAACAATAACCGTTTTGACAAATTATTAAGACCCAGAGGTGACTTGATTGATTATTGACTTTTGATAAAAACTTAGAAGTAATTAAATGTTCCGTAAAAAAATGTATTTTTTAATTTACCAATAAACGACGAAAGATAGGTAGGTATATCAAAGTTAATAGAAAAGTTGAAGAGGATGCAATTGGTCGTCCATTGGCGAGTAAATATACACGGCGTTGCATTTGAAAAAAACCGAAAAGAATTCGTTGGAAAAATTGTGAATTTAAAACTATTTTTCCGCCACCTTGTACACAATAAACACTTTTTTTATGGTTTATGAAATGTTGCTGAAACATTTATAACAAAGTGCATAGAACGTCTTTGAGAAACGTTCCAATAAAATATTTGGGAAATATTGCAACAAAATACATATTTATGTAATGTTGCAATGAAATGTTTCAAAGATATTGAACACAAGAGGACATTTTGGCATTTTGTTAAAAATGTTTCGGGAATATTTTGTAACGTTTCTGAAATATGTAATTCTAATTATATTTCTTAAACTATATAAGCTATGTTTCAAAGAATATACTAGTACAATCTATGTATGTACTTTATTGAGAAAATCACTAACAGAAGTTAATATGAAGTCTAACTGAAAATGTATGTCCCTTTCATAGCATTTCATAATTACTTATATTTTGTGGATAAGCTAATCGTAATTAACCTTCGCACTTAATAAATCAATTACTTTCCTAGGATGTAATGAATTGGATAAGTTACCACCTTTGAACGTCTGGGAACGCTTAGAATAATTATAAAATATAGGATATCATTTACAGAGTACATATCGTATAAGTAACTTTGACATTGTCAGGTCAACCCCCTAGCCCCAGCAACCCCTAACTCAAGAATTTAAATAGGGAAAGGGTGTCGAGCGACCCCTCATTTGAAGCGTCTTTTAATTCTCTACCTACACGCCATAAATTTGACATCAAAATGTGCCGTTCAAAAAAAAGGTCAAAGGTGGCGTGTTTCAGGATTTTTCCTAAACACCTTAGTTAATCTGGAGGGTGCTTTTCATGGGGGCGAAAAAAAATTGAATAAAACTAATTTTCATTCATACTGTCGAATAGAGAATTAAAAGACGCTTCAAATGAGGGGGTGTCAATGTTCAGTTTGACATCAAAAGTTGTCCCCCAAAAATAAAAAATCGACGTGTCCAAGCGTTTTTTTAAGAAACTGGTCTAAGTGTCCCAAAACAGGCGTGTTTCCTTTTCAATGGCCCACCCTCTATAATAAATAAGCATATCGATAAGAACATTAATCATTTCATTTAATTTAAGTTTTTTAACGTTTCATAATTACATTGTATCTTTATAACGATTAGATAAGCTTAAACAGATTTCATATTTACATGACGTCAGTAATGGCGTACATACAATGGCAATAGATACTAAGTATTCAGTATTTTGGTCAAATAGTAACTGTGAGTTCTAAACCATAGAAACCAATATCATATCATAGCGGTATCCGGTCATTTCCCCGCCGAAAAAATCCCGCCGGTCAATTGCCCGCCGGTAAATTGTTCGCCTGGTAAAAACCCCGCGCGGTGAAATGTTCGCCGGTAAAATGCCCGCCATGACAAAATCCCGTCGGTCATTTGCCCGCCGCTATAGGCAAAATGATTCCCCTGATATTCCCCTATTTTTGTGATAAAGATCCACTTACATATGCACCTACGTTATGTGCAGCCAGTGGCGGATTGTGCGCTCAGGAGGCGTAAGATGAATTTGAGGCCGCTGTTTACTGTAAATTAAAATATGCTAAATTCAAAAAAGAAGACTGTATTAATAAACCAGACATTGCCATGTTTAACAAAAGAACCGTTATATATAAATTTATAAAATATTTTCGACGCCCATTTTAAGCACTTCATGGCATTTTGACATCCTTTACAGACCTACGGCACTATACATGAATACTCGCCTGCTACTATCTCTTGTTTGCTCGTTCTTAACACGTAAATGTTGTACCATTTTCTACGCTTATTCCCCCACTGAAGCGCCTAGGTTATTTGCAGGTTTAGTATTTTTTTTTCAATTGATACTAAAATAGTGGCATGACACACAGGTTTACAAAACTGAAGTTATTTACAAAAGAACTTTCTTAATTGCTTATTTTTTCAAAAATTACGGCGGGAAATTGACCGACGATTTTGTCATGGCGGGCATTTTACCGGCGAACATTTCACCGCGCGGGGTTTTTACCAGGCGAACAATTTACCGGCGGGCAATTGACCGGCGGGATTTTTTCGGCGGGGAAATGACCGTGAACCTTATTAAGTAGAACAAGAAGTTGAAATTTGACGGTTAACGCAGTTAAACAATTAAGATGACTACGTTAACATAAATTACAACATGTTTCGACAATAATAATAATAATTGTTGAAACATGTCGTAATATGTTAACGTAGTCATCTTAATTGTTTAACTGCGTTAATCGTCAAATTTCAACTTTAATTATGGGGAAGGTTGTGTGATCTCATTACTCAGCACCATACTGATTCACCCCATTTGGAGATTGACCTTATTAACAATATGGATTCAATTAATTTTAGATTACTAGTTCCTGTATAGGGTTCTATCTATTCAAAGGGAATCATTATTTACAACCAATGTTGGTGTTTAAATTTCCAAATAAAATTTAAGAGATGTATATACAAACCTCCTCCATTTCTGTAACATAAATATGGAAATCTCCATACGTTTCCAATTCCAACGGCGTAACCCAGACATGAGAGAACAAATTCTATCGGGCTACTCCACGTTGATCTTTCGGGCACGATTTCCTTGTCAACATTTTCATTTATAGGTTCCTGAAAATAAATTATATTTTGTTAATAGACCATAAAAATTAAAAAAAACGAAAGTGTGATGGAAATGCAGTAGAAATAGATTCAATAAAAGAAAAATATCTTTTTTATTTTTTTACCGAATAAACGGTCACGATTATACTTCTGAAAAATCACTACGGTTTCTTAGAGTTAGACCATCAAAGAATAGCTGAAAGTCAGGCTCATTGCGCGCATTCCACAAAGCTACAACAAGATAAGTGCTGTTCATTATTCACTAGAATATCATTGGTTGAAGTGTTCAAAGAAATACTTTAATAAGTGAGTTCGTAGTTTACCATTTCTGTCTCAAATTTAGCTTTTCTGATGCTTTATATCTCACTTCTTAGCGGCAAAGTTGAGAGTTGCCTCTTTAAAAAATTCTGGCAAGTTGCCACGCGACTTCCCTCATATTAACATTTTTTTGGAAAAATAAATACTACTGAATTCAGAAACAAATACTCTTAAACTACATAAAAAAGCTGCAATTTTATCTTATAAAAAAATGAGTGCCGCCATTTTAGCTTACGCCGGAAGTGACTTAATCAAAAGTAATATCAGCATTTTCGTTCTTGGCCCGAATGTAATCGATTGGCGAAAACCGCATTTCGATAACTTTGATAGTTTCTGAGTATAGAGCGTTGCAGTCATTTTTTAAAAATGATTTTTTTAACACTTTTTTCAAAAAATAAGTATAGCACAATATATATTGCTGAATTCAGAAAAAAATACTCTTAAACTACATAAAAAAGCTGCAATTTTATCTTATAAAAAAATGAGTGCCGCCATTTTAGCTTACACCGGAAGTGACTTAATCAAAGGTAATATCAGCATTTTCGTTCTTGGCCCGAATGTAATCGATTGGCGAAAACCGCATTTCGATAACTTTGATAGTTTCTGAGTATAGAGCGTTGCAGTCATTTTTTAAAAATGATTTTTTTAACACTTTTTTCAAAAAATAAGTATAGCACAATATATATTGCTGAATTCAGAAAAAAATACTCTTTTAAACTACATAAAAAAACTGCAACTTTATCTTATGAAAAAAATTCTGGCAAGTTGCCACGAGACTTCCCTCGTATTAACACCTTTTTCAAAAAATAAATACGTACTACTGAATTCAGAAAAAAATACTCTTAAACTACATAAAAAAACTGCACTTTTATCTTATAAAAAAATGAGTGCCGCCATTTTACCTTACACCGGAAGTGACGTAATCAAAGGTAATATCAGCATGTTCGTTCTTGGCCCGAATGCAATCGATTGGCGAAAACCGCATTTCGATAAGTTTAATAGTTTCTGAGTATAGAGCGTTGCAGTCATTTTTCAAAAATGATTTTTTTGAACACTTTTTTCAAAGAATAAGTATAGCACAATATATATTGCTGAATTCAGGAAAAAATACTCTTTTAAACTACATTAAAAAAACTGCAACTTATAAAAAAAATGAGTGCCGCCATTTTAGCTTACACCGGAAGTGACGTAATCAAAGGTAATATTAGCATTTTCGTCTTTGGCCCGAATGTAATTCATTAGCGAAAACCGCATTTCGATAACTGTAATAGTTTCTAGTATCGAGCGTCGCAGTCATTTTTTAATAATTATTTTTTTAACACTTTCTTCAAAAAATAAGTATAGCACAATATATATTGCTGAATTCAGAAAAAAACACTCTTTTAAACTACATAAAAAAAACTGCAACTTTATCTTATAAAAAAACGAGTGCCGCCATTTTAGCTTATACCGGAAGTGACGTCATCAAAGGCAATATCAGCATTTTCGTCCTTGGCCCGAATGTAATCAATTGGCAAAAACCGCATGTCGATAACTTTAATAGTTTCTGAGTTTAGAGCGTTGCAAGGAATGTGTACGTACAGACTACAGACTATAGACTACAGACTACAGACGACAGACGGAAAATTTTTTTTTTCATATTTTGAATCTACGTATTCAGAAACGCAAAGATATGTAAAAATTTGCATAGGTAAAAAATTTTTTTTTGGAACACTAATACAATACTTCCCTTTTACTTCGTACTCGGGAAGTAAAAATGAGTGCCGCCATTTTAGCTTACACCGGAAGTGACGTAATCAAAGGTAATATCACCATTTTTATCCTTGGCCCGAATGTAATTCATTAGCGAAAACCGCATTTCGATAACTTTAATAGTTTCTGAGTTTAGAGCGTTGCAACGAATGTGTACGTACAGACTACAGACTACAGACTACAGACGGAAAATTTTTTTTCCATATTTTGAATCTAGGTATTCAGAAACGCAAAGATATGTAAAAATTTGCATAGGTAAAAAATTTTTTTTTGGAACACTAATACAATACTTCCCTTTTACTTCGTACTCGGGAAGTAAAAATGAGTGCCGCCATTTTAGCTTACACCGGAAGTGACGTAATCAAAGGTAATATCACCATTTTTATCCTTGGCCCGAATGTAATTCATTAGCGAAAACCGCATTTCGATAACTTTAATAGTTTCTGAGTTTAGAGCGTTGCAACGAATGTGTACGTACAGACTACAGACTACAGACTACAGACGGAAAATTTTTTTTCCATATTTTGAATCTAGGTATTCAGAAACGCAAAGATATGTAAAAATTTGCATAGGTAAAAAATTTTTTTTTGGAACACTAATACAATACTTCCCTTTTACTTCATACTCGGGAAGTAAAAATGAGTGCCGCCATTTTAGCTTACACCGGAAGTGACGTAATCAAAGGTAATATCACCATTTTTATCCTTGGCCCGAATGTAATTCATTAGCGAAAACCGCATTTCGATAACTTTAATAGTTTCTGAGTTTAGAGCGTTGCAACGAATGTGTACGTACAGACTACAGACTACAGACTACAGACGGAAAATTTTTTTTCCATATTTTGAATCTAGGTATTCAGAAACGCAAAGATATGTAAAAATTTGCATAGGTCAAATTTTTTTTTTAATATAATAAGCTGATTAACTACGAAGTGTAAAGGTCAGTGAAGGTAAAGCGCTACCTGAATGGAGAAGTTTCCCATTTTTTGCTGTAAGTTAATTATGAAAATATAAGTAAAATAAAACAAAAATGTGAAAGAATCATTAAAATATCTCTACAAATGAAAATGTTACGAGCCTTTAAAGTGAAGAATAATTTTGTATCTTGATCCAGCGTGTGACGTCACTTTACCTGTTCGTATTCGCTTAGTACATACGTGTACGGTTATTGGGGTGCACTCAGTTGCGCCTATCATGCGTGTTTTGTTTATTACTAGATGACTGATGCTAAAAAATCCTCCTACAATACAAATAATGTATTGCCTCTAATTAACTCGATTAGGTAAAATGACGTCACACTACTGTCGTTCCGCGCTAAATACGTAAACTTTAATAACTTATTTCTCAGTCATTTATTGACGGATTTTAAAAATTTTTGTACTGGTATATTAGTTTTGATCTATATTTTAATGTTAATTGGTTAAATATAGTATTATTAACATCAGGAAACTTCTCCGCATGCTTTTATGATATTTTATCTGTAACCAAAACCGTAGTCCATAAAATTTTGAGTAAAATTTCGACCACCTACGTCGAGTTGAAGCAGTTTAGAATATATTTCCTCAATTCACTTATTTAGTAGAAGAATAGTAAGCAAAGCAAAGACTATACATATACATATTTTCCATTCGTGCTAATTATAAATTAGTTCAATTAAACAGTTTAATTAATAAGTCTATCGAGGTTCTGATGTTTAATTCACATTTCAATGCCAATAAATTGTGTGTTGCTTAGCTCTTATTCCTATCCCCCCTTAAATAGACTTTATCCCAATATACAAGGAGAGTTTAGCAGAACATTGTATAGTTTTTGACTAATCATTATTTTCCTTAAATTATGTGTGTAATTTGTAGAGATTTATTTATTTTATACTTTAACTGCCTTTACATGGATCTAATAGATATAGATAAAGTAAAAAATTTTAATCTCAAGTATTGATGATAAATATAGTGACATGTGATTTTCGAGCAAGGACTTTCAATCCATTCGGTTATGCACAAGAAATGCACATTTAATCTGCAATATTGAGCTTTACACGTGTTTTAATAAGTCATGATCTCTATCTGTATCTTTCTGTGTCATCAGTGGTGCCTTATTTCTCTCAGAGATGGCGCCGTGAAATGTTTTCGGCTTTTTCGGCTACAGTGGTTTTGTATTTTCGGCTAAAGTCACTAAATATCTTCGAACATATAACAAAAGGAAGGAACATGTATATGGCAAAATGAGTAACATTACCAATATGGCTACCTACTGTGACGTATTCCGTCGAGTCATTGGTGTACTGTTAAGCAGGGTCGTAAATCCAACATTTGTATGTTTACACGCCTGCTGTAAACAAAATAAAATGCATACAATTTTTTTTTAATTTTATTGCCCTTTAAACAAAATTAATTTGGTATGCATATTTCTAATTTTTTGCACATTCTCTATGTTCTTAACCGTATAATGAATTCTACGCTACTGGTAATTTTTTAATTTTAAATCGACAAACTGCACGCTACACCCGTTTGACCAATCACAAATGGTTTACTGTTACGTCACTGTGACGTAAAGCCTGCGTAACTTCCGTTACATTGTACCATCTATTAAACTATAGGGATATTCCTTCCTTTTGTTATATGTTCGAAGCTAAATATTCTAAAGTACCGCAACGTTCACCATTTTGGGGTTAAAATTTTGGCGGCAATTTCAAATATTGAAGACCTAGTCACTAGAAAATTTAATGACTTTATGAAGTGTTTGATAAAAACTAAACTAACATTAGATATTAAACATTATTTGTCATTGTTATTAAAGGGTACAATTTAATTGAAAGATAAAAAATTTAGGACTTTGCCAAACGAACCTAACATACGTTTTTAAAATTGACATTTTATTTTGTCGTCAATAATTTAGAATCGTTATTTAAATCACAGAAAAGGATAACTACAAAAATACAGCAAGTAGTGTGTAAGAATAAGAAGAAGAGCCTGTCTATGGAAAAACTACAAGTTTATGATGTTTTTCAAATTGGCGCGTTTCAAACCAAGTGTCAAACGTCGAACTTTGTACATTGAACTGTACGCTATACGCAACTATAGCGTATAGTTCAATGACTTTGTAATAGTAGTACTAAATTTTCGTCGTACGTCGACAGATCTGTCATTTTTCCGCCATTTTGGGGTTAAAATTAGCTTTCTCTCTCTAACTCATTGGAACATAAGGTTGCGGTACTTTAGAATATTTAGTGACTTTATTTTCGGCAGAGAAAAACTGATATTCGCCTTTTAGGATAGACATAAAGTGTTTTCTTTTTGCATCGCCACAGGGTTAGGTAAAGTCACAATTATCACGTGATTGAAGTGCCTCGCGTCATAAGACATTTCTGCCTCTGGTTAATATAAAACATAAATTAACCTTTTAAAACGAATAGGGTTATTGAGAACTGAGTCAAATTATTTTTATAAAACGAATCTTGTGTTATTGAGAGAGCTGACTTAAGTCTACCACAACGTGCAAAAAGAAAACACCTATTAAGAAACGTTTGTAGGTTTGTAAATAAACTACGAATAATTTTAAAAATCAAAGAAAAAATACATATCTAATCAAAAGAAATAAGTTGTAGAGTTAGAAAAAATGTAATGGGACTGTGTATGCATAAAATACAATAACAACATTCTGTTAGTTAGGGTGGCGGCGGTAAAAAACATTGGAACAGGTCTTTTGACATTGAAAACCATTGGATCTAATTTTTCTTAAGCGCAATTTTTTGCATCCGTAAATTCAAAGATTCCGCATCAAAATTAAAGAAATTTTATTGCAACAAGGTGGAACTATAACCCACACTCAAAATTGTTCAGAAAATGTTTCCCCGCCATTACTCTTTGACAATGTGGTCCTCACGCTCGCTCAAATTGTGTAGCCATATAACTTTCTTCTGTTCACATTCGCAAACCTCGTACGGTAGATGTCTAAAGCAGGAAAGATATCTTCCTTAAATAACTGGAATAATTACAATGTCAAAACCCCCTTTATTTCAAGTTGTATCCTGCATCTAGGTTACTTATGGATTTTGTTATAGTTGAGAATGTAAAATGGAAAAACAATGTCCACATATACTCATTGATTAAAGGTATTCCGTACCCATACGTATGACTATATTTACAGATGTCAAAGCCTTCTGAAACATTTCGATTTTACATTAAAAGGTTGTCAGAAAGTTAATGTGAATAATATGTTCTTCCATTATATTTGTCTACATGATTATTAGTGCGGAGGTTAAGGACCGGTACTGTGCATTTTGTGATACAAGTGTGAGATTTGGTACAGTTGCTTTCAAGACTCCATCTAATAATTCTAGATGTGGGGCACGGTTTCCACTCCTTGCGGACACCCCTTATAGGGGGTTTTAACCCCCTAAAATTCGGTTTTCTGGAAATATCTCTCGATAGTGGAACTTTAGAGGAAAAAGTTTCAAATAAAAGTTGTTCTCCATCAAATTCTCTACAAAAATGATATATACATATATACATGCCGCTATAGGTCAGACAGGAGATCCAAAAACGTAATTTGAAAATGAGTGTTTTTTTTTAATTTCAAATTTACGTATTTTCTAAACTCTATACTTTATGAAACCCATTTCTTGTGCAATTTTTAGTAAAATGATAAACAGAGGCTTTTTTACATCATTATAAATGACTGCATGTGCTTCGTGGACAGTGCGTTCATCCAATAGACAACTCATATCTTTATGCGGAATGTAGATGTACCTATACTTGATATAATATTATGCATATCTTCTTCCAATTATTGCGAGTACTCTAAGTGAGTGAAAAAATGAATGAGAATAAGACCTGCTATGAAAGAACATAATAAGTTAGTGAGCTAAAATCAATCACCTAAATGGCATTTATTTCACGATGCAGAATTATCAGCAATCAGTGATTGATTTAATCTCACTAATATAATATGTTTTTTTATGGCAGGTCAAATAAAAAAGAAAGAGTTTCAATTTAGAAATATGTGGCCACTGCAATACCTACACATTAAAAGTTACTCTTTCGTTGTTTTATCAGTTTCTGATTAGTTGTGTGTACTGTTCGGATATTTCGTGTTATTTTTACTTATTCCCCAAAATCTCACAGCGTGATTTTAAAATTTTCAATTTTGCCGATCAGCCGCTTCGAAAAGTAATTTGGTAACTAAATCCATAAATTGGGCCGCGTGTCTCCTATTAAAACGAGAAAGGTCAATCCGCCACTAGTCCCGGACAAGTGCTTGTTCTGCGACATTGGTGCAACTGGAGGTAATCCACTGAGGAATAAATTCACCAAAAGTTTGAAGATTGGAGAAACGGCAGCTTATTTACAAAACTCAAAAATTGTGTCGAAAATTGGTGGCCCAGAAGCTGATTTGATAGCCTTAGAAGTTAAATATCATGCCCGATGTCTTGTATCGTTTTACAATCGCAAAAGAGCAGCGATGACGGCTAGTGATACAACAAAAAACAAACATTAGCGGGTTTCACTCTTGCCAGTATTGTATCACACATGAAAGAAGTGAAAGAAAATAGCTGCAATAAAGTTGTCTTCACATTGCCGGATATCCAGAAGATGTACGCTGACCAGATGGAGAAGTTGGGTTACGCAGCTGACATCCACAAAGCTCGTCTGAAAGAACGACTACTAATGATGTGTCCTGAAATCGAATTAGGGATTCACGGGCTTGGCTTGGCTTGAATTTTTAAAGCCTGACATAAAATCAAGTCAAGTCTACAAAAAACCAAGTCAAGCTTAAGTATGATCCAAGCCAAGCTTATTTGTGGAGCTTTTCCAAGTCAAGCTTTCTAGCTTTTCCCAAGCTTTCAAGTTTATACTTCTAAGCATTTTTTTACTATTCCATGGAACATAGAAGATCCAGCTGATGATGATTATCATTCTACTATAAAATATATTCATTCGGTATAAAAGAAGTACCTACGTGTAATTTAGGGTATATTTGATATTGATATTCAATCTCAAAATCGCAATTGGTGCAACGACACCTTGTACAAAATCTGTTGCACGTCACGCTGTAACACTAGTTTTTAATTGTAAAATGATACGACTATCAGGTGATGTCCGGTTTTTGATTTGTACGAACTCAGAAGTGATATAAATTAGAAAATGCGAATGCGTAGATATTCTGGAAAATGTAAGGTCTAAATAACGGTTCTTCGGAATTTTCAGATATTTTGTTAGAGATCAATCGCTTACTTAAGCACTCAAAGGTGACTAAAACCAAAGACCAATTATATGATCTTTGCTAAAACTAACCACTAACCAGCAGTTGAATAATACTGCGACAGTCCGACAATGAGCTATACACGTATGACGTAATGCGCAATGTGTTCCAACCTCACTACTCTTACGGGAGGAGCAAGTTTGAATAAGCTTGATAAAGCTTGGGAAAGCTTGATAACCAAGCCACGCTTGCATTCGCAAACATCAAGCCAAACCAAGCTTTTCTTCTTAAAAAGCTTGCCTTTCAAGCCCAAGTCAAGCTATTATATTTCAAGTCAAGCTACTTGGTTTGGCGAATCCCCGAATCGAATGTTCTGGAGGCCCCGGTCAAACATGTTTATTTTCTATCAAGACAGACATTAATAAAACAGTGAGGTTAAGCATCAGCTATTCAATTGTGCTCACTCTGTTAGACGAGACATATTTGATCACGCAGCATGCGACTGGGAGGATGTGTCTGACCATAGTCAATCTTCTAGCGTTCCGAATTCATTGAAAACACTCGTCAAAGCATTCCTTTCCAGTCCTTCTTCCATGAAAGAGGCTGAAGATGAAGACCAAGTCATATTGACAATTTCTCAACTGATAAATAAAATATCGTTCAATAATTTTTACTTTGCTCTTTCATTTTCAGGTATCTACAAAAATCAAATTGTAGGCCTCTGTTCACAATTTCACTAAAAATTGCATAAGAAACGAATTTCGTAAAGTATAGTGGTTCGAAAATAAGTATAGTTGAAATTTAAAAAAAAACACTAATTTTCAAATTACGTTTTTGGATCTCCTGTCTTCATTTTTGTAGAGAATTTGATGGAGAACAACTTTTATTTGAAACTTTTTCCTCTAAAAAGTTCCACTATCGAGAGATATTTCCAGAAAACCGAATTTTAGGGGGTTGAAACCCCCTATAAGGGGTGTCCGCAAGGAGTGGAAACCGTGCCCCACATCTAGAATTATTAGATGGAGTCTTGAAAACAACTGTACCAAATCTCATATTTGTATCACAAAATGCACGGTTCACCTTCAATATGGTCGTTAACTGCCGCACTATATGGTGAAACATTGCATCTAATATTGCAATCCTTTCGAATTGTTTGACTAATTATCCTTCTAATATAAACGAACTCCGAAGTGTACATTTCAATTTATAAATACCAGATTGCATATATTCCTTGTGCTTCATCTTTGCCATTACACAAATATTTGAACGGGTTTACACATGAGTGAAATGTATAGCCCATTTTTTGTATTAGGTACATATACCTATCTATATAAGTAAAAAAATTATTTTAACATTAATGGAATACAGATATTTAAAATAAAAACACTCTTAATTGGTGAGACATTGCAACTACGTGAAAAGTATCAAATTTTTTGGTTAAATGTATAGTGAAAATTCGTCGTTTTATTAGTAGGTGGAGATTCATATAGCAACATATATCTTATCAATACATTTTGATTATCACAATGATATTTTCTGATATACATTACACCCATTCTTAAATGAAGCACTTCCGCTTCTATAGGTAACGTAGTACAATAGTACTCATCCATACCATACCCTATAATTATCCGTTCGAAATATTGTTAACAGCTTCGTCACTCCCGAGTGGAATAAAGCAACGAACTATTATGCAATATATATCAATTATTTTTCAAGATTTGTACAGTACAGCCATTAATATTATAGTAGGTACCTACATAGAAAGTAGTTTTATAAGCAGTTTTAAAGAACAATGAAATTATTGCTGTTACTGCAATTCATTCTGTCAATCCCATGACAACCTTTTTTACATACCCTTCAAATTTGAGATTAAATCCTGTTATCATTAAATCTTGCAATTAAAAAATTGGTAGGTACTATAAAGGTGTGTCAATGAAGTTTTTTTAGTAACACGTAGATATAAATTTATAGATCTGGTATCCAAAATACATTAATTACATTTTCGAATGGTTTTGATCTCATTTTCGCATCCCTGAGTCAGTATCTGTATTTTGTGTTTAAGAGCAAAGGCAAAAGAATCAGTAAAAACGAAATTGGAGCTTTGCCATGAGATAACAGCAAAGGTGAGCAGCGTAAACACTTGATGTAGTTAAATTCCAGAAATTGCTCGGAAATAACAAAAATGATTATATAACTTTAAGCTGCACTTGAAGGCATAGTATGGTGTATAACTTACTGTATTGTAATTAGAAGTATAACTATAATAATTGTAGTTCTAATCGGCAAATCTGTGACACATTAAATGACCTAAATTCCAAGAAAATATTTCTATTGCATTCAAGAGTTGTAAAGGTTTTAGTGTACAAAGTGTAAAAAGTTTATTTTGCAATTTTTGTGTCACCATTCCATAAAATTGTTTAAAGAAGAGTAACATTATCCATTAAAAAAAATAAACGTACTTACTTCTTTTTTCATATTTTATTTAAATGAAGATGGACATAAAAACTTATACACTCACGAGAACTAATTGAACCGCTACCTGCTCCTATTACAATTGAGGCAGGTATGGATATTTCGTTAATTGACTTCAGATATACCTCAATATCAGAGATAAAATCATCACATCACCAAAAAAATAAACGGGTAGGGATATCGTAGATATTTATTATCGTTTCGTGAACTTACACCTTTTATTTGCGAGATCATTTCGTATACCTACTTTTATTAAAAAATTGAACGACTGCCAACTTTCTCTCCCATCGTCTTTATCAACATAAATTATAATCTATTGTTCATAATAATGTACCTAATATTGGTGCAAACACTCAACTACGCTCACGTCATTTCAAATTGTAGACCAATAAGAACAGCAAATATTATCATGACACAGATTTGTTTGCTTATAAACTTAGAAACTACTTACTCAACGGCAGTAATTGAAGAAACAAAGTTAAATGACTGATGAATTAAAAAAGAAACTACAATACAACTATAAAAAAATAGGTAAGAAATAGGTAATTGTAAGAACGGTTAATTCCAACAACCCATCGCACCGCGGTTAATTTTCGAAATAAGTAGGTACTAAATTGTTCATATAAAAGACAAAAAATGAAAAACGCTAATGATGTTTTCATCATTGTGAAATTATATAAACTAAACAAGAACTGTAATTATTTTATTGGTCTATACAAATATAAAACAATTTAAATGAAACGATAACACAAGTTGAAATGTAGGTTAGTAGCAGCAATGTAACAATACAATAATGTACCTATACGTGAAATAAACGCATTCGTAGGTATGCTATAAATCTGACTTGAAAACTAACGATCATCGTATATTGTTTATGCAACAAAAAGGAACTCCTTCACAACGTAAAAGTGCCCTTATTTGCATCACTATTTTCCTATAGATTTCTGGGGAGGAGCTGTACAATACCCAAATACCGTCTTCATAAAATGTTGCCGCCAATGATTTGATGTGAGTTTGGAAGCGCTGCCCACTAAGCCACTTCTTCAATTCAGGGTGTTGTAACTTAATTTGTAATCGTCACTATTGTAACGTAATTTACAACGTATTAAAATATTTAATTTAGTAGTACTGTTTTAGGTATTCAAGGAACGGAACTAAACTGACTATATCAATGTCCAACGAATGATAAAGTTATCTACAGGTAGGTACAACACAATAATAAATTATTTACGCTTTACGCAAGTCCTAAAACAGGGAAAAGATGGAAGTATATGGGTGTTCGAACAAATTGCTCAATGAGCCGATGAGGGCGGCCATTATCATGGATCAGAACAATTTATTCCAGAAGTCGGCATTCCTCTTCCATCGACAATTCACTTACCTATGGTGAATATTTACAATATTGAATAATTAGGCCCAAGCTCTCCAAAATGTTTTCTAAAAGTGTCCTAGTAATAGAATCATTTGGATAGGCCCAACGCTTGAATTGATCTACACCTTTTTACTTCCACAATTTTACTAAGTATTGTCGGAAGTGTTCACCTTCGTATACAAATCAGTTTGCTTGCGAAAGTGATATAAGTTCTAAATAAATCATCATTACTTTCTGTTATAAAATATTTTGTCTTGATGTTATTTTGTAGACGTATATTCCCATTTATACTCCCTAAGTATGTTATAACGATTAATAGTATCAACATATTTGTTTTGGAGCATTAATGAAATATTAATACCTCTATTTGTAGTATATTTACCCAAACATTTGCACAGCTGTTAAATCGTCCACATAAAAAGATTACTTTGATATATAGATATTATACCCTCTTGCTTTAAAATACCGTTTATGTGTACCTACACATTTTCCTATAACTTTATACCCTATAATCCTCCACCTAACAATAGACATAAAGGGGAGTTTATATAAAAGCAAATAGTAATGAAAATAATTATACAGGGTGTCCCACTGCTTCGTAATCGGTCGATAACTCAATGTGGGTTGAAGATACAGAAAAAAGTTTCAAATAAAGCTTGCTTTGATTTGAATTGCGCATCTTTTAAAAATATTCTAATATCTACAGCATGTTACATTTTCACGTGGCAGGAAAGTGTCACTTTTTTTAAATGGCACACAGTGTATTTTTTTCTCTTAATGTATCGACCAATCATATTTATATCGCGCCTGAAATTTTTTTTGATATTGGATGTGCGGTTGCCAAGTTATTAATTATTTTATCAAAATTTGGTACAATTCAAGGTCGGACTATAATATTCATAACTAAGTTATTCTTCAAAAAAGGAAAAATTTATTTAACGAATAATATTACCCTAATGTCGTGTTACTCTACAAAAAAAAACTAAGTGATTAATTTTATACCGAGTGTTTAAAATGAGAATTCAAACAAAACAAACAAAAGTACAAATAATAATACCAGGAAATAATACACCGTTGAATAGGGTTTTTTGTCGAGAATTTGATGGTAAATAAAAATACAGGGTGTTTCATTTAAAATATTCGTATAAATTCTATTTAAAGTTCACAAAGTTTGAATTCTCATTTTAAACACTCGGTATAAAATTAATCACTTAGTTTTTTTTTGTAGAGTAACACGACATTAGGGTAATTTAGTTTTTTTTTGTAGAGTAACACGACATTAGGGTAATATTATTCGTTAAATAAATTTTTCCTTTTTTGAAGAATACCTAACTTAGTTATGAATATTATAGTCCGACCTTGAATTGTACCAAATTTTGATAAAATAATTAATAACTTGGCAACCGCACATCCAATATCAAAAAAAATTTCAGGCGCGATAAAAATATGATTGGTCGATACATACAGAAAAAATACAGGGTGTGCCATTTAAAAAAAAGTGACACTTTCCTGCCACGTGAAAATGCAACATACTGTAGATATTAGAATATTTTTAAAAGATGCGCAATTCAAATCAAAGCAAGCTTTATTTGAAACTTTTTTCTGTATCTTCAACCCACATTGAGTTATCGACCGATTACGGAGCAGTGGGACACCCTGTATAATGTAGATCCAGTTTACTATGTTATTAAGTAGAATTCATCTATCCATATTATCAACGTGAGTTGATTCATGTTAGTTAGATAGTTAGTTCGTTCGTTCATTGATTCGTTCGTCTCCACGATAACTCGACTTCTAGGAGGTCGAGCTTGGTCTAAAACATTCCTAATTTTCAAACTTAATTTAAGTTCGAAGATGGAACAAATATGACGACCTTTGACCTCCGAAAATTGCGCAGAAAATTGGGAAATTTCAGAAAACTTAACGCGTTTGACAGTTCGTGCGTTTGACAGTTGGTGCGTTTGACAGTTCGCACGCCAGAACTGCAGAACCGTTTGTTTAGATCGGTTTGTGAAGCCAAGGCAAGGATAGCGTAATTGCAGTCGCATGTATTCATTTATAGGCCAGTCAAATTAGATTTTTGGTGAAAAAGTGATGCTAACTTTACGGGACTTTTTCAGGGTTGTTTGGGAAGTTAAGGAGAGCTTAAATCTAAGTTTGCGTATCCCCAGACCCCGTGGGATTTTTTAAGGGGGCGGGGGAAAGGTAAAAAATTTGATTTCGCTATAACTCGGCAGCAATTGATCGTACAGAAAAAATAAAAAAAGAGTTCTGTAGGTTTGTTGAAGCTCTACAAGTTTCCGTTGGACGACTTTTCCCGAAAATTAATATTTAACGATTTATCGTAAAAAAACATTAAAAAAAGTAAACTTTTTTGGTCAACAAATAGAATTTGTTCATGTATAAGAAAGTTGTAGAACAAAATCACCGTGTCAGATTTTTCGATCGGTTGAAAAATAAGGTCGAAGGGAGCGTCTGAAGGTGTGCTATCTATTCGGGCCCCTCCGGCACCGGCGCGGCGCGGGCGGCTCGACGCTGCGGCACGCGCTCGGATCTCGGCGCGTGTGTCGCTTATATCTCTGTGCCAATGAATCGGAATTAAAAGTAAAAATCGTAAAAAAACAGTAAAAAAAAGTAAACTTTTTTGGTCAACAAATAGAATTTGTTCATGTATGAGAAAGTTGTAGAGCTTGAAAAAACGAACAAAATCGAAAAAAAGTTTATTTTTCATTTCGATTCATTGGCACAGAGATATAAGCGACAAACGCGCCGAGATTCGAGCGCGTGCCGCAGCGTCGAGCCGCCGCACCGGTGCCGGAGGGGCGCAAATAGATAGCGCACCTTCAGACGCTCCCTTCGACATTATTTTTCAACCGATCGAAAAATCTGACACTGTGATTTTGTTCTACAACTTTCTGATACATGAACAAATTCTATTTGTTGACCAAAAAAGTTTACCTTTTTTACTGTTTTTTTGCGATAAATCGTTAAATATTAATTTTCGGGAAAAGTCGCCCAAAGGAAACTTGTAGAGCTTCAACAAACCTACAAAACACTTTTTTTATTTTTTCTGTACGATCAATTGCTGCCGAGTTATAGCGAAATCAAAATTTGTACCTTTCCCCCGCCCCCCTTAAAAAATCCCACGGGGTCTGGGTATACGCAAACTTGGATTTAAGCTCTCCTTAACTTCCCAAACAACCCTGAAAAAGTCCCGTAAAGTTAGCGTCACTTTTTCATAAACCCCCTTTTTTGTCTAATTTGACTGGACTATTATGGTAGTTTGCGCCAGGACCAGGATAGCGTAATTCAGTCTAATTATTGTAGTTTGCAATGCAATGTTATCCAATTGTCAACATCATAACTAACATAGTAATTAAAATCTATAATATCTTACTATAATATGTTATTGAAAATGATAAATTAAAACATTAAGGGATGTGCGAGTATTAAGTGTGTACACTCTCTCATCAGTGTTGGCTTCTTGTTTTAATGACGTTCGTATATGGAAAAGCGGGGCATATGACACTACGCCGAATGCCCACAACGCCGACACGCTTTTTTGATGGTCCATATCGCCGACTGAGGACACTACGCCGACGGACACTACGCCGACAGTGCCCACATCGTCGACAAGTGTACAAGGGATACTTCGCCGAATTTTTCTCTGTGGACACAACGCCGGCAATTTGAATTGCAGAGTCGATTTCGAGTAGCAGATAAAGAAGTATTACTGTCAAATTAGGAATTAGGACACTAATGTTTGTTGTTTTGATAAGTTTAGAAATTCGTAAATCTCGTTACAATGGAATTATGTATTTATAGATTTTGTGAAATTTGGAATTAAAAAGGTTGGATATGGTTTGAACGTTAAAACATTACCTAACGTAATATCATTATTTTTAAACTTATTTACGTAATTAAATGTTGCACTTGACAATGAAAAAGTATCTATCAATTGAAAAAATATATACTAAACCTGCAAATAACCTAGGCGCTTTAGTGGCAATCTACGTTTAAGTTTTGCATTTTGCATTCTGCAATTAAAATAAAAATTCGTCGAAGTGTCCCTTGTATACTTGTCGACGATGTGGGTACTGTCGGCGTAGTGTCCGTCGGCGATATGGGCATCATCGGCGTTGTGTCCCTTGTCTACTTGTCAACGATGTGGACACAGTCGGCGTAGTGTCCGTCGACATAGTCTCCCTAGTCGGCGATATGGGCCATCAAAAAATCGTGTCGGCGTTGTGGGCATTCGGCGTAGTGTCCCGGCCCCGAAAAGCGTATCTGTACCTTTTTATAATCTAAGTCCTGTGTGGCGACATGTGATCCCGGTACACAGTCGCTTACATACTGAAGAGCAACGATTGATTCCCATTGGCCGACCAATGACAACGCGTCGACACCCGCCAGAATCCTTTATAAGCGAACGCTGTGGCCCACAGAAATCAGTCAGAAGTCATAGTCGCCAACGAAAGCAGCCAACACCGACCAGTCCAAACATATCATTTTTTAAATAAGAGCCCCTGCATATTATGCCAAATACGGATTGCCCACATTTTTTCGAATCTTTTGATATAAGGTTTTGCTACGTTATACAGAGTCCTTTAAAAGTTATGGACACGTTTATGTTAAAATTGTAGCTAAATCAACGCCCTCTAGCTTACTGTACGTTACAGAAAAAGACAATTTCTTGGCTAATCGAGTTTCGCATTTTTAAAGCTTGACATAAAATCAAGTCAAGACTACAAAAAACCAAGCCAAGCTTATTTGTTTCAAGCTTTTCCCAAGCTTTCAAGCTTTATACTTCTGAGCATTTTTTTATTATTCCACGGAACATAATTCTTAGAAGATCCAGCTGATAATTTTGCACTCTACCATAAAATATATTCATTCGGTATAAAAGAAGTAGAGCAGTTTCAAAATCTCGTGGCACTCGAGATGCGCCGCAGGATTTAAAACAATTTCGAAAAGTAAGCATGACGTTATACGTCGAGAAACATCGGTAGGTAAAGTGCCATCCTAAATATGTAGAGTAAATAAATATAAATGTAATTATTTATAAAACTTCATATTAGTATCGCAGTATCGCTTTTAAATAAATCCCGCCGCGCATCCACGAGATTTTGAAACTGCTCTACCTACGTATAATTCAGGGTAGATATTTGAGATAGAGTCTGTGCTCTACTCAAACAAAATATACCATTAGTAGGTATGTTGATTCGATTTAGTAAGAAAAGAATATTTTACTTAAAATTATTGTAGGTAATAGTTATTTATTTCATACTGACTAGTAATCTGTGTTTTACCAGACTCGTACGAGTCCGGTAATAGTAGTTTACGTTACAAGTCCGGGAAATAAGATTTTACAGTAACGAGTGAGATGTTTCTGGACGAGGCGACGAAGGAGCCGAGTCAAGAATTTCGAAACGAGTACTGTGGAAATATTTCCCGGACGAATATCGTATAACGTTTTATTTCATCCTGTGAACAAATTTCCTATTAACTTTATATAAAATTTGACGTTTCCAAAGTCATTTCACTTTATGTTACTATGGAAACCTTTGTATTCGGGTACAAAATATAGTACGATAAAGTTTCACTTCCGGACTGAAATGAGTCCGGAAAGTGAAAGAAAATGACACAGGATGAAATAAATCGTATTTACCGTACTATAAATTGTATTTATACCGTACTATAAGAGCGTCCAAGCCTCCAAATGCAGTATGGAGCTTATGGGAAAATAGTGCAGGATTGTCAAACCTATTATGCCAATAGATTACTGCACCCACAAACCACTAAAAATAGACTGTCCACTGCTATCACGGACGTAAAAAAACAAATGGACTGCTAATTATGTTGAAATAATTGTCCCCTGCCTGTGCGCCGCCATACTGTGCTCAATCACAGAATAAGTAAGGGGACCTTATTCTGTGGCTCAATTTTGTATTGGTGTATTTCTAAGGAGGAATGACCCTGAAAATTTAGCGGTTATATTTGAAAATTGCAATTTATAATTTGTCATTTCATTATTTCTGAATTTCAATTCTGTAACTATATTTTCATCATCACTTGCTTGGTATCAACGACGATTCTGCTGCTGAAACTATTTGTAAAATTTCTTCTGGAACGTAGTTTTCGATGTACTCCAAAATGGCATAATTATGTGTAACCATTTAACAAACAAAACTTGTTTATTTACACACGACAGTCGACACATAGCTTGATGTTTCCAACGAAACATCAAGCTCTATTCATACCATTGAACTGTACGCTATGTATAGCGTACAGTTCAATGATTCATACTAATGTACAGTAAACGCCAAACAAAATCCGTTGCACGTCATCAATCAGCTGATAATTGACGTCCCTGCCGTAAATGTAACGGCATAAAAATCGTGAAAATTCGACCTGTAAAAATTAATTTCATCAGAATTTTATGATCGCCACGTTGGTAACCATGGATTGTTTTCAGCAACGTTGCCAATGCCAATTCCATAAGGTATCGATTTTGTAATGTTTTGTTGTGGTTATGTTTTGACTGTCACAATTTTGAAGTTTTGATTTGGTTTTTTATTTATTATAACTAAAGTTACGAGTGAACTCAGAAGTTTTATTTGCGTTACCTTCTTTAAATTACAATCTGGCAACGTTGCCCTCAATCTACGTCACTCACATTATATGACGTGCAACGGATTTTGTTTGGCGTTCACTTTATATAAAAAATGTCAAATATGAAAGCAACGAACATTGAACTGTACGCTATACGCAATATAGCGTATAGTTCAATGGCAACGAAAGGTAAGATATAAAACATTGAGGTTAAGTCAAAGACTTTGAAGTTTGCACTACTTTCGATTTGACGTTTGAAATTGCCAACTAAAATCGATCTCTACAAGAAAATAACTAACTAAGAGCACAGTATGGCGGCTCCCATGGTGGGGACAAATAAATGTTGCCGGTACGTACCAATTAGCAGTCCATTTGTTTTTTATACGTCCGTGACTGCTATAGGAAAATAGTTGGTAGAGAAATGCGGGTGTTGACTTCACAAGAGGAAAGGGGATTTGTAGGTTGGTTAACCTGTTCACAAAATTATTTGGTACTGAGAATTATAAAATTAAATTGACATTTGCTGATTCAAACGAAGCGATAAGTGTTTGAGTTTATGGCGGTATTTTTCGTTTAAAATATGTGAAATAGGTACATCAGCGTCACATAATCGTTCATTATTGGGTTTTGCGTTTATATTTTGTTGTTTATTACTTTTTGACTTCTTATGTATTAAAGTTTATAGTTTTCTGGTAAGTTTTTAAACTTGCGTACCTACCTATATTTACTTGGCCTATTTGTTAGACTTAGAACATAACATGGTCCCCGCATGTGTAACATGAAGAATAGGAATAGAAAAGTCCGTAGATTTAGGTTTCCAAACCCAAAACATTTATGTTTAAAGCTCATTTTTAACAAATGGGTTGAATTTATTAATGGAGAATTTAAAAATTGGACATGGGTTTCCCTTTATAAAGTGACATTATTATAGACTTCAGCACAATTTTATTACGTAATGATGCATTTCTAATAGATAAAGTAAGCTTGAAACAATATTATTTTTTTAATTGATTATATTTATGAGTAGGTAATAGTCTTCATATCCACATTTATTTCAGAATTATGAAGAAAAAACTGTTGCTGAACGTTCCAAAAGTGTTGTTATATGCCAGCATTGCATTGTAAAATTTCAACAAATTCACCGACAGATGTATTACTTTGTAGAATAGGTACCTACTGTTTTCACTGTTATATATCATGTAAATTGTAACTTAATGTCTTATTTCATTTTCAATAGATACATAAATGATAAACATAACCATAAATATGATTTTATTAAAACAATAACCTTACTTTATTTGAATTCAAATTTTCCCCCAATAAAGCATTAACCAATAAGGTGCTGTAGGCGTCACTCAACCTACCCTTTTCCTCTTGTGAAGTCGCCGTCCCGCATTTCTCTACCAACTATTTTTCTATAGAAGTGGACAGTCTATTTTTAGTGGTTTGTGACTGCAACTATAATACCGTAATACGGTTATAATAATACTGTATGTACGGTACGTGAGACACAATTTCTAACAAATTTAGATAAATTTGGTATGTAGGTACTTTCTGAAAAGAAGATTTTTAATAAACGGTGTTAGTTTAATTCGATAAATATTGTAGAAGAAGCGGGTAATAAATTTGACAGACAGTACAAGGAGTTCATGACAATTGATGTTATTAAATTACATTTCACGTTTGACAACATTGCTGTGAAGAACAAGGATACCGTTATTTGGAAATGACTAAAGATAGTAAAAGAGAGAGTTACTCCATAAGAACCCATACTGCACGGGAGGTTTGGGCGCTCTATAGAAGTTTTGTACCCGAATACAAAGGTTGCCATAGCAACATAAAGTGACATGACTTTGGAAACGTCAAATTTTATATAAAGTTAATATAGAAAAACTCTTAAGAAATGAATCTACGGCCAGTTTGAAATAAAATGTTTTACATTATTTGTATGTTAAATCAGATTACGTTACTCGTTTCGAAATTCCTGCCTCAGCTACGCTTCGCCAATAAACATCTCACTCGTTAACCTTGATTTACCACACTCATATGTAAAAAAAATTACCAGTAGATTAAAGTGACCATTCGTACTGATTTTATCAGGACAGTACTGATTTTGAGCATAGCTTTCTGATTTTTTCAAAAAAAAAATCAGTACGCAAAATGTCCTGATTTTTTGGTTACTGTACTGAATGTACTGAATTTCGGTTGTTTCGAAGCATGACTAATTTTTCGTTAGGTAGTTATTAATTACTTTTACATTTACAATAAATTCCAGATGATATTCCGTGAAATACCTACCCAAATGTTAATTAAACTAAACTTACGATATGCTAAAATAAAATTTTACGGCTATCATAGTTACGAGCAGTGACCAATTCACACGATATCGTTTCTAGAACGTTTTAGCACATATTTATTATAATGTACTTTAGAATAATAATTTGTTTTATAAAATAAAAATAATCCTTTAATTTCGCAACAATCTTTTTTTATCACCCCAATAACAGCAAAAGCAATAGTTGCTTTACTTGTGTATGTTATTATTTTTAAACCCCTCCTCTTAGATTTTCTTAGATCTGGTATTTTTTTTTATTTTTTGGAGCTGAAATTAGGGAATCAGTGGCAGAAATAGGTATAGTCATTTGAGAGCGTCAAAATGTTCTATTTTAACTCAAATTTTTTGAAATTTTCCGGGCGAGTGCCCACGGACCCCCCTTCCCTCGGGGGTACGGAGTACCCCCCAGACCCTCCGGTCACGTTCAGAGTGTCCTGATTTTCATCTTATTAATTATGGTCACTTTACAGTAGATATACATATACCGGGTGCTGATCCCACCCATCCCACCGCTCGGTAGTAGCATTTTACATGTAAAATCGTGACTATGCAATTTCCTGCTCCCCTAATTGTTTTAGGGCCAAAACATAAGGGTACAAAAGTCTTCAAAACTAAAAATGCTACCTGAATGGTATATTTTCTCCAACCAAAATTCTACTGTAAAAAAGAAGATGAAGAATTAAATGTCGAATTAGAATTTGCAAAAATCACATTGCCATGACAGCGGTCTTTTTGAGCATTTACTTTGATCTTAAAAATTCCAACTAGCTTTTTGTTGTTATTTTCTTTGATTCTTATTACTTTGATTTGATTGGTAAGTATACCTTTTTATTCTCATTATTTAAATTAAGTTCGACTTTACAAATTATAAGTTTAAATTTATTAAATTCACTGTTTACTTTGTACTTCCAGTACTAATGAAAACGTCAAGATTCTACATTATGTTCATAACGCAATTATTTTTATGTCATACTACCTTATTATTTTACCATAACAACTGCAGAAACAAGAAACATTTTGATTTTATGAAAAAGCCCAAGCGCGAAAACGTCAATAGGTATTCATTAGATACCAAAAACTAAAAATTAGCCTATATTTCTTCTACCTCTTGCAATTTTAATTACAATTATTTTAATTTTCTGTTGCATAAAACCAAATATTTCAGTGAAATTATCACATTTTTATATTACTACAGATCGTACGGAGAAAGATTGCCTCAAGGTCGGATGCGCACTCGTATAATTGTAAATTTTCCAAGCTTGGCAATCATATGATACCAGTGGTGTCGCCGCTAAATTCCGTTTAATTCGTAACATCTGGCTTGAATATTAAAAAAAAATAATTTTTGTCTTAAATGAGTATATGTGATTTAATTTTACATGTACACGTATTTTTTCTTACTTGTTACTAACATATAAATTTAAAAACACTGCGAGTTTTATTTCCTCATAAAAAGCAACGCCAGTGTTAAACGTGGAAAAAGCAGTTTACATGCCGATCGCTTCCGAATACACGAAGTTCACCTGCGCACCCGAAGCAATCTTTCTCCGTACGATCTGTATCTATTATAGATAGAAGCATAACAAAATATTATCTACAGCTCGTTCAACGAAATTTCCGATGCACGTCATAAGTGGAATAAATTGACGTACCAAACCTAACACTTCACTAAGAAATGCTTTGCAATGGATAAATCAAGTAACATTTTCATTGTAAGGTTGGTACTCGAAACCAACGTTGCCAAACTGAATCCTGTTATTAAAATGGGTTTTTAGGTTATGTTTGACAGTTCAGTGGCTTCTTTCCGTTCTTTCACTCGTTACTTGTATTTGTTTGTCTTCACTTTATAATTTGTGAATATATTCAAAAAACTGTTCTTTTCAGAACAAATTTTGTCATAAAGTTGTACTTTGTACTAAGTTATTAACATGCCGAAGCATTTAAACAGCACAGCTAAAAAACTCGTAGCATCGTTAATCAATTATTTTGAAAAGGAGCGTGATAATGGGGGTCCATTATTACCTCTACAGGCTGTAAGAGAAGTAAGTAAAGAATTTCATTTAGCTTTATACAGTAATATTTCAAATATCTTTTGTAGCGAGTTGCCCAAGCTTTAAATGTGAGCAGTTCTACAGTTAGTGCCATTTCAAACGCAGTGAAGAACAACGAACTGCTAAACTCACCTTCAAAACACCGTCCGCACCCTAAATCGGTGACAGATATTATACACTTGAATGTTAATTCGATTAGAAATGCAATATATGAAATGTATGAAAAAAGTAGGTAAGTACTTATGCTACCACCTCATTTCATGGAGCTGAACTTGAATTGAACAATTGCAGAAATACATGTTACGTTAGCATCGATTCATGAGAGGCTTCGTAAAAAGGAAATGGTTCCCGTACATCTTTATACACAACATTAAAAGATATTGCCTTTAAATGGAAGAAAGATGAACCAAGAAGAGGTTTGATGGAATTCCCGTACGTGGCCAGTAAAAGAATTCGGTTTCTACGACAGTACAAAGATTTTAAGGAGGAGGGACTGTACCAATTTGTGTTTCTTGATGAAACGTGGGCAGGTATTTCAAAATGGAAATGTACAACGTTCATGGCAAGATAGCAACCTGAGGAGTGTAAAAACCACTAAAACTGATGGGAGAGGTTATTTTTTATAGAATGGATTCATTGACTTATAGATAAGCACCAATTTTACAAGCAGCGTAAATTCGTCGTTTGCGCATTGCCGCGCTCGCCTTCTAAGGTGACTACGACTGTACTATTTCCGAAGATTCCATGATAACCCTTTTATTGATAGAATGATTTGTCCTTTAGAGGTAATTTTAAGAATTGCTTTGTATTAAAGTGTTAAATATATGCAATTATTACATTTTCAAAATGTTCATTAAAGCTCTATTACACATTTTATTCTTTTAGATTTTACGTTTAGGTAATCCATAATATACATATTTTACATAATATGTATGGTTTAATCCAAGGATTTCGTGATCTAACTTGAATGATTTGTAGTAATTTTTCAATTCAATTGAACTACAATGGTAGTAGTTACAATGATTTCATAACAGTTTTAATGTTACAGATATTTCTTGGCAATACTGCATTGCAATGGCGTCATCAAATTTATGACGTGCATCGGAAATTTGGTTGAACAAGCTATACCCCTTTTCGTGTGCGGTGACGCCAGCACGCCACTGAAGTAGTATAGCTTGTTCAACCAAATTTCCGATGCACGTCATAAATTTGATGACGCCATTGCAATGCAGCATTGCCGAGAAATATCTGTAACATTGAAACTGTTATGAAATCATTGTAACTACTATCATTGTAGTTCAATTGAATTGAAAAATTACTACAAAACATTCAAGTTAGATCACGAAATCCTTGGATTAAACCATACATATTATGTATATGAAAGAATAAAATGTGTAATAGCTTTAATGAATATTTTGAAAATGTAATAATTGCATATATTTAACACTTTAATACAATAAGCCATTCGTAAAATTACCACTAAAGGGCAAATCATTCTATCAATAAAAGGGTTAACAGGGAATCTTCGGAAACAGCTACATGAAATGAGGTGGTAGCGTAGTACTTACTTTTTCATACATTTCATAATATTGCATTTCTAATCGAATCAACATTCAAGTGTGTAATATCTGTCACCGATTTAGGGTGCGGACGGTGTTTTGAAGGCGATTTTAGCAGTTCGTTGTTCTTCACTGAGTTTGAAATGGCACTAACTGTAGAACTACTCACATTTAAAGCTTGGTGTGTGGCTTGGGCACAGGGGTACTCTGTGGCTTGGGCATAGAGTTTGGGCAACTCGCTACAAAAGATAGTTGAAATTCTACTGTATAAAGCTAAATAAAATTCTTTACTTACTTCTCTTACAGCCTGTAGAGGTAATAAAGGACTCCCATTATTACGCTCCTTTTCAAAGTAATCGATTAACGATGCTATGAGTTTTTTAGCTGTGCTGTTTAAATGCTTCGGCATCTTAATAACTTAGTTCAGCTTTATGACAAAATTTGTTCTGAAAAGAACAGTTTTTTGAATATACATATTCACAAATTATAAAGTGAAGACAAGCAAATGCAAGTAACGAGTGAAAGAATGGAAAGAAGCCACTGAACTGTCAAACATACCAACATAACCTAAAAACCCATTTTAATAACAGGATTCAGTTTGGCAACGTTGGTTTCGAGTACCAACCTTACAATGAAAATGTTACTTGATTTATCCATTGCAAAGCATTTCTTAGTGAAGTGTTACGTTTGGTACGTCAATTTATTCCACTTATGACGTGCATCGGAAATTTCGTTGAACGAGCTGTACATGGAGTAGCCTTGTTTATAACCTAAATAAACAAAAATTAATAGTGACTGGTGACTGGTTAGATAATCACCCTCATGTATTCTAATTATTATTTGTTAACGAGTAGGTAAATAAGAATTGTTATATACTACTCTGACCGATCTAGGTGTATTTTTCAGATTCAATATTACTTAACCAAACATTTTATAGTTTAATAAAGAAATTAAAGATGTCAAATTTAACAGCTCCAGTTGCAACAGCAATTAGAAAAAAATTAAGTTCAAATTTAAATGTACTTCACCTTGATATTCTTAATGACTCTTACATGCATAATGTCCCAAAGGGCGCAGAAACACACTTTAAAGTTGTTGTCGTTAGTGATCAATTCAATGGACTTTCTTTAATTAAGGTATGTTCTCTTAGTGCCGCTGTACATGAGCCGCAGTTTGCAGTCGGACCGACCACACAATTGCGGTCGCCCCATAAGAAACTACAGACGCACATTTCGACAGCAGTGAACGCCCGTGTACATATGGTGCAGTATTTCTTATGGGGGACTGCAGTTCGCCGGAACGCGACCGCAATTGTGTGGTCCGGTCCGACTGCAAAATGCGGCTCGTGTACGGCAGCACTTAACTGTAATGTAATTTTGATCTTATTGGAATCTTATTTCAGAGACATCGTATTATTCATGACTTATTGAAAGATGAATTACAAAATGGAGTTCACGCATTGTCGATTGAAGCAAAGACGCCAGATCAGTGGGACCCTAAAGATGTTCCTGAGAAAAGCCCTCCATGTAAGGGTGGATTTGGTTTATAAAAATACACCACCTGCATTAGATCATTTTGTGATAACTTTAAATTAAGTTATTAAACAATTCCTGTTATTCGCCTATTTTGTGTTGAATATGTAGGTGACAAAATCGAGTCTATAAAGAGTGTTATTTGTTCAAAAGATATTATCAAAACTCATTGTGTCTTTCAATTGTTACGCTACTACATATAGTGGTTACTTGTATTCTATATTGATTGGTATTGTTATTGAATAAGAACCGAATATAAAGGCAACACATTTCTTTTTAGGTGACCAATTTAGCGTCATTTCCTAAATTGTCACCTGTGATACTGAAGTCTGCAAGTCAAAATCTGGACATTATATTAATTATATTAATTACATTCAGTTTTTTTTAGTACCTCATGTTTTCTGCTTTTTCATGTTGTTTCTATTTTTGTTATGGGTTGCTTGTTGGTCTTTTCTCTTCTCTTCTGGTCTACCAACGTACTCTAAATTATTTAGTTAATTATATTGAAGGTTTTGGAGATTTAGGAAAGGAAATTAGAAGAAACTGTAAAACCCAATTATTCTTGTTCTATCTTTCCTTAACTCACGGCCTTTGCAGTCTGTGGAAGTACCTGTTGGGTATCTCTTATGGTGTATACTTAACTTGCGAATGTTTGCCTGTTATTGAAATTGAACAATTTCGTGACGCCGACTCCAACAGCGGGGGAAGGGGGTACCCAAAAATAACATTGAAAATTTTTCATTGCAGCACATAGATTCTTCAATGAGAAACAAAGTATAAGTTATTTAATTATTCCTCATTAGTCTTACTTTTGAACCAATCATATTTCCTATTTGCGCCAGCAAATTTCTATTTTCAATGTTAAGCAGTTTATTGTAGAATTCAGAGCATGTTATATCCTTACAATAATTGTAAGCAGTTAACCGCAGGCGACCATACCACAACCCTTTCAGCCTCGCCTCGTGTGATATCAAGTGTAAATCAATACATTTCGGGACAAGTCTTCAAATGGGTACAATTCCGATAAATCGGAACATTAGTCTCTCTACATTCAATACCACTGAAGCAAAGATGTATTAGTACATATTATATTAATACCATGCAAATGACTTTAGTAGGTACACTAAATTCTCCAATTTTTATGGGAGGTAATTGATCACTTGAGCCTATTGAATTGAAAGTATCTAAAGTCATTCCCCTATACAAGAAGGGTAATAAGGACGAGGTTTCGAACTACCGACCTCTGTCAATCACACCTGTCTTTTCTAAAATTTTTGAAAAGGTGCTAAAAGCGCAAATTATGCACTACTTTGAAGTAAATAATCTCTTTTCTAATAGTCAATTCGGTTTTCGTCAAAATAGATCTACGGCTAGTGCAATTATGAAGCTGTCCAATACCATTTTGGAATACTTTGAGGCCAATAAAATTTGCATGGGAAACTTCCTGGACTTAACAAAAGCTTTCGATTGCGTTAGTCATGCTATCCTGTGTAAATTGTCAAAATATAATTTTGAACATTCAAGTATCTCGCTAGTAAACTCTTATTTGATCGAGTGACCGATCCCAATATGTGTACTTCAATAATTGCGAGTCTGATTTTAAACATATTACTACCGGTGTTCCACAGGGGTCGGTACTTGGTCCTGTCCTCTTTTTGGTATATTTCAACGACATTACCCATTTAACAGGTCACGATGACTTAATTCTTTATGCAGATGATACCACTCTGCTTTATAAGTGTAATAATTTGAGTGACTATTCGATCGATGCTATTAAAAGTTTCGAAGAGTGGCTAACCGACCCAAAAATAATGTGCGTGTTAATTTCGAGAAATGCGTAATCCTAGTAAAATAAATTTTCTAGGACTGTGTATTGATCCCAAATTAAACTGGTCTGAACAGTGTAGCCAGCTTGCCTCTAAGTTATCTAAAGCATGTTTTGTATTAAGATTTCTCAAGACAATTGTCTCCAATGATGTATTGATTAATGCTTATTACGGCTACTTTCACTCAATCATTAGCTATGCCATCACCGCTTGGGGTCATTCTTTCGGTGTTAAACGGATATTTGCAATTCAGAGACGTGCGATTAGAATAATTAGTAATCTGGGCTATAGAACTTGCTGTAGACACAAGTTTGCGGAGCTTGGCATCTTGACCCTTCCAAGTGTTTATATTTTATATTGCATTCTGCATATTAAAGAAAATATTATGGACTACCACACGATACACATAAACACGGTATGCTGATTATTTGTATCAAAGGCGTTCGCTTAGCGCATGACGTCACCCGAGAAGTAACGGCGTTCGGTGTAGTCGTAACGATAACGATAACTCCTTTGTTTACAACTTTTTGAAAAAAATATATTAATAAAAGTTTTAGGAATTCTTATAAGGAACATTTTATATAAGAATAAAATTTTCACAAATATCAACCCTTATCGAGATATATGGAAAAAACTGCTTTTGCAGTTTCATTACAAAATCGGTCATAGTTTTCTTGTTTATCGTTTCTCAGAAAAATTATTCAAGTAAAAGATGTAGATATTAATATGATCAATATTTTAGATATATATAATATTTTCACAGAAAGCAACCCTTAACAAGTTATTTCGATATTTCTGAAAGTAAGCAACCCTTAAGTATGAAATCGCTCGTATCTTTTTTATTTTTAACTTATGAGGAAAAACATGTGAATAAATATTATAGAAAATTATCTTTTGAGCATTTTATGTCGGTATGAAAATTTCTCAAAAGTCAACCCTTAACGTGATATATCGAAAAAACCAGAAACGGTCTATATTTTACTACAGTGACATTATTGTTATAGTACCTATAATTCGGTAGGTATACAGGGTATACCACGGAACCCGTTCATTAGAAGTTTCTGGGGTCCCTTACTACTTATGAATTTGAAACTTTCAGGTTAAGGATAACCCATAGCCTTCTTTTGTTGTAAAATATTGTCAATGTTGTACAACTTCTGGAAAGACCGGAAATCACCATTCATCTTCTTATTTTAAATAGAACACCCTGTATATTATTGCATTTTTGGATTATACAATCGATTCTGCGTTAATATGTATTAGATTATCATATACCTATCTTCAACTGTTTTTGAGATATTATGATTCTTTTGAAAAATTTGCGCTTTGCGGAGGGATGTTTAATAGCCCACCTTTTGCTCTTCTTTGAACGCAAAACATTCATACTTTACAAACACGAAGTAAAACCATAAGGGTTCACAAAATGCGTTTGCAAACCTATCACAGATTATACTATATATATACTATATATATTCAAAATTAGTGGCAAAGTTAAAAAACTTCAAACACCAAAAAGTCGTTTTTTTCAAATCGAACACCCCGTATATTTTTACATATTTGGAAGGCGATTTAATTTACGCATCGATAAACTATAGGTATCCCTATACCTATCTTTAGCGGTTTTGTAGTTATTAACACTTTTTATCTAATATCGATTAAAACTGCACTTAAAACTTATGCGCATTTGTATTACATATATGCTCTAACCTTCGAACATATAACAAATGTTCGAAGGCTCTAACTAATATTTTAAGATACATTTCATTTTCATACATAATGGATTAATTAAGCACGTAAAATATTACTACAGTAGAAGTCCATTAGTCCGGCATCCAACAGTCCGGAATGCCCGATAGTCCGACATCGCTCCGGAAATTGGTTTTCTCCAAAAGTGTGTCTTTAGAGCAAATAAAAACGCTCGAGAGCTATTCGGAGATCATCCGGAAGCGCTCGGTATTGTTCGGAAACAATTAGCGGCCGGCTAGTCTCAGCTGTCACAACAAATTCAGGTGCAGTGCAGCTCCGTTAATCAATCACGAAGCGTCTTCGCCATTTTTTACAGTACATACATTATATGAAATGTAAAATAAACCTTGTATGTATTTGCATACTGTATTTGTAGTTTAATTATTAACCTAATTGTTCTTATAATTACCGCCCGATAGACCGGAATTTCCGGTAGTCCGGCACCGAGCCGGGCCCGAACGGGCCGGATTATCGGACTTCTACTGTACTACAATTTTAAAGTGGTACAAGCATTTTGAACTTTTACCTGTGGGTAATTAAAGTATTAATTGCAACACTGCCTTGTTACGATTTGGCAGATTTCATTCCTGAAGTCATTATTTCTTAAATATACCCTGTTCAAGTGACCAGCCGTTGCACGTCATTATTCGTGTACCAATACTAAAATTATAATTTACTAAGCAACTTTAATAAAATTTGCATTAAAGCCAAAATGTCATGGTAAGTACAGTTGGTATTAAAAGTCATTAATCGTGTAGGGTTAGCGACCATATATTATCCTCGTCGCACACCTTGCAGTTCGTACTTACAACTTAAAACGTAGTGCGAATATAAACTCATAAAATATCTCGATGTTGTCACGTCAAGTTTTGTTTACTTTGTTAAATTCACCGGTACGCACTTTTAAGCCATTTTTTTTAAATTGCCTTACTAAAAACAGTACTTATCAGTACTCTTATTTTGTTTATGTCTACATTAGTTGTTGTATTTTATTATTACATAGGTATACAGTATCTATTTGTTCCTAACCTAAAAATGTCAGTCTGACAACACGTACATTTGACAACGCTGATTACACGTCATTGATGTAGTAAGTTTTAAGCTATGACGTGCAACGGCTGGTGACTTGAACAGGGTATATGTAAAAGACGCTCAATTGACTTCAAATTTTAATCTTAATACATACAATTACAAGTAATGACGTGCACACCAACTCTCCTGGATACAATTATACTCAAAATATTTCCAATATGACAGTTGAAAAAAACAAACATTTAAATTGACACAATTATTGCTAATTTTTCTCTAAATAAAGAAACAAATTTTTAAAATAATTTAATATGGGATCAGACCAAAGTGATAAAGCAGTATTTAGAATGTATAAGTATATTTTTTCAATTACAAGATTTTAAAAGTATGTATTAGAAATGATGTTATTATGGCTGTGGACCACCATCGTGTTATAGAGAGAGATCCTAAACTTCACAAAGGTCTTAATCCATTATTTTTACCAATGAGACAAGAATTGCACACCTTGAAATTACTTAATACAAAAGTAAGAAGCGATGAACACAAATTCTATTCTTTTTATTTTACCTTTCAGAACAGAAAGGTGAGATTACGAAAGTTGCTTATTGAAGATTATCTTCAAGAGGAAAGTGAACTTCGACAGGTAGGATTGGCATATACTAACACACAACCATAGGTCCTTATATTATAATATGAACAATTATGTACATCATTAAATCAGCTACTTTTTCCATACAATAATAATATGAATACAATCCGATCACTCTTTTTCTTTAATAATTTTCATACTTTAACAATTATATCTTAAAAATTCCTTCTCTAGAAATCACATTTTAATAAAATTTTGCATCAGTGTTAAAATCCTTTCTATTCAGAAAACAGCTTCAATCAGTATCTTGACCATGTAAGAAATTAATATACATACATATACAATTTCATTAAGTCGGAATAAGTTTATTTCGCAGTAGTGTTAAAATAGATTATTTGCATTTATTTATTAGTTTTAAGGTAGGTAGTACGAATTGTATCTTACACAATCTAATAAAAATTATTGTTTCAATCTGACTGATGCTTTCATATCTTCGTCGTCATTTGCTGTATCCCGAATATCGGTGGCATTTTTTACATATTGAGGTCCTGTCTCACCTTTTACGTACTCTTCGCTTATATGTACAGATTTTATTTCTGAACCAGGAACTTCAAACATCGGTTCCAAAAGCAAGGTTTCCTAGAAGTTAAAAACATTTACACAGTTGAAAAAAATAGAGTATAACAAAATGACATCCAAATTGCACAAATTAAACAAAATTGTAAGGTTGAAAACACCATCATGACATCACTAAAATAATTATGTAGAGTAGTTTCAAAATTTCGAGATGCACGGCGGGTTTTGAAACAATTTCGAAAACTAGGCACAACGTTACACAGTTGTCAGAATTAGGATATAAAAGTAAATTGTAGATATTGAAAGTTCATTAGTTAGAATTTATTTCGCATCGTCTTCAATTTCCGAATTCACAGGACGTGCACCTCAGACTCTTTAGTTTTGGAATGATTTCTAGCAATGCTTACGCAGATGAATTATTAACATTTCTAGTAAGGAGTACTAATGTCTGATAAATACCTAAGCACTCTACGTCTAATAAATTGTTTTTATTGTATTGACTTGCTGTAATAATGTTTTTTTAAATCGGCCAGAAAGTAGTACTTTCCGGATTATTTTTAGGCCAGAAAATGTCATTTTGTCGGACCGAGCCGGAAAGTTATTGTGATAGTCCGGTAAAAGTTTTACCGGACTCATTTTTACTTTACCGGACTCATTTTTACTTTCCGGCCTAGAATGGTCAATTGTTCTTCCCGTTTCTGGCCGATTTAAAAAAAAATATTGTACGTAATACGTCCCAAAAGTATTTTTACTGGACTCGCAGGCTTGCAGGACTCGCCTGCGGCTCGTCCTGTAATTTGCCTACTTGTCCAGTAAAAGATCACTTTCGGGACTCGTTACGTAAACTACTCTTATAGTCGCTATGATGAATGTAAATGCAAAACACTAAATATTGACCTAGAACAACGACATTCCTCTCATCTTAATTACCTAATGTTACCTGAAAAGAACCACAGACTATGTGGGTTAGGTAGGGAAAGTATTGGGCATATGGTAGATGAGTGCGAGGAACTGCGGACGGAGAGAAGAAGTTGGAGGGAGACCTTAATTGAGCAAGGGGAACGGTTGGGGTGGATGGAGGAGGTGGAGGAAAGAAGAAGAAAAATGATGGATATGGAGTGGGAAAGAGGGGGATAAACAAATTTTAGTTTACGGTCAAGGGTCCGAATTTTTTGTTGTTTTTGCTTATGCTTATATGTATATTTTGGGGAAAGATAGGAATCTTTTGCAACAAACAAACAAACATCTTTATGTATACAATTTTATAATGCAAATAAAGGTTACTACAGTGAAACCCCTCAAATCCGAACCCCGGAAATCCGAAATCCCGGGAAATCCGAACGAGTTCTTTTGACAAATTAGTTAAAAAATTAACAAAGAAGTACAGTTAGCACACCTAAAAAAGTGTAAATGTGTCTACATACTTATGTCATCCAGGATTGAAAAACGGTAAAAGTTGGTTATTGAAATTCTTTAGGTTAAGGGGGGTTCAAAAACTTTTTTCGATCCAATAGATCCCTGATTTCTATCGCGTTGAAGGCCTCCAAAGCTCTCTTACGTCTGCCCAGTTTGGTGTTCTTCTTAGCCACGTTTCTTTCACCTGCACGCACCTATCTTGGTTTACGTTGGCCCATTCTACTGAAGAAATCTCTACAAATTTGTTTGACGAATTCCGAAATTTTCGAATAATGAGAGCAATTTACGAGGAAATTTAGCCTGAGGTAAAGAGTTGTGATGGAACGACAATTTTTCCTGCTAGTACGCCAAAAGTTCACTCGCCATTGGAAAATACTCTGACTTCATTTTTTGGAAAACTCGCTGTGACCACTGTATTGGTCGGATTGTTGACTTTTATATCTGAAAATGACCCCAATGAACCCTCACGGCAGTTATGCCTATTGAAATCGCATTGGGGTATGCTATTTCTATTGTAACTTTGAAAGAATCGCAAAATCAAGAAAACAGTATCTGTCTCTCTTTGACACATCCTAGGCAGCTTGAAACATTATACTTTTTGCTAAAACTAGGCATATGAGCCGTGGCATGTTCTTAGGGTCATTTTGAGACATAAAACTCCATGATCGGAGCAAAACTATGATCAGAGCGAGTTGTCCAGAAATGCATGCCAAAGTCCAATTTGAACATGGCTTTTATATGGGAGTGCGATTATGAAATTTTTATTACTTAGGACAATTGAACCCCTCCTTAATGACTTTGCACAAACAATGAAATAACAATAGAAACACATAAAATATCACTTGAAATCAGTTATCTTCAATAGAGAACTTGCACATGTCTTGAATATTAATAAATCTGGTATATAATGTAAGTAACAAGTTTATAGAGAGCTGTTGTTAATTATTTCAATTTAAAACTTTATATTTATTGAGATATTAAGGGTTGAAAATATAAGAAGGGGAACAGCATATCACGTGCGCGGATACACTCCAACGGTTGGTCCACGTCACACGATCTTAAATGTCACAAATCAGCTGGCGCGAAGCAACAGTATACGTCATTCGTAAGACGGCGAAAACTGTCGAAACCATTATAACGTCGAGAAGTACTACTTTTCATCGCGCGCCTGTGTTTAATACAGGCAAGCCATGAAAAGTAACTTCTCCGCCAAATAAAATACCTATGCTATTTTTTCTTCAAACTTCCGCAAATTTACCCAAAACATTTATTTTTAAATGGTTTTAAGGGATATTATTAGCGGCGTTCGTTAATTATTTACAATGGAATCAGGTTATATAAAAGCAATTCCGATAATTTGCCAAAATGTTGAGCATTTTACATGTCTCTCTACGCATAATTTTACACCATAAATTTCGTACCTTTTCTATGGAGTAAACATATTTTATCTGGCGTTTTAACTGTTGTATTTGTACACAAAAGTATCACACAGTATTTGTAAGGCATTTTTCTAACAGAGCGACAGGGCTAGTAACAAAAACAATATCGTTCCAATGCATTTTCTTTACGCGCTTGACAAATTGAGTCGTGTGACGTCACACCCAAAAGCGCGCGTTCTAGCAGCGTTTCGGCGTAAATTCAAATCGTTAAATTCAATCAAAATTTTCACCAGTTTTTTAGAAGCTCATATGGGAATGTCATATATCAAAATTTTTGTAATTTTTTGTACTTTTTTTTAATGCAATAAACAAAAACACGTGCAAGTTCTCTATTGTCGAAGTGATGAAAACCTTCTCTCGGAAGCAATTGCGCGCCAGCATCGCATGAACATGACATCGTTTGGCGTGGCTGCTGCGGAACGAGGGCTCGTTATCATGTTATGGATAGTTTTTGGCTAATCCAAACAAATTGAAATCCGAACAGGCTACAGCCCCAATTAGTTCGGATTTGAGGGGTTTCACTGTACTACTACTACCACTGAAATATAAGCAACCTGGAACGCGCACGGTGCATTTAACCTGTAGGAAATAAACCGAGCGTGCGATAGCAAAACGAAGGGACATTGTGTCCTTGTTGTACTCATTCACAGTTAAGCTGTTAAGATTAATCAAACTAGTTTTTTATTACGTATACGATACAATAAAAAAAAATGAGTAAGACACAGACCGAATGTCCCTACAATAATTCCCTTTCTGTCGGCTCGGCTGTAAGTTAAGCGTAAGCGTTCCAGGTTGCTTATATTTCAGTGACTACTACATACATGTCTTAACTACAATTTTGGTTGTGTGTCTTGAAATGCGAAACAAACTTTTGCTCAAGATAGACATACACTGATAAAGAGTGGATCCATGTCTATATTGTAACAACGAACAAATCTTATCACACAGTATAATTGTAGAAAAATGCTAGAATATGAAGTAGAAGAGGAAACACACAGATTAAACAGCAGATTGAAAACTTCATGGTGGAAATATCAGTAGATATTAAATAAGGTAAAAGATATTTAAATAGATCAACAAAATTAAATGTGTAAATTCAATAAACTATCAAAAAATCTTATATTGCAAGGGCCAAGTATGTTATCTCCAAAACCGACTACCCCTTTCAGCCAAATCTTCACCTATAAACTATCTAATTATCACCACATTCGTCGATTATACTCATGGCTAACTTTACTAGGAATTTCAATAGTGGCAATATTCAAACACGTAGATACCACTCATGTGAAGAATTCTTCAAAACCACATCGACACAAAACTCACTCAATGTGATCCACTTCAATATCCGCAGCTTAAACCGTCATTACAACGAACTAAACGCACTTATAAAGATGTCCAAAAACGCATTTGACGTAGTATGTTGCACAGAGACCTGGAGAATCGATAATGCAGACATATACAGTATTGATGGATACACAATCTTATACAACAAAGGTGACTACAACCAAAATGATGGAACAGTAGTCTATGTTAAAAAACATCTTGCCTACACTTCAGAAGTTATTAAAATGGGAGAAATCAAAGCTATAAAATTAATTCTGAAACTAAACAGTGTTGATACACTATCAATTGTAACACTGTACAGACCTCACGGCACAAATGTGGATACGTTTACTCGAAACCTGTCCTCGTTGCTGAGGGATGAAGGAGACAATGTGCTACTTATCGGTGACCTTAACATAAACATACTAAGTATGGACAGTGACACCGAAGACTACCTAAATAACTATAGTGAGCTTGGTTTTCTCCCAGCTATCAATACTTATACCAGAGAACAGGGAAACACCAAGACATGTATCGACCACGCCTTTGTGAAAACTAACCAACACCATAACGTGCGAGCTTCCGTAGTAGAGCTGAACCTCACCGATCACTACCCCATATGTATACAATGGCCTCTAAACAAAAACCTACTGCCCACTAAACAAGCCCAAGTTGTGCAAAGAACTAACTTTGAAAAGCTTCTGTCTGACCTAGCAACTGAGGACTGGAACTCGGTGTGCAACACAAAAAACGCCAACCTGGCTGCAACAGAATTTATAAACAAAATGTCATTCTACATAAAAAAGGCTACCAGAATTAAAACCATATCCAACAAACCCATAAGCAATAATAAATCCTGGATTACACTGAACATCATAGAGCTACTAAATACGAGGGACAAACTGTACCAAGTGTTAAAGAAAAACCCTGATAACGTAATTATCATGGCAGACTACAAAAAACTTAATAGGATAACATCGACTATAAGGAAAGCCAAAGATGATTTTCATAGAGGGAAAATAAACCTAGCATCCAATGAACCCAGAAAACTATGGAGAACAATAAAAGAAGTAATTAATGAAGACACGTCGGGTTCAGACTCTATTACCTCCATCAAGGCTCCAAATGGAGAACGCATTACTAACAAGCAGGATATGGCAAATATCCTTAACGAAAATTTTGTTAACATTGGATCGACGCTTGCCTCGAAAATTACTAGAGCTACTCCGAGCCTGAAAGAGGATATTGTAACACCAGACTCCATTTTTTTGACACCTGTATGTGGCTCCGAGATCTCCAACACCATAAGCATGCTCAACATAAGAAAATCGACAGGCCTGGATGGAGTTTCTGCCCTAATGCTCCAAAAATGTAAGGACTATATCGTAACTCCTATTTCACACATCATAAATTGCGCATTCACAACCGGTATATGCCCGGCATCGTTTAAAGAGGCGCTTGTAGTACCTATCTATAAATCTGGAGACAAAAGCCTTCCACTTAACTACAGACCTATATCAGTACTAACAGCACTCTCCAAAATATTTGAGAAATGTCTCCACAACAGACTAATGAAATTTCTTACCAAACACAACATCCTAAACAAACAACAGTTTGGATTCAGAAAAGGGATCTCCACCGACCATGCGATCGCAGCACTAGTGAAGGAACTCTACACAGCGTTAGACAACAGTAAACCTGCACTAGCAATTTTCGTGGACCTTGCAAAAGCCTTCGACACCCTGAATCATAAAACCCTATTGAGTAAACTACATTCGTACGGTATTAGAGGAGTGGCACTGGACCTGTTACGTGACTACCTGACAAGCAGAATTCAAAAAGTCAAACTCGACTCGGTCATCAGCACCCCCCTCACAACTAATTGTGGAGTACCACAGGGATCGATACTAGGGCCACTACTATTCATAGTATATATAAACGACTTATACGACTCTTCCTCAAAAGGCACAATAATAAGTTTTGCAGACGATACAGTGGTAGTTTACACAGGAAAATGTTGGGATGAGTTACTACAGCTGGTGAAAAGTGACTACCCTGAGATAGTACATTGGTTCGAACAGAACCACCTTACAGTGAATAGTGACAAAACAGTTGAGATGATGTTTGGGAGTTATCGTGACAGCATTCCGGACATCAAAAAACTATCCTTCCCCCTACTTAATACTGAAATAACTTGTGCCGGGAAAACTAAGTATCTGGGAATATGGGTAGATAGCCACCTAAGATGGAATCACCACATAGATTGGATAACCAGCAGACTGCGGTATATGTTGTATATACTCAGACGCCTCAGAACGATCCTAACCCGACGACAACTTACAACGATCTATCATGCCCTGTTTGCTTCCGTGATGACCTATGGCATAGTCGGATGGGGCGGAGCATACGACAACATATTCAACAGTATACAAGTGCTACAGAATAGAGTGCTAAAAACAATGTACTTTAAAAGCAACACCTACCCAACGGTGGACCTATACAAGGAGGCACGAATATTAGAGGTCAGGAAAATATTCTACTTAAAAGCAACACTACATTGTGCAGTAAATGATCCATTCGAACCAAGCAACTTGGAAGGGCCTCACACAAGAGGGAAAAGCTCAGGAACAGTAAAAGTACACAGGTTTATGAAAAGCATCGGAAGGAAATGTTACAACTATATAGCGGCTAAAATATATAACAAATTTATCCAAACATGCCAACAGGTGCCTACAACAAACATAAAGCAAAAGCTGAAAAACTACCTATTACACACACCTTTGAATGACATTACAACCTATACAAAATAAAATAATCAGTATCAGTGATCTGTGTGCAATACTCGAAGACTGTATCTTCTTCTCTTTAAACCACTTATGTTCACTCTTTTACTTATGATAAGTATACAAACCATTACTACAGATAAGGACTAAGGTCCTCGTGTAGATTTAGGACGACTACCTACCCTACATGTGTATATATACCTATTAGATGTACGAACCTACCAACAAATAAATTATTATTATTATTATTATTATCTGTCTCTGAATATAGGTGCTTACAATTTTCCGATTACCAACCCTTCCTGTATTTGATGCAGGTGTTGTTAAGGGTTACGGTTAAGTTAGGTATTGGAATCAACATCGAAGTTTGGTGAGAGGTGAGAGTGAAAGTGTTGGAAAAGAGAAATGGAAATTAATTTCCAATACAAAGGAAAACTGATTCAGTGCTGGTGTCAGCAGTAGTAGATTTTCAAAGATGTTATTTTTGAACTTAAAATACTCTTAAAACAATTGAAATAAACTCAAAAACAGTATCTTTTATCTTAAAAACAACCACATCTCAATATCATTATTAATAATGACACTATCACCGTGAACTTCCCCGAGTCATCCTTCATATACAAAAAATAATTGATTATGCCACAATGACTTCTTTATATAATCCAGGCCCGTGCGCAAGGGAGGGGTTTTGGGGGTTCAAACCCCTCCCATAACCCGTTGAAATATAAGAAAATATAATTTTAATAAAGTTGATTAAAGTTGATAATTAAAATATTACAAGAAATTGACATTAAGCGACATGTTTCGATAAAATTACACCCCATTTCCAGTTTTAGCTTTTACAACATCCAAACATGGACCAAGTCAATTTACAACACGCTAACCGAGCAACCCTGGCGTCCCTGGCCCATAATTACAAAAAGTAATTTTATCGAAACATGTTTTATGAATGTTTGGAGCAGTGTCGTAGCTACACCCCCGCAATACCACGCGATGCGTGAGGGCCTTAGGCACAAGGGGGCCCAAAGGGCCCTCTGATCCAGATCCTTCTATGTTTTTTAATCTAATAGCAAAAAATCTAATTAATAAAAAATAAGAATTCAAAATAACTGAACCGGCGCGGCGTCAAACCTTTGTTTTAATTTGCATTACAACATTGATTTTGAATTATACTTTACATTATCATTATCACCAGTTTCCCAAAAGGAAAATAAAAACTAAATAGTATAGTCGTCCGCTTCTTGCCGGAAAGGCCTCAAAGCTTTTGCCGCTTTGCCTGATCCCACATACATGCGCTCTATACCGACAACTATAAATAAAATAAATGGACCCTCAAAATTATTTCACTCGATCTTCTGTACAGGCAAGTGCACAAATTCAGATTTTATGTATAGTACTTACTTATCTTTGGATTAATTTTTTTAATACCTGAACCAATGAATATCTCCCTGTAATTATAAACTATTATTACCTATGAAAAATAATTTTCCTAGGCAGAAATTTAGTAACATCACATTTTCATATTAATTAACGTGAGTTGATTCATGTTCGTTCGTTCGATAACTCCACTTTTAGACTAGCTAGGAGGTCGAGGTTGGTCTTTAAAAGATTCCTAATTTTCAAACTTAATTTAAGTTCGAAGATGGTACAAATCTGACGACCTTTGACCTCCGACTTATAACATTACCGTAAAGAGTGATCAACCAATTTAAATGTGGCAACGTTAAAGTTGGCATTTGTTAGATAATATTTTTTTTATACCTACCTTAACCTTAAAACAAGAGATCTGTCATGAATATTTTTTACTTTCAATAATAAATTACACATTGCCCCGTCTGTCAGACGGTTATTAACCGCTACTTTGAAACAAATGATTGTAGAAAAATATATAAATGTATTGGGGGAATTTGAAAGATGTTGCGTGGGGGCCCAAATTTTGTAGTTACCTACGCCACTGGTTCGAGGCGTCAATCAACGTTTGAGGTCTTCCCTGTACCTGTTCTCAACCCAACCCCTCCCATGGACAAATCCTGCGCACGGGCCTGATATAATCACCATCAATATCAATGTTTGTCAACATCTTCATATTTACCAGCACTATGCAATTAATGTGTAACCAAAATTGAAATTTTAAACTCTTCAAAAGCACAGCAAACGCAATGTGATGTTAGGATGCACGTTCAGAAAAGGATAGAGTGGGAGAGGATCCATACTTTTGACGGAATCATCGATTCCTTCACTTCCGTATTTCATATTAAAGTTTTGTTATGAATCATAATAGGGAGGGACATATACAGGGTGTCCAGAAATGAAGGTGCCAAACGAAAATCCCAATTAGTAGACATTATTTTATGTCGATTTAACCCAAATTACCTTAGTCCAAAAATGCTTCCTAAGCGAGCTGGAGCTCCTTATAGATGGTGCCATGAAGTACTTTTTTTTGTAATATGTATTGAAACAGGCGGCCGTCATGTAGAGCACTTACTGTAAAATTTGTTGTTTTTGATATAACTTGACATAAGAGTAATTTATTTAAATAAATTAATAAATTAGTAATTTATTTAAATTTATTTTTCTCGAGAAGGGTGCATCGTAACGATTTGAAACAAGAGCACATTATTTTTAGAAAAGACCCTAGAGAATTAGAATTTGACACAAAAAATGTCAAAAAAATAAATGTAAAAAAAATACCATCCAAAATGTCTGCGGCCCCTCCCACATGGGACGCTAATGGTCGCAGCAAGGAAGTATTATTTACGGCAACCGATGTGTGATCAGAAGGTAAGTCATTGTGCAAAGTTTGGACATTTTCGATCGAAACGTTTTTGAGATATTACAAAAAAAAGTACTTCATGGCATCATCTATAAGGAGCTCCAGCTCGCTTAAGAAGCATTTTTGGACTAAGGTAATTTGGGTTAAATCGACATAAAATAATGTCTACTAACTGGGATTTTCGTTTGGCACCTTCATTTCTGGACACCCTGTATACGTGTCTTTATCTTTACTTCTTGCGCCCTTGTTTGTCGTGTGCGTATTTCAACTGCCATGTAGTGTTCACAGTAAGCAAATCCTTTGTTTTAAAGAAATATATTAATTCAATATAATACTAATACCTACCATAATAGCTCTCAAACCTCTCGCCCCTGTTTTTCTTTCCATTGCTAAAGTAGCAATAGCTTTTAACGATTCAGTGCTAAAACATAATTCACATTGATCCATAGCTAATAAACGTTGATACTGGGGGACAATGGCATTTCGTGGTTCAGTGAGAATTCTAACCAGTAGTGCTTCATTGAGACTATGAAATGGTACTAAAACAGGAAAACGTCCAACAAATTCCTAAAAATATAACTCATTCAACATAAGTAATAGTTAAAGTAATGTGTAACTCACAGGTATCATTCCAAATTCAATTAAATCCCTAGCTTGAACTTGTCTTAAGGCAGTATCTTTTTCTAAATTTTCCTCCTCAGCTGATGTTGACGATTCATAAAGTGCTTGTTGAGCTACCGCTCGACGCCCTTGACTATTTGAAACAGGTGCACCAAAGCCGAGATACTAAAAACAGTAACTTTATATTATTGGATTTATTTATATTTATATTTTACATTACTTAGTAAGTTAATTACAGATTTTTGTTGGACTGACTCCAAATGAAATGTAACAATATTTGTAATTCCAATTCTAAAAAGGTCACCACTTGGTGGCATACACAAGAACAATGATAATGAGTTTAGTGATTCCCTTATGAAAACAAAATAAAAAATAACAAACGCCTTTTTGGTTAAATATCAGCATTTTCATTCTTGGCCCGAATGCAATCGATTGGAGAAAACCGCATTTCGATAACTTTAATAGTTCTGAGTATACACCGTGTCCGTTTTTCGAGTGCCACTATGGGGATCTCGCTTATCTTAAGAGATACGAAGTTGGTTAAATTAGGGCAAAGTTGTGCATTTTCATGCCAAACAATAATCTGTTTTCAGATTTGGCTTATCTTTGACAGTTTACGATATATCGCAAAAAAACCAAAAATTACGATTTTCGTTTTTCTGCTTTACATCAAAAACCAATTAAGATTGCCTTTTCTAACCAAGACATTCTTCAGGCACTTTTTTATGTAGAATTAGAATATGGCATCGACTTTTCAATACTCTTCAAGAGGGGGCTAACAACTGTCAACTTCATTTTTTCTTATGGGCACCATTTTGAATTTTTCCATTTTTAGATTACGTTTATTTTTCTCTTTACAACGATGTATCACACATGTTATTTCATTATTACATGTTTGAACAAAATAAAGTTTTTCATTTTGTGTCCAGAGTGCTTTGAAGAAAATGTCGACGCTCTTTTGTTTTCAACTAAATTTGAGAGTTCGATCCGTCGCCTGCGTTGGCCTTGTTTATTTGTGTAGAGAAAATGCAATTTTCAAATAAAACTATAATTCAACAATATTTAACAAAGATGTCAAGATGACAAGAGCTTAACAATAGGTAACATCACAACATGTCTCCCTTTTGTAATTGCAAGCACAATTGCACTCTTTTTCTAAGATTCTCTACAGCTCTTAACACGTCTCTCTTTCTAATGTCGTGTCTGATAGTGCTAACGATTCGGTGTCGAAGTTCATCAACGTCGGCTGGCAATGTTTTGTTTATCTTATTTTTCATTGTTCCCAACACAAAAAATAGTCCAAGGGGGACAAGTCAGGAGAGACGTGTTAAGAGCTGTAGCGAATCTTAGAAAAAGAGTGCAATTATTGTGCTTGCAATTACAAGGGGGGATTTTTGAACACATGTTGTGATGTTACCTATTGTTAAGCTCTTGTCATCTTGACATCTTTGTTAAATATTGTTGAATTATAGTTTTATTTGAAAATTGCATTTTCTCTACACAAATAAACAAGGCCAACGCAGGCGACGGATCTAACTCTCAAATTTAGTTGAAAACAAAAGAGCGTCGACATTTTCTTCAAAGCACTCTGGACACAAAATGAAAAACTTTATTTTCTTCAAACATGTAATAATGAAATAACATGTGTGATACATCGTTGTAAAGAGAAAAATAAACGTAATCTAAGAATGGAAAAATTCAAAATGGTGCCCATAAGAAAAAATGAAGTTGACAGTTGTTAGTCCGCCATCTTGAAGAGTATCGAAAAGTCGATGCCATATTCTAATTCTACATAAAAAAGTGCCTGAAGAATGTCTTGGTTAGAAAAGACAATCTTAATTGGTTTTTGATTTAAAACAGAAAAAGGAAAATCTTAATTTTTCGTTTTTTTGCGATATGTCGTAAACTGTCAAAGATAAGTCAAAACTGAAAACAGATTATTGTTTGGCATGAAAATGCACAACTTTGCTCTAATTTAACCAACTTCGTATCTCTTAAGATAAGCGAGATCCCCATAGTGGCACTCGAAAAACGGACACGGTGTATAGAGCGTTGCAGTCATTTTTTAAAAATGATTTTTTTAACACTTTTTTCAAAAAATAAGTATAGCACAATATACAGTGTGTCGCAAATAGTTTTATACAAATGGAGAAAAAGTTTATCTTACTTTTCACAAAAAAAAATATTCTTGATAAAAAGCTCTGCATAGCTTGTAGATCCATAATCAAGTACAAAATTTTTAAAACATTGGCCGGAATACAGGGAAAATCAAAATTATGATTTGAAATGAGAGTAAAATACGTTCAAACCACTGAACTCTACTTTTAGAGTTCAGTGGTTCAAACTGTAGTGGAGAGCAAAATGTTCATTGAAATTGTTATTAAGTAGCAAAAAATTACGCACACTTGCAGATTAGTGATTTTCCCAGATAAAAATTACAAGATATTATTAATTGGATTATTTATTGAATAAAGGAATAAGACATGATAATGATCATTTCTAATTATTGCAAACACAAAGTGATGTAACATTTTTGTTGACATTAGATATTCCAAAGCACTCTATCCAGAACGTGTTTAATAAGGATGAATAAAACAAAATCAGCCACTACAGTTTGAACGTATTTTACTCTCACTTCAAATCATAATTTTGATTTTCCCTGTATTCCGGCCAATGTTTTAAAAATTTTGTACTTGATTATGGATCTACAAGCCATGCAGAGCTTTTTATCAAGAATATTTTTTTTTGTGAAATGTAAGATAAACTTTTTCTCCATTTGTATAAAACTATTTGCGACACACTGTATATTACTGAATTCAGAAAAAAATACTCTTTTAAACTACATAAAAAAAACTGCAACTTTATCTTATAAAAAAAATTAGTGCCGCCATTTTAGCTTACACCGGAAGTTACGTAATCAAAGGTAATATCAGCATTTTCGTCCTTGGCCCGAATGTAATTGATTAGCGAAAACCGCATTTCGATAACTTTAATAGTTTCTGAGTATCGAGCGTTGCAGTCATTTTTTAATAATTATTTTTTTAACACTTTTTTCAAAAAATAAGTATAGCACAATATATATTGCTGAATTCAGAAAAAAACACTCTTTTAAACTACATAAAAAAACTGCAACTTTATCTTACAAAAAAAATGAGTGCCGCCATTTTAGCTTATACCGGAAGTGACGTCATCAAAGGTAATATCAGCATTTTCGTCCTTGGCCCGAATGTAATCGATTGGCGAAAACCGCATTTCGATAACTTTAATAGTTTCTGAGTTTAGAGCGTTGCAAGGAATGTGTACGTACAGACTACAGAGTACAGACGACAGACGGAAAATTTTTTTTTTCATATTTTGAATCTACGTATTCAGAAACGGAAAGATATGTAAAAATTTCCATAGGTCAAATTTTTTTTTTTGGAACACTAATACAATACGTACTTCCCTTTTACTTCGTACTCGGGAAGTAAAAAAAACAACTGGTACCAAAATAATATATTACATGTAAGTTAATGCATTAAAAATTCTTCTTCATTGTGTTCTTACTGCTCTCATGGAGTGTCTATTCTCTCTATTGACCATTAGCCCATTTATATACTTTTCATTATGATGGAAAGGTGGACAGTCCATGCACATGTACTCCTTATATCTGGACCTTTCTATACACACTTTTAGTTATCTGAATTAATCTATGTGGTACTTTTAGTTCTTCTACCGTACGATCATTATTGTTTGACCGTGCCGCTCCTAGAACAGTACTACTGTTCCGCATCCTTAAAATGGAAATTGCGCTATTTGCAGTGGCGTAAATGCTGATATTAAATTTATTTACGAAAAAAGCATAAAATACACGAATTAACCCACCTTGAAGTCCTAGTTAATTTATTAATGGGTTTTGAAAAAACTACATATTTTATTGTAATATGTACAAATATACATAAAGGAAGAATTAAAAAAGCAAACATGTATGTACGTTTATGAAATGTCAAATCGAAGTTGAAATAAATATTGTGCCTAACTTCACCAGAAACTTGAAATAAACTTTTGATAAAAATTTTGTGAAAAGCAGTTTTTTTTCGGTCAAGCATGTTGATATCCCGGTAGTATGTCCTAAACTATTTTTCTATTGATGCTGTTGGATGCCTACCCTGAGTAAATGTAAAATATAGTTCTTCCCCATTTTTCGATCCTTCTCTATCATGTTCCTTAGTATTGCTTTCTCATCTTTCTAAATGCTGTTCATTTATATCTTTCCTATTTTACCCTTATTTTACTTTCAATTATTGTAGTGTATGCAATGCGACCATTAATAGGCAAATTACTGCATAATGCAGTTAATGTTCGTGTAAATGACTTAAGACAAAATTGAAGTTGAGAAGGTAAATATTCTCATCATTAAATCGGACAATGCAGAAAGTGGGGAACTTCCATAATACAATCACAAAAGGTATTAAGTATATCAGTTATGGATGTTATTGATGCAAATGACAAAGAAACTCCAGAAAAAATTGAGCTAATTTCAAAATAAAAATTTTGATGGAATTCCCAAATTTAAGTCTAAGTACAATTAGCAATATAAGTTGCATTTAAACCTACACAAAAATCTAAACATACAATAATTGCATATAGTATTTTCAATGAGTTCGCCAATGCACGTCATTAACGAAATAAAATGACATACCAAAATAAAAATCTTGATCAGGTACGTTATTCACGGTTAAAAACAGTAAATTTTCAATGTTAATGTTGGTACTGAAAACCAACAATGCCAAACCTGCTTTACTCTTTATTTAATATTTGCGTTGTAAATGTAAGGTTATATTATTGTTGGGCTTTCGTTGTTCACGTACATTTATATATTCCGATTTTTCGAATTTTCCTACTTTTCTGTCAGTGGATCGTTCCAATAGTACAATGAATGTCTGTCAACACTGTAGTAAAATAACGTCATAAATTTTGTGACGTGCATTGGAAAACTCGTTGAAAATACTATAGGTACTTACATTTTCATTATTTCTACGCTGAACTAATTTTTCTAATCCATTATATGCCCCGCTTGCCACAAAAAGAATATTCGTTGTATCAACTTGTATAGTTTCACCTCTTAATTTTCGAGGAGAATTCCTTTCTGGAACATTAACTATAGTACCTTCAAGCATTTTAAGCATTCCTTGTTGAACTCCTTCTCCTATTCAAAAAATACTACAGCTATTGTAGGCCATACCTACATAATTTTCAAATTACCTCCAACGTCTCGCAATTGATGAATTCCTGGCACAGCCCCGATTTTATCTACTTCATCTAAAAACACTATACCAATTTGTGCTCTTTCAACACTATAACTAGCATCTTGGAGTAATTTTCCAATTACACTTTCTATGTCTTCTCCCACATAGCCTGCCTGCGTTAAAGTTGTACAGTCACATATTGCAAAAGGAACATCAAGACATTGAGCAATAGTTTGGGCTAATAATGTTTTACCTAATAAACAATCATTACTAGAATATCTTAATAATATTGTTTTACGTACCTGATCCAGTTGGCCCTAATAATAAAATATTACTTTTTTCTAATTTCAAGTCATGAGAAGTTTGATCCAAGATATCTGAACCCAAAGGAGCGTGGCGTACTGTTGTTGTAGTATCTGATTGAGTATTTTGAAAGTTGAATCCCATGGAGTTACTATGGCCCATCCCTGTGATATGGAGGAGGTCTGCACAAGTCATTTCGACTTTGAAAGAACAAAGAGCAAAAGCACAGAACTGGTGACATGCAAGGACTAAGAAAGCTTTTGATGCAATCTACTGCTGTTGTGTTAAATAATAATTTCTTTAGAAATTAGTTAATGGTTTGAAGTTTTTTAATTTGTTTTACTGCAGGTTTTACTATCCCAAAACAAGTATAACATTTTTAGTACTGTGAGAAATAGTTATTCAACAAGCACGCATAACAGCAATGGACAGTAGATCACTCAAGTTTGTAATTTGTACCAATCAAGTTCCCATCATTGACCCTACAAATAGTTTTTCACTATAATCAGGCACACTTCCTTTTGATTTTCAGAAGAAAATAGTGATGTTTGGCCACAGTAACCAAGAAATCAATTTGTAATAATAATAAAGTTACTTGTATAACTATATCTACATAGGGTCAGAAGCAAAATCAACAAAATCATAGACCCCATAATTTGTCTATAAGTTAATAGTAGCAAGTTCAATTATTTCACATACTCAATCATCCATATACCGATTCATTAATGGGTTAATTCATATTAACATCTACTTTTTTAAGTTTTTGAAATAAGGATAACAATTCAAAATTAACTGAAAATAAAAACTATCGAGCCTATCGGACTATGAAATACAGTCGAACTTCCATAAATTTCGTGTATTGTTGGATGGCGAAGCTCCTTTACTCGAACTTTCACAAAAGGATTATCATAAATTTTTACCTGTAGATTCTTCGAATTCTTTTTAAAGGATTTTGTTTGCTAACGGTAATTCTATAATCTACCTCAAGCACAGACAATTGTTTCTTTAATATTCTTTCAGCTTATTTTAGTCACAATACCCTCTTTAAGTCTTCGGGAATTTTAGATAATGCCTACAATATGTTTTTGCAATCAACGCGGCGCCGGCGTGCATTTCATTACTCATTCCCTGATGACAACACAAATTCTTAAACTGATCATAAAATGCGGAGACTTTAAAGTTTTGTTTGCAGTTTTATTTTGGTTCTTTTCGTAACGTTTGTGAAAATGAGTGCTGTAAAAAGGAAGTTGAATTCGTTATCTTTATCAGATAAATTGCGTTTGATAGGTGAAGTTGATAAAGGTGTGAAAAAGAAAAAAGACATCGCGAAAGAATTCGGAATTCCTCCGAACACGCTTTCGACAATTTTAAAACATCGCGAAGAAATTCTTAGGAAAGCTGAGGATGGTGTATCCAGCGGCCGTAAACGATTTAAAACTTGTACATATGAAGACATCGACAAAGTTGTTCTGGAGTGGGTTAGAATGATTCGTGATAAAAATGTGTCGATTTCCGGGCCACTCATTAGAGAGAAAGCTCTCTTTTTTGCCGAGTCCTTAGGACACCCCGATTTCGTCGCTAGTGCAGGCTGGCTTGACAAATTTAAAAAAAGACACAACATTATTCAAAAGGTAATGTGTGGCGAAAGTGCTGATGTTAGTGAACAAGACTGTGAAGAGTGGCGTAATTTTTTACCAGAACTTTTGGCATCATATCACGAGAAAGACATTTTTAACGCAGACGAGACGGGTTTATTTTTTAAGTGTTTACCGGACAAAACTTTAACTTTTAAGGACCAGAAGTGTTTTGGTGGAAAACAAAGCAAAGAGAGAATCACGGTCATGGTAGCTGGTAACATGAGCGGAACGGAAAAATTGAAGTTGTTAGTCATTGGCAAGTCGAAAAATCCGCGTTGTTTCAGAGGCAAAAAATTTTTCCCAGTTACGTACCGAAACAACAAAAAAGCTTGGATGACGAGTGAACTCTACAAAGAATGGCTTGCTGGTTTAGACAAAAAATTTAGTGCTGAAAAACGTAAAGTTCTGTTATTTGTGGATAACTGTCCATCACATCCAAAAATTGTTAAGACACTTAATTCAATTCGTGTGGTTTTTTTACCGCCAAACATGACATCAAAACTACAACCTATGGATCAGGGAATTATAAACAATCTGAAACAACATTACAGAAGAAGGATTTTAAGAAAAACGTTAACTGTTCTAGAAGACAGTGATCAAACGCAACAGATAACTTTGTGGGATGGCATTTTACACTTATCCAAAGCCTGGGACACCGACGTACAGCAGTCAAACATAAAAAATTGTTTTACAAAAGCCGGTTTCCAAAAACAAAGCGAGAGCAGTTGGTGTGAAGAGGACGACACGCCCTTATCGGAACTCAAGTCCGCGTTTGAAATTTATTCCAAAAAATTCAATAATCAGGAAGTTTCCCTTGAAGATTACCTGTCTGTGGACGACAATCTTGTAGTGGCAGACTATCCGACGGACGCCGAAATATTGGAGAAAATCACAACTGCAGAAAACAAAGACGACGAAGTTTTATTATCCGATGATGGTGATGATACAACCCCTCTCGAAGTTCCAGATCCACCAACAAACAAAGAAATGCAGCATTTGTTGACTAAATTCAGTGATTTTGTGTGCTCGAAAGACAATGTTACCAATGAAGTTTATCGTGCCTTAACAACTATAGAAAATTTTGTTGACAACCAATTTTTTTGCCAAAGACAGGCAAAAATTACGAGTTTTTTAAGAAATAATATGTATGTAAGTTAAGAGAGCAGCACAAAGTTGCAGCTGAAATATTGTTAATATTTCAAGATAAATGATAAGAATAAATAAACTTCGGAGCAATAAATTATTTATGTCACCGTTGTTCCTCCCTTCCTTTTACATATGTACATATGTAGTACATACGTATGTACTTTTTGTCATAGGTTGTATTTCTCCAAACAATTACATAATTTCAGTAATATGTACATTTAAACATGTAGATTTATTATACTATAGATATAATAGTCTTAAAATTTTTTGGTGTTTCTATACCTCGAATTTTCTATATCTCGACTTTTTTTTGGTGCACGATGGCGATTCGACTTATGGAAGTTCGACTGTATGTCGGATTATCGCGAGTCAACTATAATAATAATAATACGACTTTATTGAAATATTCTACACAAGTAGCAGCATAAATAGCTGCCAACAATCCTCAAACGAATTGAATACATGACTAGCGGAGTCTAGCACATCTGGCTACTCCAACCCAACCACTCATGCACACTTTATACTAGTATACAAATCGATAGTATTAATACTAGAAAAGTAGAAATTGAGATGACCCATACAATTATGTGCATACATTTTCCATAATCTCTTAATCATTGTAAACATTCGCATATCAGACGCAATCAATACAAAATCAAGAATCAGTGATAATTCCTAACTACAATTGGCTGCATTTCGCTGTGAAAATAGTAGTATGTACTTTAAATTCAGATTTAAATTTACTAATATGTAACGTTTTGATTTCATTTGGTAATCCATTATGATTATTTAATTTAATTGCATTATGTAAGAAATCGTTGAAACATAGCTGCACGATGAGTAGGCATGTTAATAGTGCCTTTCTTGCAGACGTTAACTCTATCAAAACTAGCATGATTAGGAAATTTTGAGCGCAGGGCTGTAAGTTGTTATCAAAAATGGCCTTATGTACCTATATACAAACCTAGATACAAAGTTCTGGATGGAAAAGTGATTTACAAAGAAGTCTCAAAAATCACAGCAAAAGAAGTAGAAAGGAAGTGGATAAGGCAAGAAAAGTATAAACATAGAACAACCAATGAGCAGCTAAAGCAAATAACATTGAACACAAGGGGAATTAATGACAAAGAAGAAGAGATGGTCACAGAAATAAAAAAATTAAGAATTGATATTTAGGGGACATTAGAAACTAGAAGGAAAAGGAATAACCTGAAAAGCGGCTGTAACATGTAGCAGTCAGGAGTAAGGTGAGAGCACATCTCTGAAATCCAAATGTTCAACAATAGGCCAAATGGAAAAGGGGAGATTTGAATGATAAGAGTGGGAAAAATAGATATCAAAGACAAAATTATAATTATATTAACAGAGAAGGAGAACATTATAGATAGGTGGAATGAATCCTTTAAAGAACTCTTAGAACAAGCGATACACAACATAATATCAATGAACGAACAACATAAAGGACAAGAGCAAGAAGAACTACTCGAAGAACTATAACGACCTAAAATGCACCAGGACATGATGAAATAACATGGAAGTGGTCAAATTTATGAATGAGAAGAGACAACAAACGAAGCAGATGATCTAGTTATATTTGGGGAAACCGAAAAACGCTTACAAGAAAACACACAAAATAGAAGACCCGTGAGATAATAATAAATTGGAATTGCTGCAACAGGTACATAAATTCAAATATCTGAGAATCACAATAACATATAAGGAGGACTAGAATATGAAACAATTGCATTTTGCATAGACTGGTAAATTATACAGCAGCATAAAAAATAATTTCTTGAACAAAAAGTACTTAATAGTTTAAAACCAGAAGTAGTAAAGAGAAGTGTACAATCTACTTTGGCATTATCACGATGACTAAAGGGTACATTAACAGATATAACGGAAATAGAGAGGAAAAAGAAAGAAGGACAAAATCAGAAATCAAATATTTAGTGCAACACATCAGTACAAAGCAAAGGAAATTAGATGGGGAACTCAACTCTAATATTACTTCGACACGGAAAGGTATTAGTATAAGAGTGCAGTTTAAGCAAGCGTGACTACACTTGAGGAAATTAGGATATGTTTGTCCTCTTAAACAGCTCTAGATTGTAATGCACTATGATCCACATAAAATGAATCGATTTCATAAATAGTAGAAGGATAAGCATTTACAGAAAAAAAAAACAATAAATACATGCCATACGTACCTCTATGGGTAAAATTATGATGAGGACCTTGCTCCATCACAGCCATATCTTGCCTTGAAGTATTACTTGGATTATTTGGAATATTATTAAAAATCCTTTTGTAATGATTATATACAGCAACAGATAAAACCTAAAAAAATATTTACAATTAGGTAACCATCTTAACCAGTTTATCTAATTAGTGGGTGTTGCATAATTATAAATTCACACTGTTTATTATGCACTTATTATATTATACATGATAGAGGAGTAAATGTTATAAAATAAATTATTGCTTCTAGCAACTACCAACATTGTTCATCAAAACATATGTATATGATTGTGATTACTAGAGTAAAAGAAAAACAATTGAAATGTTGCTTTGCTTATATTAATGAATCCTTTCATCACACTGGTGTAGAAAACGGAAACAATTTTATTATCACTTTTGCTCTTTCTTATTTGAACCATAAATTACAGAGTCTCAGGTGGAATAGATTGGAAGAGATAATGCATGCAAATATTTTACATCTTTTGGGTTGGGGTATTATCGCAGATCACACCACCACTAAATTAGGAATATTTGTTAATTGATTGAACAATTACAACTTATCTTATAAGAAAAATTAAATTGAAACCAGTGATGGAACTCCCAAAGGAAGAAAACCATTTGCATGAATCACCTCCAATCTCCCCATCTCCCCATTCGCATTTAAAAACATTCCTTATTCCTAATATTTGGTCTACTTTTGAAGTTGAAAATCAGAAATTAAAATTTGTGTATGAAGTTTTTTCTTTCATTTCTGCTTTATATGTTTTTCTCCATCTTACAATTAATTAGTTACGCAATGGTTAAAACAATGTTTCCATTCAAAAAATTAAGAAATAAATTCAAACGACCCACTATCATCAATTTCATTTAAGAGACAACCATGGGAAATCATATATAATATGTATCAAAAATACGTTTCCTATCTGTAAACAGCTCTTATTTGTATCTTGAACATTTAATAAATTTAGCATTAAAATGATTTATCATACATCTTTTATTTCACAATTTATTTATTTAACAGTTACATATATGGATTGGGGAAAACTTTATATTATTGTATCCAACACAAATTTTTTTGATTAGGTAATTATCAATTTTTTGTGCCTAAATACTTGATAACCTTTCGTTGATAGTAATGAGTTCAAATGTAGGTAAATAAGGTTCATAAATCCACATAAAACAAGGGACTTCTAAAACCCCTAAATATGTTATAATATAATATTATAAAATTTGTACTGTATGTGTGTTGAGGACAGTGAAAATTCATTCCTTTGTAACATTATCGAAATTATCATTATCGCATCTTAGCATCAACAATTTGACCCTTTCAATGCACCAAATGCATAATCCCTAATACACATTTTTAGAAATAAGTATTATGGAAGTAATGGAAAAAAAAGAAGAATTTTGATAGCATTAACAATAAAAAGAAATGGCTCAAGACAGATGTTTTAAAAAATAAAATAATCACAATTACTAAGAATCTGTGAATTATAGCATTTGATTAACAAAAAAGAGGGAGACATCATACGATTTTACTAATACTGCAACCCGCAAAATGTGTAGTGGTAAATGAAATAATCAAAAATACTATTCAGGAAAGGTGAGTTATTTACTACAATTTGAAATGCTGGACATTAAGTACTAAATAACACTATTTTTCTAATAAAGCGATTTATTGTTTATTGTTTAAATCTATACACCATTTTAAAATGGCATACACTGGATATTGGAAGCAGTAAAAGATACAAGATTGGTTAAATAAAGAAAAACACCCTGTTTATTTGTATGAATAATCTCTGATTACATTTTCCAAAATCTACTCTGAAAACACAGAGTGAGAACAAGGCATTTCTAAAAACATGAATAATTATTATTATTATTAGAAAGAAATGAACAAAATTGGAAAAAAAAAACAAATAGTCACAAAAATTCTGAGCCTTCCAGATTCCATGTACATACTCATATCCAACGTTTATTTTTTACAAATGCAATATTGTTATTTTGAATGATTAAAAATCATAAAAAGCATTCCATTTTTTCCTTTCTTCAAACAGTCAACAATGAAAAGTTTTCCGTGTGGATTTTTATAGTATGAAAATCTAATAAGAAACACTCATGAAACAACTAAAATTGGATATGAATAGGTACATAATAACTCGAAGACCTAGAATTTCGTTCAGTTCATTTTTAAAATTCGCAATCATTTTTATTCCTTTTCTAAATGTGCAAGGAAAGGGCACATCTCTCAAATTGTTGCAGCACACCCCATTCCATTGAACTGCACGCTATATGCAACTGGAAGGGATACGACCTATTCCAATGCATTGTAGGTGTTGAAGCCAGAAGACAGATGCGGTGTAGGTACTTCTGTCGCTTTCTAGCTTGTTGTGGTAGTACAGCAGACGTAACTGCCAACGTATTTTATTTTATTTCTCGTACTACGGCGTTGAGTATGACTTAGTCAATGGTATGACTTTGCGTGCAAAAGAAAGAGATAGAGATACCTGTTCGTTGGGGGTTGCCTAAGTTGGTTGCCACAGCTTCAGTGTCACTTATTAGTGTTACCTTTCCAGTTGCGTATAGCGTACAGTTCAATGCCCCACTCTTGCAAGTTTGACATCAAAGAATTGATGAAATTTTTAAATTGAACTTAACCATTGTGACCTTTTATCAAATCTTTCATGAACCACTATACCAATGCAAGAGAGCGTGATGCTATAACAATTTAAAAGAATTGATTTTAATTCATGCGCATCAGTTAAGATTGGTTGCAAAATGCACTCTTTTAGTTTCAAACCGAGTAGATTTTTGGAAAACGTAAAGAAATGATTCATAAATATATAAAAAAGAGTATCTCTTTCTGCATTTAACCAACCTTATCTCTTCATTTTGAATACCTATCCCCATGCAATTCATTTTAAACTGGACAAAATGTATAGAGGTAAAAGAATTCTGTAAATGGTCTATGAGGCACACAATAGCAAAAGGGTCACATATACTAATCAGATATTGAATGTCTTTACCTTTTTAGCGTGTTCTTGGCCAACTACATGTTTATTGAGATAATCATATATTTTCTTAGGGGGTGGTGGTGGTTTACGAAAGATGCCCGCTTTAGCTTCAACTCCTTCCTTTTTCTTTGTATCAACTTCACTTAGTACGACAAAGAAGTGATGACATTTTTCGCATTTTACAAATCTAGTTGAACTAACGAATGTTTCGACATGGGTGCAAGGATCCCCACATTTCGGACAGGAAAGCACTCCTTTATTTTTTCCTCCACCGCCACCTCCGCTACCGGTAGGTGTTGTAGGGGGTGGTGGGATACTACTTGAAACACCTTTGGAGGATGGATTCTCTGAAGGAGGATCACCAGATCCAGTAGATTTAAATAATATAACATTTGACGAAATATAATTGGCAAGTAATGGAGATGTTTGTTTATATGGTAATAATCCTGCAAAACAAATTATTTAACAGGGTAATGTAAAATGTAGCCAACTGTTATTTTTAAACTACAATGAAGCAAATTATACTTCTTATAAGTACATAATTCTTCAATATAACTACCTATCAGTTAGTTAGTTAACGTATGTTAACATTAATACAAATACACATAGAAATACAATATAATTTTAAAAACTAGGTAGTAAGTGTAGATACACACCTTGCAATTTTAAGCTTCTGGACACTTTCATTAACCTCCCTGCTGTACTTAAGCTGCATCGTACACAAGTCATAACGATTTAATGATTAAAAACTCTGGATATTTCGATACTACTTGTGAACTACTATTGATAAGATGTCAAGGTCCCAATGTCATGACGCTAAAAAACAAGCACTTAGGAAAGACACATAAACCAAATTGGCACTAAATCGGATTTAATATAATAACCTAAAATTTTGATATAATATTACGAATGGATTGCGAGTATCGACAATTAAAAACTGTCGAATATATTGAAATTTTGCAAAAATTGACACACATACAGTTGATTTTTTATGTACTTGAAAAATAAAAATAATGGGCGAATTTCACAGTGAAGGACAGTTGTTATGATACTACAGAATATACATGTAACAGTTTTAATTCTTTTTATACAGTGGATGAATGACTTGCGTCGTAAGACATTTCTTGCCTCAGGTTAATATAAAACGAATGTTGTTCAAGTTGACCTAAATGGAACATGCTCACGAACCATGATATGTACAAATATACAAGGTATAACCACTTGGTAGCAAAAATGCGGCCGGCTTGCGCATGACGTCACTCGGTGCTAAATCGCGATGAATGCAATGTATTAAGCATAGGGATTTCTTATTTATAGTAACCAATTTCTTATTTTATCCTTTTTTGAAGATAATGGGGGTGTGAATTCAGTTAGTGCACTAAATATAAATATACATTGTAAATGTATAAATAGCTAAATGTGTGTCCATGCACTTAAAATTAAAACTAAACATTTATAAATGTGGCGCGTGAATTCGTTTTCGTTTACGTTTCAGTACTCTTTTAGCGAGCGTTGTTGTTAGAATGTTCTTCTTTACAAAAATCGGAACCATGAAACGCAATAAACGTTTTTTCTTTGTTTGATCTCTTTTTAAATTAAGAGATAGTAATGCTTCCGGGAGCAGTAATTTTCGTTGATTTGGTATATTTAATAGTTCTGCTTGCAAATTACGCTTGTAATCACTTTCTATAAAGTGAGCTGAACACATTCTGGCTGCAAATTATAAACAAACAAAAGTATACCAATTGTGTTTTTATTGTACGTGAAAAAGCGCACCGTTTTTTATATTAATTTTATTCCGCCGATTACACAAATTAGTCCATTTCTTCGCAGTAATAGAATTTGCGGCGAATCAAAAAAATCGTACATGTTTTGCATTTTTTTCTGTATTTCCGCATTTAAAAACTGCATACAAAGGTGTCTTATTACACTGTATAAAAACCTTAGGTTAATTTTTAACCTAAGATAAAAACAAACAAATTAAATGAATGGAAATCAATAAATTCATATTAAGTCGCCTTTGATTCAGCACCGAACTACGTCACGCTTAGGAAATCGTGGTGGGGCTACCTGCGCGCGGTTATACCAAATACATTCAATAGTAATACGTGCAACTTCGCACAAAAATCGGCAACCACGCTATACTAGCGCCGTAGTGGTAGGAGTTGAGAACTACCATCCTCATTCAATGTTTTAGTTAAATCAAATACAAATATTTGCTTTAAATTAATACTTTAATAAACTTTAATTACAAGATGTCCTCCTATAAAGTTGGTTCAGTGTGTGCAATTTATGGCTGTAATAATTATAAACAGCAAAAGGAAGTGAAATCATTTTATAAAATGCCAAAGAACACTGACATGTGAATATGGTTTTTTTTGTTATATGAATTTAATGTGAAATCAATCAACGGTGAAAGTCTTCTTGTTAATTGTCATATAGCCTCAATGCTCATATTTCAACTTATTAGCGGGAAAAGTTTCCGTTTTGAAGTTCATTTTCATGTAATTTGTAATCGTAGTTTTGTGTTCTGATCGAATGCACACGAATGGGAACACCATCAAGTTCATGTTTTACCTTTATTTATATATAAATCTTGCTTTGAGAGTAGTTACACAATATCATCAGGACACTTTAAAAAGATGCAGTATGCACATTCCATTTGTGTGTATTTCTGATGAAATACGTACGAAATTATGTAATATAATACATAATGTAGACGTACATACATAGGACCTACATAAAATTTGCATTTTATAGTTAAAATAAATAATAATAACTAAATATTTCACTATGTTCATAATACACAATGATATTCAAATAGTGTAGTTGTCAACTCATACCACCAGATGACGCTGTTTTAGTGACTGCCAATATAATGTATGCAAACTGGTAAGAGTTGCACGTATTACTATTGAATGTATTTGGTTATACCTTGTATATTTGTATCATGCTCACGAACATATTCACTATGAGCACGAGGCAATGCTGGGGCTGACATAAAGGTTTTAAAACGAATAGGGTCGGTCGAAGTTTTTGTAAAAAACGAATAGAGTTTATTGACAGAAGTACAACAAACTCTAATGGTGAGTTCATACAAGCGACAAGCCGTAACAAGCGGCTGACAGATAATGGCTTAGGCAGCTAAAAAGTTAAGTGTTGTGATGCATACAGATGTTCTTACAACGGGTTTACGATTACGATAATGACTAACGGACTGAAAGTTGGTCAACTTTTAGCGTTATATTAATGGCGTTCATATTATACAGGGTGATTCATTAAGAATGTCCAATCTCTGAACTGTAGATTCCAGACCTCGAAATATGATGATTCTGCCCAACATGCCTTATACAAATATTGATAGTTTCCGAGATACCGGGTGTTTAAAGTTTAAATATGAATTTTGATTTTCGCAATCACTTTCTATTTTTTCACAATTTCTTTTTGAAAATTGGCAGTTTTACCTTTTTTTGCATGAGGATTGCCAATTTGGACTCTAATTTAGCATGGCTAATAGAGGGCGCTAGTTATACTTGGTTGTGTTTAGTAAATCTAAGCAAAAATTTTTTTCGGCTGAACTATTAGCAAACTAATAATAAAATATGGAAAAGCGTTAGATTCTACAAAAAAAAGTTACTCTTGTTTGATTCGTGTAACTCGATCAGTTATCGAGTTATTTGCTTCTAAACAGTTCAATAAATTTTAATTTAAAAAAAAAAATTATTCTCTAAATGTGTAACAACAATAAACTATTATTTATGATCCGTTTTCGCAAAGATCTCTTCATATCAAATAACCCTTGTCTATTATTTTTAATCACATTAATTAATTGTTATTGCGAAAATCAAAATTCATATTTAAACTTTAAACACCCGGTATCTCGGAAACTAGCAATATTTGTATAAAGCATGTTGGGCAGAATCATCATATTTTGAGGTCTGGAATTTACAATTCAGAGATTGGACATTCTTAATGAATCACTCTGTATATCAGTGAACTCTAGAGTTCACTGTATAATATACTATTACTTAATAGAAAAAATATAAAAATTTCTTCATCCACACGAAACCTCTCTTTTTTCTATGACAACGAAATACTTTTAACAAATAAATTCTACAGTAAATTCCTATAGCTCGTTTCACTTAAAAAAAATCGTGTAACTGCCCACTGTTAATTACCAATTAATCGGCCTTCTCTATATCCCTATGCTAGGAATAAAGATGGATATAGAGTTCGTAACCTAACCACATTAAATGCTTGTATCCGCCCCGAACTCTATATCCATCTTTATTCCTAGCATAGAGATATAGAGAAGGTCTAGAGTCTAGAGGGCGGATACAAGCATTTAATGTGGTTACGAACTCTATATCCATCTTTATTCCTAGCATAGAGATATAGAGAAGGTCAATCAATTGGTGATTAACAGTGGACAGTTACACGATTTTTCCCCGGATTTTTTTTAAGTGAAACGAGCTATAGCAAATCAGCACAGCAATCAAACACAGTTGTTAATTATTGTTAAGGACGCATTTCAGGAAAATATGTTGATACATACAGAGTGCTTCAATAACCTGTGACAAACAAACACAAAATTTTTTTAATGGAACCCTCTAAAATTTTACATGTTGAGAACCTCCTTGGACCCCTTTATTTATTCCTAAAATATTAAGGCTTTTAAACGAATAGTTTAGCAGCCAATAATTATTTCTTAAAAGAAATGTAATTTTCATTACTTTCTCTAAAAGGCGCGGCATAACCATAAATTCAACTTTCATGTAAAATTTGGAATCAATTCTTGTTGTAGACGGTGGTTAGATGCTCTGATTTAATTTATGATGTTTCATCTTATACAGGATGTTCAAATTTATCTTACAATTTTTAGAAAATTCTATACAACTTTACTCAACTTTTTTAAATGAAACACCATGTATATCATCTGCTTGATCGATAAGGAATAAAATACACTGACCTGTATCAGGTCAGTGAATAAAATACAAACATTTTTTTGTAATTACGTTCAAATATCTATTCCTAAGGGTTTCCGAATTAATTTATAAAATTGTTTTATGCATAGGAATTAGGAAACTGAAAAACCGTAATATTTTAGGAGGTTCTCAACATGTAAAATTATAGAAAGGGTTCCATTAAAAAAAATTGTTTGTTTGTCACAAGTTTTTGAAGCACCCTGTTACGACAAAATCAAAATATCTTCCTGAAATTCGCCCTTAACAATATTAACAACTGCATTTGAATGAAGCTTCTGTAGATACATATAAATATCTACACAAAAAATCTGTATTATATGCTGTATGCATAAAATTCCGAACGAAATTTTCAAATTTTAAAACTTATCGGAACATTGCGGTGGGCAAAATACATACATTAATGTATTTCAAATACAAAATACAAAATACAAATGTATTTCAAATAGGTACCTACTGTATTTACAATGCAAGTATTTTAATTGTTACTGCCCACTCGATCCTGCCTCTACACAGGAGGCTTCGTATGAACCCACCATAAAACAAATAAAGCTAATAGGTGTTTTCTTTTTGCATGTTGTGGTTAACTTCAGTCAGCCCTGTCAATAACACACCATTCGTTTTATAAAAATAATTTGACTCAGTTCTCAATAACCCTATTCGTTTTAAAAGCTTTATTTAAGTTTTATATTAACCTGACGCAGAAATGTCTTATGAGGAAAGCTTGACGCAAGGCACTTCAATCACGTGATAATTGTGACTTTGACTAGCCCTATGAAGTTATCAGGACACCAATTGCACCCATTACTCGTTTAGAAATAACACTAAGATATTTGACTTCTGGGGATAGTATGACATCTATTTCATATACTTAACTTTAGAGTTGGAAAACAAACAGTTTCTACTATAATTCGTGACACTTGTGGTGGCCTGTCTTGAACATATTTAATGAGAAGTTCTTCCCAGTGCCCCTTGTCATTTGCTTCTCTTCCACACTCACTGACGTTAAATCACCTTCTGTAGTTTTCTCCACTAAAAAATTTACAAATATGGAGTGGAAGAAGCTACTACTTTTCACCAGAGAAATGTTATCCCTACTACTGTGGAAAATATGATTTAACTACTACACTTACATATAGTTCATACTTGCGAATCATCGGCAACCAAATTATGTACAGCTTCATTATTAATGCGTAAAGCAATCATGCTCTAAAAAGTTTTCGCAGTACGAATTTATTAAAAAGCCATTACAATATCCACATTTATATTGCTAAAATAAAATAGTTATCCAATATCTAAATCATGGCTTAAATCGAGCCGGAACGCACCGGAACGGCGTTCCGGCCCTGCTTTTGCTGACCGGAACGCCGCGCCGTTCCGATTATCCCTTTTGTCTTGCGTTCCGTGGTTCCGTCCGTTTTCATTAGCGTTCCTGCTTTTGTGCACTGCGCTCCGGTTGACGGTCTCAGAGGTCGCTTTTTCCCTTTCTGCTTTGTCATTTTACAAAATTCGACCTTTTTGCCAAAGAAACAAAGCAGAGGTCACATTTACGTCAGGTAGCATCAGGTTGTTTCCTTTCTTTTGTATTTTGGGGTGAGGGACCTCTTTGGGGGTGCTTCGCCGGTTGGGCGAGTGCGTGTTCAATAATACGTTGAAGAGGTTATAATACGATTTATTGACAATATGTACAGAATTCGTGACGTGTTTCGGTACCCTGGCGGATGCGGGCGTTGTCGTCTTGTCGTTGGCGTCTTCTGCCTCTGGTTGCTTCGTGTTGCGGCTCTTGGCGTTGGTGTCGACGGCGGTGGTATCGACGGTTACCGGCACGTGGTGGTCCCGCGCTATCGTCAGCAGCGGGCTGTCTATCGGCGCGAGGTGTACCGCACTATCGTCAGCAGCGGTATTTCGGCGTACCGGCGCGAGGTGTGCCGCACTATCGTCAGCAGCGGTCTTTCGGTGTACCGGCGCGAGGTGTACCGCACTATCGTCAGCAGCGGACTTTCGGTGGACTGCACTATCGTCAGCAGCAGTCTTTCGGTGTACCGGCGCGAGGTTTGCCGCACTATCGTCAGCAGCGGTCTTTCGGCGCGAGGTGTGTCGCTATCGGTCAGCAGACAGTAGAACGTCTACACTATGAGAGCAGTAGAGTTCTGATTCTTCCCAGCTACGGACCGCGCTTATAAAGGGAAGCGGGCGCTTCCCATTGGTCCGTGCGCGTGGGGATTTGCGTGTGAGTGGGGTCTGCGCGCGAGTGGGGGTTTGCGCACAAGTGGGATTTGGATGTGGCTCACGTACAGGTACCGTGCACCACAGTATCATACCTATGTAATTTTGCTGTCTTTGTGACTTTTCTAACTTTACAAATAATAAGATTGTTCTTCTGTGAATAATTATTATATACGAGGTCAGATGAGGCATATCTATCAAATTTAGCTCCTTTTTTTAACGGCTGAAATGCGAAATTAATTTCTACGAAAATTGTAGAAAAGCTTATTTCATATATCGTCCAGAACAAATGATTTTTAACAAGATCTTTAGCAAATCGGCCGATTTTGTAAAAATGCTCTTTAAAAATTCGGTTGGGGGGGGGGGGGGGGGTAATTAACAAATATCCCTTTTTGAAATCACGAATCCCTTTTTTGCAAAATGCTTTCCGTCCCTTTTTTATTTACGATTTAAGCACTGATGATCTAAATTAAAAACTAAGTACATATACCTCGTCGTCCTTGTCCATTTCAGGTTGAATTGTTTACCTACATAAAATAAACGGTCAGACAACAGGAATAAACTAGTACCCATGATGTAAGCTGTAAGCTAGTACCTACCTATACACCCTCAAAATTTAAACAAATGCGCGAAAAACACGGTCGTATTCCGCAAAAAGTTGAACCTTGGCGGACATTAAGGTAGACACACACATACAGTTTTTCCTCAAGGCAAAACTGCGCAGTCTGCCTTGAGGATTTCCTTCAAATGAGGCTGCCCCACACACGGACGGAGATTTAACGTCAGTTCGTGACTCGTAGAGCAATGGCATCTACCGACGCTTGATAATACTGCGATTGCAGGTTATCTTGTACACGTCCTAGTTGGGAGCTGAGCGAACTGGAATAACTCAATGCACTGTCCTGACTACGAGGTACAGTGTTGTGCACAGATAACTGTTTTTTTATCTAGATAAGATAACAGATAATAATGAAAAATGTTATCTAGATACAGATAAAAGATGATCTTGCAAATAATAATCTAGATAAAGATAATAAATTACCTATAAATTATCTAGATAATTCAACAGATAATTTAAGAAAAATTTATGCCAGGTTCAATGTGGCTCAGGTGGTAAGTACTGGATTTAGCAGCAATATTTATAATTTATACTCCATACCTGTACATTCATACTAAATATTTGTAGTCATATAGACACGTTTTCTCGACTTCGACGGAGGTCCGACTAGGAATTTCTCCATATTTAAACCAAAAAATCTGAAATCCCGAATCTAAGAAGTGTGGTTATGTTAACCACTGCCACTACTGAACAAACACGCGGACCGTCATGGCAGTCACAACAGTGCCACACCGTTGCCGTGCCGACCTAAATAAAACAAAGTTCCTGAAAGTAAGGTCACTGACCTGTATCTTAAAGGACTGAGCCATGACTGAGCATTCTAATGATCCCCTCCACTACTTTTGAAGCAAATTGAAAACCGCAATTTTAAGGTGCCAATTAGTAATTTAGGTTTGTTGTGTTGGTGATTATTGGTAACACTGTAACTAATGTTTTTGTTTGCATAAACATAACCTTGTTTCATGAGTGGTATAAACTACGTTTATGCATTGCAATAAAATACAATTTTGAATACTTTTACGTTTCTAAATAATTATGAGTCTGTAATTATACTACTTTTCACCAGATATTAAGCATATAGGTTAGAACAAGCTAAGCTGTACCAGCTGATACCAGTACTACCAACACATTATAAATACTGAGCTACCATCATTACACAACTAACGCACTATTTGGCACCTGCAGTAACTAAAATTTAGGTGGGGCTTGTTTGCTTCAATGTCAGGGCCGGATGCTCCGATGTTCAGATTTCGTCAGACCGTGCGCATGACGTCACTTGTAGAGTGAATTACATTTCATAAGATCAAATATGCTCCTTATGATGTCTTTTATATGTTAAAAATAATAGGGCAGCTCAATCTCTCTCAGTTAACCCGAAAAATACTTGTATAAAGTAGCATAATTACATCTGATGGTGTTTGCGCCGCGACGGCACAAAAACGGTGCTAGATAGAGGAAAATTGCGTATGAACAAATTTGTAGAGCACAAAATTTACTAAAGAAAAGTCCACGAGAGGGTGTCACGATCTTCGATAGTTTAAAAGTTACAGGCGTCCAAAGTGATGCAAACCTTATTCGCGCAACTGTCCACACCGTTTTTTCCCAAACTAATGGAGATAATTACACCCTCCCGCGGACTTTTCTTTAGTAAATTTTGTGTTCTACAAATTTGTTCATATGCAATTTTCCTCTATCTGGCACCGTTTTTGTGTCGTCGCGGCGCAAACACCATCAGATGTAATTATGCTACTTTATACCTACAAGTATTTTTCGGGTTAATATTTTTTTTATTGGTTCCCTACTTTACCTTTCTTTATTTTTTATTTTGTCACTGAAAACTATCCAAACTTCACATCTAGTGCAAGAAACACGTTCATTTTGCAACTAGTTAGGTATATAAATAGCTATTTAAACACTTCGGTAACAACGAAATCAATCGTTGACGAGATTTTGCAAATTGATTTCTGTTTTTCTCATTTCGATGATAACGAAAGGTATACTGATTTCACATTACGAATTCAACCATTTCACATTATTAGTTCTTATTTCCATTTTTGGTAGTAATAACACCGGCATTTATGATTTCAAAGTGAACCAATAAAAAAAAATGAGCCGCGTATGTACGTCTTACAACGAAACTTACAGATGTTTGTCCTTTCCTAAAAAATAAACTATTGTTGATGAGAAAGCAAATGAATTTTTGTCGCGAGATTTATTATTAACAGTAATTATTAAAAAATGTTCAATAGCAAAGTTGCTCAGCTTAATACCCTGTATAATAAAGCCTCTTGCATCACTTCTCTATCTATTACCATTAACGAGATATGCATACCTACTATTGTAATTACGTCTATTGTAACAAAAACTATACTAAGAAATGTTATTAGTTTTAAGCTGTGTTCAGTAAATAAATAAAACGGTACATTTTTCCATCTTGTGTTATGGTGTTCATGTTTGTGCAGATCAACAGGTAACCATTTTTTTAAATGTAAATTACCACAAGGTGTCAAAAAAATAGAGTTAACCCTCCAGTACTAACATGATTTTTTTAACATGAATACTAACATCGGTCTGTTAAACCGAGACCAGAAAATGCTATTTTATTTTGATTTTTGTTTTTTTAATAAATAAAATCAGGTCTTAAAAAAACTATAAACACTTAATTATTTTAATAGTTGTTACATAACATTGGAAATTTAAACTTCTTCAAGTTGCCAAAAGCATGTCCAGCGCATCTTCTACATATTGCGTGAACGTGTTTTAAATAGAAAAAATCGTTAAAAATGCAAATAAACACTTCGCGTTCACACACCGAGTCGGTAACTAAATAAAATGAAGATACCTAGCTGCACGAACACAATGACTTCCTTAAGGTGGCGTTTACAATGTATGCTTCACGGATGTAAAAGTGAGCTTACTATTTCCTCAATAACTTGACTGTGAAGAAATAAAATTGTCATCTGTATAAGAGCAATTATTGGTAAAGGTTCAAACTTGTGAACAAAGTAAATTTTAAGCGAAATTATTACCGTTTTGATATAAAAATGGCATGTATAGAACGGCGTTTTTTGATGTTTTAATTTCTCAAATAACAGCGAAAGTGTAAGGATTAATGAGAAAATTTTTGTTTTATGCAAAAGCCCTAACGTTATACATTTCAATGAATGTTTTCCTAAGTAACAATTTCCTTTGAATAAGCAGTTATTGAGGAAATTAATTATTAATTATTTTTTAGCGACATCTATTGAGTAATAGAACGTGGTCGTGATTCTTTGCGTTATAGTTCAGCATTTCTGCAATGAATGGTGCCAATGTCGAAACGATTCAAAAGGTTGCACCCACACCACAAATAAAAGTCATTTATTAGTTTTTTTATTTATGGTTGGATGGTTGCACCCTACTCGAACGCATTAAAATTTTCCTCAAATGTAACCTTGAAATTAGTGCATTGCGAAGAAACCCTGTTCTTTATGTCTCTGAATAACTGAATTTTGAGAATGCTTTCCAAATTTTATATAGGTAAATTAAAAAAACACATTCATCAATCGCGTGATAATTATTACATTTTATTGGTGATTTTAGGGTTTCTTTTTATATGTAGACACTTTTTAACGTACCTTTTTTGATCATAACTACATATCAATCATTATAAAAATATATTCTTCTTAACAATATGCATAATAGCGCTTATAATAATGTAATGTCACTAGGCATGAGTCATATTGAACCCGTGAGTAAAAAAAAGCCTGTGACTGCAGCGTTGCCAATGCTATTACAATAGTAACATATCTATTACTCTGTACTCCTGTCTATTACGCTATTACTCTCGAAGCAAAATCTATTACGTTTTCCAATTTCTATTACATTTCAGAGAAAAGAAAAATAATACGCATATTTGACCATTAATACTTATAAATCTGTATAAATATTTTTCAATTGAATTCAAAATTGGGATGTAGTTATTTCACTAGCAGTAAGTTGGCTTGGCACCATAGTTATTGCACTGCCTGCCCCAGAATTTGACAGGAATTAATTCTGTGGTTCTACTAACTTCACGGACTTGGTTTTCTCTCTCTATCTATTACTAATTAGTTATTGCTTCTGCTTCTCCTCGTGTTTGTTTTTAATCTGATAACTGATATTTATATATATACCCTGCGACTCGTCGTACCACAGAATAGGGAAATCCCTTACTCTGTGGACGGTTTATGTGTCACTAAAGTCATTGAATAAAGAACGCTATAGGTTTGGACGAATTTGAACACCTATTATTTAATTAATTATTAATATTGATCTATTACCCAAACTACCTAATCTATTACTATTTTTTCAAATTTCTAGTACAAAAAAAAATTAAGGGTTGGCAACACTGTGTGACTGTGAGTAATGAAATATTACTCGCGGGTAGGTGATAGGTGTTATTATCTATTCAAAATTAGCGATTAATAGGCATATTATTAAACAGTCGTAGAAAAATACTATTTTAGAAGTTTTAGAAAAATCAAAATTTGTTGAGACAAATCATACCTAGTCACTTCTCTGTTCAGTGAGCCTATCATAGTCAGAAGAGAACAGCCCTCGTATATAGATATATTATTTGACATTACTTAATTAATTATGATGTAAAGTTATTTTGGTAGGTATTATATATAATGTACAAACAAATGATATACAAACTTTAATATTTTAAGTTTCTAATAAGAATTAATCATAAACGTAAAGCAAATTTAAAAAGCTAGATTTCGTCATTTCGAATTAAACAAAATCAAATTCAATACCTATTACACAAAATGCAAAATTTCTTTCCTGTTTCCTCAACTGCGTCTAAAGTGGTGATAAATGAGAGAGGACAGGCAGGACACTGACGTCATTAGGTCGTTTACCTTTTCCAAATAAAGATGTACCTATAGGAAGATTTTATTTAGGGGTTTGTAATTGGGCAAATAAGCGCTAATAACTGTTACAAATATCGCTCAAAAGCAGTTTTTATGAACTATACGTAAAATTGGAAATGGTCATAATAAAATTATTATACAATATGATATGTAGTATGTAGGTACCTACATCTGAAGAAGGAATATTAATGAAAAAATTAAGTTTTGCTCGTAATCTCTCAATAATTAAATTCAATTAAAAAAACCATGTATATTATTATCAAGTGCAACTTGCAAGGACAATCATTTTTATTTTTATCTAAAAGAGACCCCCAACAGATATTCGTTACGTTATAAATACAAGAATAATATTATTTATGGAAAAATAAGCAAAGCTCGAACATCGAAAGCTGCTGTGGTTGAAAATGGCTGAAAGATTACAAAACTTTAATTGTGATCACTATTTTTTGAGTGAATACTTAAAAGCGTTGATTAAATTTTATGATTATTAAATATTTTTTGTTTTATGCAAAAAAATGATTTTATATTAGAATTAATTTGTTCATACGAATAAATTTGCGTAACATACTTTAACATTTTTGTGGTACGTTGATTTGCAGTAGGTCTAGTGGGTAAAATACCTGCACCTGCAACATCTGTTTATTTCTAAGAGGTTTTCCTTTTCAAATAAGTTTACTCTAAAATTAAAATACCTAACCCTTTATTGTTTGTGTTCCTATGAAGTGGTCATTTTGACTGAGTGAGATGAAAGTATGGAATTCTAGTGCCCAACTGAAATGGATGTTGTATGACAAATGGGACAAGGTGGCCGTTGCATTGATGAAAATCGCACATTTTGAAATATAGGCAATCAACATTACATCCATTTTTTCTATCGATTACAAGATGTCGCATAGATCGCAATTTTAAGGATTTGTTACAAATAATACTGGTTGACTCACTACTGCTTGGTTTCAAAATATGTAACTGTAAACTTTATTTCAAATGGTTTTTAATATACCTCTTTTAATAAATTGTCCCATTTGTCATACAACATCCATTTCAGTTGGGCACTAGAATTCCATACTTTCATCTCACTCAGTCAAAATGACCACTTCATAGGAACACAAACAATAAAGGGTTAGGTATTTTAATTTTAGAGTAAACTTATTTGAAAAGGAAAACCTCTTAGAAATAAACAGATGTTGCAGGTGCAGGTATTTTACCCACTAGACCTACTGCAAATCAACGTACCACAAAAATGTTAAAGTATGTTACGCAAATTTATTCGTATGAACAAATTAATTCTAATATAAAATCATTTTTTTGCATAAAACAAAAAATATTTAATAATCATAAAATTTAATCAACGCTTTTAAGTATTCACTCAAAAAATAGTGATCACAATTAAAGTTTTGTAATCTTTCAGCCATTTTCAACCACAGCAGCTTTCGATGTTCGAGCTTTGCTTATTTTTCCATAAATAATATTATTCTTGTATTTATAACGTAACGAATATCTGTTGGGGGTCTCTTTTAGATAAAAATAAAAATGATTGTCCTTGCAAGTTGCACTTGATAATAATATACATGGTTTTTTTAATTGAATTTAATTATTGAGAGATTACGAGCAAAACTTAATTTTTTCATTAATATTCCTTCTTCAGATGTAGGTACCTACATACTACATATCATATTGTATAATAATTTTATTATGACCATTTCCAATTTTACGTATAGTTCATAAAAACTGCTTTTGAGCGATATTTGTAACAGTTATTAGCGCTTATTTGCCCAATTACAAACCCCTAAATAAAATCTTCCTATAGGTACATCTTTATTTGGAAAAGGTAAACGACCTAATGACGTCAGTGTCCTGCCTGGGGCCGTATTCTCGAGTTCACTCGACATGTGTCGTATGCGAAAATTTTCTACTTCAGACACTATTGGTATTCTTGAACTTTCGCATACGATAATTTTCGATTGTTGTTCAACGAGCGCTATTTTTCTAGTGAAAAATATATCTCGCATGCGATACATGCGCATTATAGGTATAACCTAGCCGTTTCCCGTAACAAACAGCAAACGTTGAATTGTTTATTATTTAGCATTCTCAAATTCTCAAATATTATGTGTTGAAGTGTTGTTTTCGTTAAGTACATAAGTATTATTGCTTAAGTGAAATGGCGAATTTAGATGAATTGGCGATGTTAGCTGCTGTAGAAGTTGTTGAAATATTGAAATATTACAATTACATCACTAATTATACACTCTTAATACTCTTTACTTTAAAATAGTACTTTATTTTTAATTACCTTTCGCCAATGTATCCAATCCTTTTTTGCACCCGGAATAGCATTTAATATCGATGCTATTTCATGCCACTGATTCTGGCCGTCTTTTTTTGTGAAAGTAGCCGAAAAATCTTCCATTAATTAAGTTTGGATATTTATCCATCAATTCCATTAAAGTATTTTTTTGTTCGTTAGAAATGTACCCAGCGCGTTTCTTCATTTTGAAAATTATATTTCTACCGTTACGTACTTATATATATATAATAATAACGTCAAAACCTCAAAACACATTTTTAATTGAATACCGCGACCATTGGCGCCTTTTGCACATGTTTGAAATATGAAAATAATGCCGTATTGTTATTGGTCGGATTGTAACATTAAGTTACGACAACTCTCACAACGCTCGACATCTGTAAAATATTTTTTTGTATTCTGTCTCCAAAGTAACCATTTTGCGGAGTGAAAACAATCCGCAAAATACATCTTTAAAGGACAAGTACGCTAAAGTCGCTATGACAACCTTAATGCTGGATTTTCATTCGTTTTGACGTATTTATTTTGACTTTTTACGAATTTACTTGTTGTTGCTATAACAACTATGTCAAAGCTAAATATGACGTTTACAACTGTTCTGTACGTACCAAATTAAATTTTTATGAAATTAATTTGATAATTTAGAGAATTCATGCAAAAAAATGTTGTATGCATCACGTACGCAAAACGTTTTAGTGGATTCGTCTAAGTTTTCGGACTCGGCTTCGCCTCGTCCGACAAACTCGACTCATCCACTAAAACATCATTTTGCGTACTTGATACATAAATAACTAATAGAGGACAACTCCAGAATACGGTTTCGAATGAAAAGCATTTCGCATTTCGCATGCGATATTTATCGCTCGACATGTTTCACGATCGAAATATGTCGTGTGAACTCGAGAATACGACCCCTGTCCTCTCTCATTTATCACCACTTTAGACGCAGTTGAGGAAACAGGAAAGAAATTTTGCATTTTGTGTAATAGGTATTGAATTTGATTTTGTTTAATTCGAAATGACGAAATCTAGCTTTTTAAATTTGCTTTACGTTTATGATTAATTCTTATTAGAAACTTAAAATATTAAAGTTTGTATATCATTTGTTTGTACATTATATATAATACCTACCAAAATAACTTTACATCATAATTAATTAAGTAATGTCAAATAATATATCTATATACGAGGGCTGTTCTCTTCTGACTATGATAGGCTCACTGAACAGAGAAGTGACTAGGTATGATTTGTCTTGTGGCGTCGCTTATGTTTAAATTAAAAAATGTAAGGGTGCTTGTTATAATAGTAACCTAGTAACATGTTGTTAATAAAAATAATAATAAAAAGTCATTCATAATATTGAATTGAATTGAATTGAATTGAATTTATTTCGTCTTCTTCCTACATTCAAAATGCAGACGAGACACGTCAAATTTCAATTATACATAAGATATAACAGTGCCTAAACATATACATTCACATTCACATTTACATACTATACAAGTCACAAGCCAACCCACCAATAAATTTCATAAATAAATTTCATTCGACCACAGCAGTGTTGTGTTAATTAAAAAGAAACTATTAACAGTGGCCCCATAAACTAAAAGAAGCCACAATTGGTGACCCCAGACAAAAACGACACGCTGACCGCTGCATGTTGATGTCCCACGTGTAAGACAGTTATAGGTGGTAACATTTTAAATTAGTGTACCAATTTGTTTATTAGTAATTTTAATTATTAACATATTAATTTTTGTATTCGTAAACATTTGTATTATAATGGCAACTAACTTTAGTGGTAACGACGCACAAACTAGTACGACCTCACCAGATTCAAACACCGTCGTAGGCGTATCAATAGATAAAGTGGCAGTTAAACCACCGACATTATGGGTAAAGTCACTAGATATCTAAAGTACCGCAACGTTCGCCATTTTGGGGTTAAAATTTTGGCGGCAATTTCAAATATTGAAGACCTAGTCGCTAGAAAATTTAATGACTTTATGAAGTGTTTCTTAAAAACTAAACTCACATTAGATACTTATCAATATATTTCTTAAAAATTAGTTGTCATTGTTATTAAAAGGTACAGTTTAATTGAAAGATAAAAAATTTGGAACTTTGCCACACGAACCTAACATACGTTTTTAAAATTGACATTTTATTTTGTCGTGTTAATACTTCATTTAGAATCGTTATTTAAATCACAGAAAAGGTTAACTAAAAAATACAGCAAGTAGTGTGTAAGAATAAGAAGACGAGCCTGTCTATGGGAAAACTACAAGTTTATGATGTTTTTCAAATTGCCGCGTTTCAAACCAAGTGTCAAATAAACGTCAAACTTAGTAATAGTAAAATTTTAGACCAATGGTCTAAGAGTAAAATACTAATTTTCATCGTATGTCAAACACAGATGTCATTTTTCCGCCATTTTGGGGTTAAAATTAGCTTTCTCTCTCTAACTCATTGGAACATAAGGTTGCGGTACTTTAGAATATTTAGTGACTTTAATTATGGGATGACAATCCTGCTCTCTGGTTTAAAGTTTTAGAAGCACAATTTGAACTGTTGCATATTACAGTGGATACCACGAAATATTTTACTGTTGTAGCCACTCTTAATCAAAAAACATTAAAGTTAGTCAGTGATATCGTAACTTCACCCCCAGAAGCCAATAAATACGAAACCTTACGTTCCGCATTGATATCTGGATTAACGGAATCAGAAGATTCAAAATTACAAAAATTATTACGGGATCTTGATTTAGGCGACCGGAAACCGAGTCAGCTGCTGAGAGAAATGAAAACGTTGTCAGGAAACAGTATTTCTGGCGACATTTTAAAAAAGCTCTGGCTGCAGCGCCTTCCCCAGCAAGTACAAGTGGTACTAACTATCAGCACAGAACCTTTAGATAATTTATCAATCATGGCTGACAAAATATTAGAAACTTACACAAGTTCAGTTATAGCAGAAGTTTCTAATAGAGAACTACCACCACGCATCAACCCCTCAGAATCATCAACTGACTGGGATAGGAAATTCAACGAGTTGAGACACGACATGATGCAAGAAATCAACAAAATGCAAAAACGTAACTTTCACCCGCTTAATCGCGACAGTTCCAAAAATCGACCTCGTTCCAGTTCACGAAAATCTAACACGGAAGGTTTATGTTATTACCACAATCGTTTCGCCGAGAAAGCGAGAAAATGCACCAAGCCCTGCACGTTCCAATCGTCATCGGAAAACTAGAAAGTCAGTCACATTTGGCGGGATGTGACGGTGTTTCTAACAACCGTCTATTCATATACGACTGCGCTAGTCGAAACCGTTACTTAATTGATACTGGAGCAGATGTATCCGTACTACCGGCTACGGCAAAGGAAAAACTTCAAACCAACTGCAGTCCCACACTCTATGCAGCAAATCATTCAACCATTCATACATATGGCTCATGCACTATACGATTAGAATTAGGTTTAAGACGAAATTTCATTTGGAACTTTATTATCGCTAACGTAACCAAACCTATCTTAGGAGCAGATTTTATAAAACATTATGGTCTATTAATCGATATAAAACGAAAACGAATTATTGACCCGTTAACATCACTGGAGACAATTGCACAAATTTATAAAGGAAAATTACCCTCGTCTTTAACAACAATCACGAATTTCACAGAAAACGAGAAACTCACTTCACTGCTTCATGAATTTAAAGAGATTACAGTGGAAAAATTATTTTCATCTACAACGACCAAACATTCCGTTACACACGTCATCGAAACTAAAGGGCAACCAGTAGCCGCAAAAACGCGTCGACTTCCACCAGATAAGTTGAAAATCGCGAAAGAACAGTTCGAACTCATGATGACTCAAGGATTGTGTAGACCATCTGATAGCCAATGGGCCAGTCCACTTCACCTCGTTAAAAAAAAGAACGGCCAGTGGAGACCGTGTGGAGACTATCGTGGTCTCAATGCTATTACTATACCCGACAGATATCCTATACCGCTCTTGAGCGACTTCACCAATCAACTTGATGGATGCAAAGTATTTTCAACGCTAGATTTAGTAAGAGCGTACCATCAAATACCAGTTGAACCAAGCGATATCCCAAAAACGGCAATCTCAACACCATTCGGGCTATTTGAATTCATGCGAATGACTTTTGGCTTACGTAATGCCGCACAGACATTTCAAAGATTTATACATTCCGTTTTGCGTGGACTTGATTTTTGCTTCTCCTACATCGATGATATCTTAATAGCCTCGTCGGACGAGAACGAACACTTAACCCACCTCAGGCAAGTTTTCGAACGTCTTCAACAATATGGATTGGTTCTTAATGTCGACAAATGCGTGTTTATCAAACCGGAAGTAAATTTTCTAGGTCATACTGTCAATGAGAAGGGTATTCGCCCAGCGTTAGATCGCGTGAAAACAATCACAGATTATAAAATCCCGGAAAAGGTCAAAGATTTACGAAGATTTCTGGGGATGATAAATTTTTATCGCCGATTTATTCCAAATGCCGCTCAGTCCCAAGCCTTACTGAGTGAATTTTTAAAGGGATCAAAAAAGAACGATAATCGGAAAATAGATTGGAACATTGAATCCCAATCAGCATTCAACAACGTTAAAAAGCAACTGACCGAAGCAGCAGTGCTGGTTCACCCGAGACCTAACGCACAGCTAGCTGTAATGGTAGACGCTTCAGATACTGCAATCGGTGCAGTAGTACAACAAAAGGTCAACAACGAGTGGCAACCCCTTAGTTTTTATTCAACCAAACTTACGGAAACACAACGACGATATTGCGCATATGACCGAGAGCTACTTGCGGCCTACTCGAGCATTAAATACTTCCGATTGTTTTTAGAGGGCCGTCCATTTACTCTATTCACGGATCACAAACCTTTAACGTTTGCTTATAAACAGAAACCCGAAAAGGCGTCGCCACGACAGTTGAGACACCTTGACCTGATCTTTCAATTCACAACAGACATTCAGCATATATCAGGAAAAGATAATGTTGTAGCAGATACTCTTTCCCGTATTGAAGAAATTTCGATCCCCAGATCGATCAATTACGAAGATCTGGCGGACGCTCAGAGTCTTGACAGCAATCTACGAGAACTGATGCACAACTCAACCACGCTGAAATTCAAAAAAATTCCTGTGTTTGGCACAAACAAAGAACTGTACTGCGACGTATCAACAGGAACTCAACGACCATATGTACCAACAAGTTTTCAAAAAACAGTTTTTGACAGTGTACACTCGTTGGCCCACCCAGGAGTAAGATCGAGCATCAAAACCATCGCAAAAAACTTCATTTGGCACTCTATGAAACGAGACATCCAATCTTGGGTAAAGACCTGCCCACAATGTCAAGCATCCAAAATCACCCGACACGTTAAATCACCCATCGGTTCATTTCCTGAAGTGAACTGCAGATTCGACGAAGTTCACCTCGACATAGTAGGACCGCTACCAACGTCCGAAGAGCAACGGTACTGCGTCACATTGATTGACCGTTACACACGCTGGATGGAAGCGATTCCCGTTCCAGACATCCGAGCCGAGACAGTTGCTAATGCCGTATTTAGAGGTTGGATAGCACGTTTCGGAGTACCATCAACAATCGTTACCGACCAAGGTAGACAATTTGAATCAACGTTGTTTGCGGAATTAGCCAATTTAATTGGTTTTAAACGAAAGCGTACTACAGCCTACAACCCGCAGGCTAACGGATTTATCGAAAGGTGGCACAGAACAGTTAAAACTGCAATTATTTGTCACAACAGATCTGATTGGACACGAACTCTTCCCATAGTGTTACTAGGATTGCGCTCGGCATTCCGAGAAGATTTTAACGCGACATCGGCAGAACTAGTTTACGGAAAAAACATTTGTTTACCGAGTTGCTTCATATCATGTAACAACAAATTACCCCTCAAATCAGAATTCGTTGATCAGTTACGAAAACATTTTTGCCAAATGCAACCAGTACCTGCAACCAACCACGCTAAAGAGAACGTTTTCATGTTCAAAGAACTCAATAGCTGTTCTCACGTCCTCGTAAGAAAAGACTTCGTACGCGCATCCTTACAGGCACCATACGAAGGCCCGTACAAAATTATTAAACGCCAAGAAAAATACTTCACTTTGGACGTAAACGGCAAAGCTAAGAACACGTCAGTCAATAGACTGAAACCATACTTCTTAGAAACAGAGAGCAAAAGTCCAGAGTTGCCCACCCCAAAAAACACGCGAAAGGTTTCATTTAATGAGCAGCCAAACCAAATAAAACCTGAGCAGTAATCGTTCATTAGATTCACTGGTGGGGGAGTACTGTGGCGTCGCTTATGTTTAAATTAAAAAATGTAAGGGTGCTTGTTATAATAGTAACCTAGTAACATGTTGTTAATAAAAATAATAATAAAAAGTCATTCATAATATTACATCCAGTTTATTGTAAATAAATTTCATTCGACCACAGCAGTGTTGTGTTAATTAAAAAGAAACTATTAACAGTGGCCCCATAAACTAAAAGAAGCCACAGTCTCAACAAATTTTGATTTTTCTAAAACTTCTAAAATAGTATTTTTCTACGACTGTTTAATAATATGCCTATTAATCGCTAATTTTGAATAGATAATAACACCTATCACCTACCCGCGAGTAATATTTCATTACTCACAGTCACAGGCTTTTTTTTACTCACGGGTTCAATATGACTCATGCCTAGTGACATTACATTATTATAAGCGCTATTATGCATATTGTTAAGAAGAATATATTTTTATAATGATTGATATGTAGTTATGATCAAAAAAGGTACGTTAAAAAGTGTCTACATATAAAAAGAAACCCTAAAATCACCAATAAAATGTAATAATTATCACGCGATTGATGAATGTGTTTTTTTAATTTACCTATATAAAATTTGGAAAGCATTCTCAAAATTCAGTTATTCAGAGACATAAAGAACAGGGTTTCTTCGCAATGCACTAATTTCAAGGTTACATTTGAGGAAAATTTTAATGCGTTCGAGTAGGGTGCAACCATCCAACCATAAATAAAAAAACTAATAAATGACTTTTATTTGTGGTGTGGGTGCAACCTTTTGAATCGTTTCGACATTGGCACCATTCATTGCAGAAATGCTGAACTATAACGCAAAGAATCACGACCACGTTCTATTACTCAATAGATGTATAATAATAAGAACTTTATTTAGCAAAAAATGCTACACAAACAACTTGAAATATAAACATTACAAAATTAAAAAATAAGGGTAAAAACTATCACATTATATACTAAGTAGGTATATAGGGACCTATTCTACTATGACTGTTTAAGTAGGTACAACTCTCTAACACGCCTCTTAAAGCTACCTAAATCTGAGCTTCTAATAATGAGTGGAAGCTTATTATACTCAAAAAGGGCCCTAAAGAAAATAGAGTTTTGGGACGCCCTTGTCCTTCTATGATCTAATATAAATCTATCTTTATGTCTTGTACTATAATCGTGGGTATCACAAAATGTCTTTAGCTTATTACACAGATATACCGGAGTGAGTTTAAGTTTACATTTATGTACAAACACTAACACATTCATTTCCAGCATGCTTCTGACTTCCATCCAGTTTAAAGTTTTCCTCATTTGCTTAATGCTGGTCTCTCTCTTTGCTCTTAAGATAACTCGCATGGCTCTATTTTGGAGAAGTTGTAGTCTATTAATATTTGTTTGTTTCGCTAAGTATAAAATAGTTGCTGCAAAATGGAAGTGTGGCAATACTGTTGTATTATATATAATTTTTCTCGTTTCCACAGAAAGGTAACAGCCACATCGATACAATGCTCCTATTTTTTTAGCTATTTTTCTGCATATATAATCAATGTGTGCATCAAATTTGAGCTGTTTATCTATTATTACACCCAGATATTTGATCTTTTCCACCATTTCAATATTTTCACCGTCAATTTTTACAGCTACATTTTCTTCATCGAGGTTTTGTGTATTTCTACTTTTTCCAATTACTATTCCTTTTGTTTTCTGTACGTTTAGCTTTAATTTATTTACTTCCATCCACTTACGCATATTCTCTAGATCTTCATTCAGCTTCTGTACAATTTCCTCTTTATTATCTCCAGTTATGTATATAACAGTATCGTCAGCAAACAGGTGATACTTACAATATTTCAAGACTTTTCCAACATCGTTTATATACAGTATAAACAGAAGTGGACCTAATATACTTCCCTGGGGAACTCCTCTATAGTTTATTCTTGGACTAGATACCACATCATCACATCTTACTACTTGTTTTCGATCACACAAATAACTTTGAAACCATTTATGAACTATACCCCCAATGCCATAATTTTTGAGTTTAAGTAGTAACCTTTCCCTGTCAATAGTTTCAAAAGCACGTTTCAAGTCCAGAAAAATAACTACACTACACATGCCATCATCAATAGTTTCTTTCCACTCACTTATCAAATACTGCAGTGCTGTCTCACAATTGTAATTCTGTCTAAATCCCGACTGAAACTCACATAATACGTTTTGCTGAGTAACATATTCCAATAACTGAATGTATACTGCTCTCTCCAATATTTTTGCAAATGATGGTAACGTGTTTATTGGACGAAACTCTTCCATATTTGTGGTCCCCGATACTTTTTGAACTGGTACTATGGTAGCCATTTTAAGTCTTTCTGGCACTACTCCTAACTCAAGGGAGCTATTTATCACGTTTAGGAAAAGATTTTTCCCATTTTCAAATGACAATTTTATCACCTCCATAGTAATATCATCCGGACTACTTTTATTTGGTAAAGCGAATATGATTTTCTTTAGTAACTTCTCATCCAGATATTGAAACGAAACCAATTTATTTTCCAGATTATTGTTTTGAATGTCAGCATTAGTATGCTGAGACTGGGTCATTGTTTCCAGAATATTGTCTATACTATCTATGTAGTATTCATTAAACTTTTCGACAATTGAAATTTTATTAGTATATACATCTCCTGCAATTTTAATTTCATTATATATCATTTTATTTTTTCCTGATATTAAATATTTCAAGGTTTTCCACATTTTTTTAGGTTCACCTCTATTTCGGTCTATCTCATTTTCAAAGTATTCTTTTTTTATATTTTCAATTAACTTTGTGACATTATTTCTGCACATTGCATAATTTCTCCAGTCATTTACATCTCTCGTGAAAACAAATCTTTTGTACATCATATCGCGGTATTTAATTTCCTGAAGTACTTCATTAGAAAACCATTGTTTGCACTTTTCGTTATTTTTAATAATAGCCTTAGGCATTAATTTGTCTATTATTAATATGAAAAATAATTAATAATTAATTTCCTCAATAACTGCTTATTCAAAGGAAATTGTTACTTAGGAAAACATTCATTGAAATGTATAACGTTAGGGCTTTTGCATAAAACAAAAATTTTCTCATTAATCCTTACACTTTCGCTGTTATTTGAGAAATTAAAACATCAAAAAACGCCGTTCTATACATGCCATTTTTATATCAAAACGGTAATAATTTCGCTTAAAATTTACTTTGTTCACAAGTTTGAACCTTTACCAATAATTGCTCTTATACAGATGACAATTTTATTTCTTCACAGTCAAGTTATTGAGGAAATAGTAAGCTCACTTTTACATCCGTGAAGCATACATTGTAAACGCCACCTTAACGCAAAGATATGGGGGATAATAGGGGGGGTCCGTCTGTCAGACGGAATGTTAGTACTGGAGGGTTTTAAGTGCGAAATTGTCTTGAATCCATCAATGAAATCACCCTGATCTCCTAACGCTTTCTCCTCGAACGCTGCGAAAACCGCTATATATTTAGACAGAGAAAAAATGAACTGAATCAATTTTGTAATGCACAAAATTTACTACAAAAAAGTCCGCGGGAGGGTGTAATTATCTCCATTAGTTTGGGAAAAAGCGGTGTGGACGGTTGCGCGAATAAGGTTTGCATCACTTTGGACGCCTGTAACTCTTAAACTATCGAAAATCGTGACACCCTCTCGCGGACTTTTCTTTAGTAAATTTTGTGCTCTACAAATTTGTTCATATGCAATTTTCCTCTATCTAGCACCGTTTTTGTGCCGTCGCGGCGCAAACACCATCAGATGTAATTATGCTAATTAATACAAGTATTTTTCGGGTTAACTGAGAGAGATTGAGCTACCCTATTATTTTTAACATATAAAAGACATCATAAGGAGCATATTTGATCTTATGAAATTTTTTGTATCTCGAAAAATAAACGCGGTACAGACGAAAAACACATCAAATGCGTATTCCGCAAATGTAATTCACTCTACAGGTGACGTCACGCGTCACATTTGCGGACCGCCCACCATGCGCAACATCCTATCTTTAGTATTTATATCGTGCTTCAATGTTGTATTGAAGAATGCTCAGTCCTTTAAGATACAGGTCAGTGAAGTAAGGTATCTTGTGTGCTTTAACTACCGACACGAAATATTATCTGTTATCTAATACCTATAGATAACCTGTTTTTTCATCTAAGATAAGATGATGGATAATTGATTACAGTGTCATCTTAGATAAGATGATAGATAACAAAATTTTATCTAGATGATTTATCTAGATAATATTATCTAGATAATGCACAACACTGCTTCACCACATACGTTGAGGAAAATCTTAAGGTTTGGACTGCGCAGTCCGCGCCTTGAGGAAAAACTGTTTGTGTGTGGCTACTTTTATGCGTTAAAAACGCGGAACTGTCATTGCGAATTTCTGACCAATCCCATTGCTTCATTTCATTCCGCGTTTACGTTTTTACGCGTTGATTCCGCTCATGGAGACTCGCCATAACATATCCAACCATTTGCCGGCACGTTAGCGTGCCTCCAGTCACTGCGAATAAAAAATTCGACGCTATAACTGTATTTTCATAACATATAAAAATAACTAAACATATTTTTCATATATATAAGGAAAAAATGTCTGCTGCATTTAAAAATGCTAAAAAGAAGGTATCGCAAGTAGAATTGCGACGTATTATGAATGATCACAAGATTAAAAAAACCACAAAAATAGAATCACCTCTTGCAAAATATCCTTTTGAAATTATATTCGATGAAATAATTCTATTATTATGTGTATTTGTAAATGCATTTTTCTTAATTTAAAGAACATATAATGATTTAGGTCAGCTAATGTGTGTCCTTTGTCAATCCATTGTACGATCAGAAGGAGTGTGGACTGTACATATTAATTCTAAACAGCACCGTGATAAAGTAGAAGAAGCCAAACGATTGAAGGAAACCACAAATAATTTTACAACATCCTCAAAGAGATCTCTTGACGTTACAACCGAAGCTCCCGCAAAAAAGTTAAAGGGGATTTTAAAAAATTCAAAGAACTCAACATATGTTGATGATATCTCCAGTACAGAAAATGACAATGTTGGTAGTAATGTAGAAACATTTAAAGATTTAACAGTGAATTCCTTGGATAATAAACAAGATGAGGAGATGATTTTTGATGGAAAAGATGACCATTCTACTGCCATTCCAGAAGGATTTTTTGATGATCCAAAACAGGATGCTAAAGTAAGTTTGAAAATAAATATGTACACGTTTAATAGATATAGTGATAGGTACGACATATTGATTATAAAGATCCTATAGAGGAGGAATGGGAAAAGTTTCAAAGAGCTATAAGAGATGCTAATAACGAGAGTGCAAATATAATTGCTGAAGATCATGAGGAAGCAACAAATGAACGTCAGTTAGATGAAATTGATGAACAAATGAAAAATTGGTCCAAGTATTACCCCCAAATTGAAAAAATCACTTTTCTTGCTACTTGTTTTTAGAGTTTTAACATTAGAGAGAAAAAAATCAGAGCTTATAGCAACAGTTAATAATGATAATGTGAACGGGGATCTGTCCGAAGAAAGTGTAGATGAAGTTGATTTTGAAGAATATGTCGATTGGCGAAAGAAAAAATTTTTGAAGAGGTGAAATTTATTTTGTGCATTGTATTCGTTACTTTTATACCAATTCAATTAAATGTAATTTTGTTACTCAAACAAATGAATTTGAGAAAAAGTTTTGTATATTGATATAAGTTCTTTGCTTGATATCGTATTAATAATAATTAATAAGTGCTAGAAGTATACCTAAGGGTTACAAAAATAAACTATGAGATCAAATTCAATAATTATTTAGATGTTTAAAATAAGCTAAAATAGTCGGGAGCTTCTCTCATTTTCCATTTATTTTGTTTTAGGAATTGTGTTCTACATCTTTGTTCCACAGTATTGGATGTAGTGAGAGCACCAACTTTTCATAATAAGCATCAAATACTATATCTATTAATTATTGATCTTTACAAGTTCATTGTTTCATTAACTTATTTTAACAACTGTTTTAAGTTAAAACACAATACGATTTCTATCTATTTGTAATCCTGAACTATCTAAAATTGCTCAGAATTTGTAGAAAACGACAGATCAAATAGGTTTTGTGTTTTTCTGACAAAAAATTAACATGATTAACTTTTTCTATTCACTTATAAAACCATTTAACTTATATAAAAAGCGAGAAGAATAAAAAAACGTACTGAAGGTAGCCTACTGAAACAATGATAAATGCAACACTTTCCCATCATTTTTACAATTAGGTATTTCATCCATCCAAGTTCTTAGTTTCAAAGCTGCATCATTATCAATGTACAATTCAAGAATGACTTCTAAGACCACCATGTCTACCATCAGCCTTTTTAACGACCCAGCTTTCTTAGCTGCCAAGCTCTCAGTTTCTGTGGTCGAGATTACCACAGAAGACAGCCGATGACTGATCGAGGAAATACAGCCACCTGCATACATGCTGAGCACTCCAGAAGTGGACCTACCAGTTATAATGTTCCCTGCATGGTCAGCACCACTATAACATGATAACACACTATTACAGTTGCTTTTATAAATGATCCGATGTTCCTTTTATGTATGGTAAAATTCTTTTAACCTTTAACCAATGATGAAGTTGGAATTAAATTATCCTCAAATTTAATTCCAATTCCATCATATACGCTCACCTGATTTATCATGTTTATCTCTGGTTGCAAATTTTTTTCGACGAGTCTTACTGTATATACAGCCTTCGCATAGCTCAGTGTCCAGTTTTACCTCAATGCCAAGTTCTCATTCTCATGGCTAGCTTTTTGTTTATCATGGATCAGGAACATACTACACATCTGTTAAAGTTAGGCCCTACCATTGACCATTAACCGATGCTTGAACCTCAACAGTTCCTTTGCCCACAGGTTTAATGCAATCACCATTTGTAGTGACCACAATACGAGGAATACCTTCACCAAACAAAGTGTACTCACCACCCAACTAGAACAAATCATTTTAAAAACAATGTTAAAACGTTTTTATGTGTCAAAAAAACGTTTTCATATTCATCACAAAAACGTTTAAATATACTACATAAAAACGGCAAATGTCCTTTGACATAGATTCGTTGTAAAGTCATTTACAAAACGATGTGATAATTGATTTCATGTAACATTTTAAAAACGTTTGCGTTACAATTAAGCTAAACGTTTATAAAACAATTTTAAATCATGAATTTGTCATTTGATAATTATTGCGGAAACGTTTAACAAAATCGTTTTAAAAACATAATTATTAATTAATTTTTTATTTTAAAACAAAGTTAGAAATATAAGTATAATTTATTCTAGATTTAAGAATTAATTAAGTAAGTCATTGGGTATAGTTTTCAGATTTTCCCTTTTGATACGCTGATTCCCATTACGGAACCATAGAGCAACAGTGTCTTTGACCTCTTTTTTGGAGATGTTTGGATGAATTGTTCTAGTAACGCCTGTAATAGAAATTAAAACAAATAATAAAAAATTATCGGTTATCATGATCAAAGTTATATTAAATTTAAAATGTTTAAAACTTACGTTCAATGTTCAATACTATTTTAGTAGATTTGACCTCGAAACTCCCTCTGATGCCCGTCCAAGAACACATTATAGCTAATTTATTGGTAAATATGCTTGACAACATTCTTCTAATAAACTCAGAAGGTTTTCCTCCCCGCAGTAATTGCATTTCCAAATGCTAAAACAGATAACGAAATTAAATAGTTGACATATATTACATAGGGAGTAAGATGGATGAAAGAAGTACAAAGAAGAAGATATACACATAAGAACCAAATAATTTCTTAGGGGATATTATTATATTAAACATATTGTATATACCTACAATTATATTGTAAGCCGAAAGGCAACAATAAAGATAGTTACAAATTACAATTACATATAAATAAAATTGAAGTGTCATCTGCCTGTTTCTCACAGGCAGGTAGTGGACATAATAAGGAGTATATCTTTGAAAAAGTTCTAAACGTTTGTCGGAGGCCTCGACTAGAAGATAATTTCTTTTGTTCCTAGTTTAATAAGGAATGCTTCGCTACTTTCAATACATATAAGTTTTCAATTCTAACGGGCAACGGTTGTATATAAAAATGTAAGCACTATAATTGACTAAATTATATACTACTTACAAAAGATTTTTGAAACGTTTCCTCCAAAAGACGAACTTCAAATTCTTGTAATGTTTGTATAGAGTCCAGAGGCAAGCCCAAAACATCACCCACTTCTGCACTAGGTGTAGAAGATAATGGAACGGTACCCAATTTGATTGCCCTTTCTAGCTCCGCGATTCTTGCAGTATTTTGAGTAAGTTTTTCCTGCATGCTTACTATTTCAGACATAATCTCTTCAAATCCAGTTTGAATTGTGGTACGAATATCACTTAATGTAAGCATTTGGACAGGAGGGGAATCGTGATACTCATAAATAACATTGTCATCATTTGTTGAAACTAAAACGAGTTAAATTACTACAACAGGCATGAAATAATATTAGTAACTATACATACCTGCTGAAATAGGCGTAAGAGTACCGCAATCCAAATCTACATTTTCAAGTTGAATATTAGTTACAGTCTCTGCTGTTGCTTCAATATTCGAATCTACAATAAATTATTGTTTTAACTGTACTTTACTTATACTCCATTTAAAAATAAGAAGGTAGTGAAAAAAAGTCTAGGGAAGCTTTTACTTCATTCGTACTGGTAAAAATGCAAACCGTTTTTAGTTTTACACAAAACTAATATTTTTTATGTGTCACACTAAAAATGGGTGCATTTTGACCAGTGAGAATGAAGTAAAAGGTTCCCTAGACTTTTTTTTCACTAGGTACCTTCTTATTTGGAATGGAGTATAGTACTAAAGTTTATTAATGTATAAATACCTGTGCTAGATAGTAGTAACGGTATGTTTGAATTTTTATTTCCATATGGAATTGGAATTATAGGTATAAATGGTTCACTTCCATAAACTTGTTTTATTTTCCTTTGTCCTCTCCCCAAACATTCATCACCTGATGTAGACGATTCCTCTTTGACAATTCTGTCTACTTTTTTTTTGGCAGAGTTGTAGTCACCTATGGTATACATTTAATGAACAAAAATTCATATTACAATTAAAGTTACTTACTATACTTTTGTATAACAGTAATATCAAAAGAATTCCAAGAATCCGGATTAGGTTCTGCCCCTAATTTTATTAGGTTAGAAATATGTTTCGTTTTATTTTTTGGTGGCCACCAACACTTAGTTTTACAGGCATTCAACCACTTCCATGGGATGGCTTCTACTGCTGAAGATTCATCAAATGTTATAACTGCATAATTTACCTGAAATATATCCCAAATTAATGTTTTGCTTTTATAGAGGTACATTATTTGTATACATTGTTCATTCACAAGAAGGATGATGGTCAACGTACTGCGTTAAAATGGGACTTGCGAGATTATTTGTAAAACTACAAGGTGTATCATCCACAAGTAGATCATCTGCAATAATATTCATTAGGTAATTCAAATTATACAAACTTTATGTGATAAGTGAAATCTTTTTAGATCATGTTCGTTCATCAAGATTCTTCGAAATAATCATAATAAAGATTTTAATAGCTACACAACTGTTATTGCATCAGGTGCATATCGAGTGCATATGAATAGAAAAATGCTCTTACATTGTGGATCCTGTGGTACACTGGTCGTATCATTTTCACTAAACTGTACTGCAGTTGAGTTAGGAATTTTACTACTGACTTGAACGACTTGACCGTAAACAGATGATGGGATTAAGAACGCTTCCAACTTTTGTTTTAAATTAGCAACTCGGTTTGTTTGTTGCTTTTTTATCTTTCGCATTAGATGACGACGGGACACTACTTTTAACTAGTGAATTTATTGAATAGCAATAACAAAAAATGTTAATCGGTATAAAGTTTACACTTAATTTCTTACCTCATCAAAATCCGCACAATTGCTATCTTGGCTCATTTTGTAAAAGCTAATAATCAAACTAAAATTCAACTTCTGCTATGCAATATAACTACACTCTAAATTAATTAACTTTACTTTGCTTTGCTTTAAGCCTTTAACCACAATGCGCTTTAACATAACCACACTCGCAAAACGCGGGACAAATTACACTTTACACCACACCAACTGATCAACATGTTAAATACGAAATACCTAAAAACGTTTTAAAATTGTTCTACGATTAATAAGTTTTCTATATTTTAAAATGTTAAGATGTTATGATTATAAAATATTTCAAAATCAATTGACATTAATATTTTTATGTTTAACGAATTATAAATACTTTTACATCATTTCAGACCAAACGTTTTTCTGTGTCAGCTTTATTACAAACGAAAAACGTTTTTAGAACGTTTTGTTCTGCCTGGGCACATCACTTTTTTGTTTATTTGGCTCATTTGCCCTACCAACCGTATTATTTGTTTTATTACTTTTTTCAGGTTTAAGCTTCCCATATCTGCCCTCCATTTAGTATCGACAGTAATTTTATGTCAACTTTTACAATCATTAGGTACAAATATATTGATTTTGGTTAGATTGAAATGCTTTATATTTTCAAGTTTGCTTGATGACTATGACTACTGTTGTGTTGCCTTTCCCATTTAACTTAAAGTCCTCTCGTACATACAAAGTTGTGTGGTTAGATTTTCTAAGGCCCTGTCTTTTTTAGACACAAGCATCCAACTTGATCTAAATGAAAAGTAACTTACAGACAGTGAATCTAATAATTTTACAAGTTAACAACAAATCTGGTAGTTTTGAACTTCCATCCTTTTAAGTTCAACATTTAAATCACTGCACGTTTTTCAATTTAGAGGTATGATTTGCAATGTCATCTATTTCTTCCCTCTTATAACTAAAAAATTGTAAACATAAATCAAAGGCTTGATCAAAGAGTCGATTCAGTTCATTACAAACATCAGCAAAACTCATTACAAGTTTTAGTATATGTCTTCAATTTAGAATATAAATGAACTGCAGAAACGTTCGTTTACATTGGTTTGTGAAGCCAGGACAAGGATGGCGTAATAATTGCAGTTGTATGTAATTATGTATTCATTTATAGTAGTTTGTGACAGGACAAGGATAGGTGTAATTCAGTCTATTTATTGTAGTTTTCAATGCAATGTCCATTTGTCAACATCACAACTAATAGTAATATTATGTGTTATTGAAAATGATAACCTAAAACATTAAGGGATGTGCGACTATTAAATGTGTACCTACACTCTCTCGTCAGTGTTTGTTTCATGTTTTAATAACGTTCGTATATGGAAAGGCGTATCTGTACCTTTTTTATAATCTAAGCAAAGGTCTTCAGTCATGTTTGTAGTCAGTACTAACAGAGTCTTCAAGTTTCTTATCATAGTCTGATTAGTCAGATGACCTTGCACCTAGCCCAGGCGGCTAAGGGGCCGTCACCTTACCTTCCACAACGTCCAATGATCCCTTTTATGTTGCGTAATAGGATTGCATCAGCTTCATATTATTCCATCTAGTCCAATTACTTCCCATTTGCAGTTTTAGAGAAGATGAAAGAAGGAGAATTCAAAAGAATTAGTAAACATGAAGTACTATATTTGAAAAATTGAATTTTTGGGTATGGAAAACGTGCACGTTCACATTTTTTTGAGAAGTCCCAGTATATTTTTGAAAAATATAAATTGCTAACATTCAAATGCGCATTTGTTAAGTGTTTTATAAAAAAAATTGTTTTTCAAACATAGTTATTAATTTATTTATTCATTTTTAAGAACCTGACCCTTTATCTCTCTGATCTTGTGTGAAATTGAAGTACATTTTATTGTGAAATAGTCTAAAATAATTACAATCTTTTAAATACAAAAATATACACTTAAGGGGACTAGGGGACTATAGGACACATCAAGTGGGTATGTTACACACAATAGGGTTTCTATATTGTAACAATACATACCTATACACATATAACTTAAATTTTCGTCATAATTCAGTTTAAAACATTAACCTTCAGTAATCCGACATTTTTGATAATCCGACACTCCCTCGCGCCGATAACTGTCGACTATCGCGAATCAACTGTATTTACTTGCCAACAGTAAATACACCAGTTACAAAACAAATGATTTAAGGAATCAGAGTAAAACCACGTAGTGTCATTATTTACGTCGAGTGTAATAATTGTGTTGAGTAGGGAACAAAAGTCGCGTTAATTGGAGAACTGCATCGTCTTTGGAATATTGGAGTCTTGCTCGTTTGCAATAGTGATATGTTGTCTGAGGCATGTAAAAGTTTCAATCCTGCAACAAATAGGACAAATCCATTTCATTATGAATAAGCTTATAAAAAATTAGGTTTAATCTAGATCTGCCATGCAACTATGTTTTACGTACTAAATGTAGCAAATCGCTTAGAGGTTCATATAACTCAGTTTAGGTTCCATACTCAACGTAGAAAAGATATTTTAAAAATCAACATTGTACTTTTGCGAGGTCGTTAATAAGATAGGCTTACGATGGTTTCCATATTATTAGGGAATACTCTAATGTCTAATGATTACTAAACAAAAGAATAATATAAGATCTTCATTTTATTGATATTCTTGAATTGTGACGTTGCATTGGTCAAAACCAAAACTCTTCAGTATGATTGGAAAATGGTAGTTTATTGTGTAAAAGAATTCTTAAATCTAGCACTTCTTCTTTGATTTATTAGTTATTTAAGGAACAAGTTCAGTTTTTTGTTAACTGTGCCCAAAATTTCATGCTCGCCATGCTTACCAAACAGTAACAGATATAAAGTAAGTAAAACGGAACGATATGTTGCTGTATAACATCAGGGCCGGATTAACGGGGGCTGTAACCCCGGGCCCCATTAAATTCATATTAGTTAGATGCATATCAAAACAGAAACAGTTAACAAACAAAACAATATCAAAAAAAAAGGGGGAAACAATGCCATTTATTGGTAAAATATTTACAAATTCAAACTAACAAGCTCTATTTCATCATATTATAAGTCTCTATTTGTTTTATAAGGTCCATATGTTTAAATTCATTCGGCTTCGTTGTAAATTGTTCTAAGAGTTTTAAACGGTCTGCATCCTTTTGACTGTAATACAGTTGCAACTGATTTGCCAGGCATTGTGCTTCTTGAACATTTATGACATTTTTTTGAAATTCTCCCTTCATTAATATAATTCCTTTGCTGTCTTTAAATTCTGTGTAATGAGTTATTTTTAAGCATTCAGGTGCATTTTCTTTATGAACCTAAAAAAAAATGCATTCATTTTGCGAAAACATTTTCCTAAAACTAAAATACACATTTATAATGATTTTTACGCTACAGAAAGAAATTTCATGCCATAATAAGTTTGGAATTTATTAACTACTAAAATAATATTTGTGTCCCTCGGTCACAAATTCAGTTTTCCTGTATGTTGGTGCTGCTGGATTAAATTTCAGTGACAATTCAACTCAGAAAATTTCAACCAATTAGTTTGCACAATTTTGAATCATTCGACCAATTAGGAACGAATTATACTGACAATTGCACTAGTGGTTTTTTCACTTTCAAATTCTAATCAACTATCGCAGTATCCGTGCCCGCCGTATAAATACATAGTTTGACATTTGCGAATAATTTATTGCATGATGTTTGTGTTATTTTAAGAATGAGTCCATTTACGAACGGATTTCTAAATTTCTTGTTCGTTAAATTGTCCTGCCGAATTTCACTCGAGATTTGTATTTATACCAAGTAAATTTGTGTTGTTTAAATTCTAATCTGTTTCCTTTAGCAATTTGACTCGAAAAACTGTCAACCTAAAAATGCTCCACCTTCGGTGTCGCATTTTTATTAGTTGACAGTTTTTCTCGTCTAATTGCTAGGCAACAGATTCTTATTAAACAACCCAAATTTACTCGGTAAAATACAAACCTCTTGTGCAATTATAAGTGACAATTTAACTCATGTATAAAAAATCGCATTGGCCGCAGTGCAATTGGCACTTTTACAGTGACAAATCGTTTTTGTCAACAGTAATATCCCTAGTGCACGTAAAATAGTCGATAAAATTTTGACGTTTCTACGAAAATGTTTTGCTAGGAAATATTTTGAGTGAATTTGCCACAGTAACAAAATGTCTCGACATTTTGGATGGCAAATTCACGAAAAGTATTTCCGTTTAGCAAAGCATTTGAGTAAAGGAAAGTCAAAATTTTATCAAGTATTTTACGTGCACGTGGGGTATTCGGCATGATTATTTCTTGAATAGCAATAACAGTAGAATTATCTCCAAAACGCTGCGTTTTTAAAACGATCTTGAACCAAATTACGATTTATGCAACACTGTAAACGAAACGTCAAAATTTACTCACGATTAAATTTTGATGTTTCATCGTTTACTCGCGGGTAAATTTTGACAGATTCGTCTTTTCACTGTAAAACATCTGTCATGGGATGAGAACGATGTAATAACCGAATTCTATTGGTTTATATGAGTGAAATAATCACTTTTATTTCCTAATCAACTATCGCAGTATCCGTGCCTGCCGTATAAATACATAGTTTGACATTTGCCAATAATTGATTATATGATGATTGTGTTATTTTAAGAATTTGGTAAAGTTACGAACGGATTCCTGCCGAATTACACTTGAGGTTTGAATTTATACCGAGTAAATTTGTGTTGTTTAAATTCTAATCTGTTTCCTTTAGCAATGTGACTTGAAAAACTGTCAACCTAAAAATGCTCCACCCATTGAACTGTACGCTATAGCGTATAGTTCAATGGCTCCACCTTTATTGGTTGACAGTTTTTCTCGTCTAATTGCTAGGCAACAGATTCTTATTAAACAACCCAAATTTACTCGGTAAAATACAAACCTCTTGTGCAATTATAAGTGACAAATGTGGTGGTTTATGGGTATCTGGCAGTTCTTTGTGGCAATCCTTAATAAACAGTGTAATTCATTTAATTGCAACTCAAACAAGCTCTTGTATGAAATATATCTCAATTTTACAAATCTTAACCAAATTTGTAGTGTGCTTATTTTCTTCCGTAGCTTTTATAAACTATGATCACAGGTGTTGATAACTAGGTCCAAGGGAAACATTTCACATTATTTGCACATGATAGATAGATAGATATTTTATTGATGTAGTCAAATGTTACAGTTTGTTACACAAGTCAATGAAGCTGCATTTAATAAATAAAATTTGATAATTTAAAATCTAACTTAAAATAGTCGTTTATGTCATAAATTGCTGAATTAATAAGAAAACTCTTTAATACCTCTCTTAATTTTGCTACAATATATTTCAATTTTCAACCTCTTTATCATTTAAATAAATTTGAAAAGCTCTAAATTTCAGGATCAGTTCACGACACTGCATTTAAACCATCCTTAATAAAGAATAGATGCTAAAAGTTTAATGACAATGTTTAGTAGATGTGTATAGCGATAATTGGTACACTATGTTTTCGCCTGCCATTTTAAGTGTTTTTCTTATTTCTTACTTTTTACATTATTGTTATTGGATTCGAACCAAATTTGGTTTCAACTGAATAATGAATAAAGCGAAAAGGTAGAAATATTCTGAAGAGGTTACGCTTGTAGCTATAGATGCTGTGCGACATACCAGAAAAAGGCGTAGACATGAGAATAAATCTGACTGTCACAATCTGCTGTAAAAGAAGAAAATATTAGATGTTGATTCGCAGATATAATCTGTTTTAGCAAACAAAAATAATTTTCTGCACATAACAGCTGATCCAGAATAAGTATTTAGTTAACGTAGCAGTTTTCAATTTTAAGCCCGAAAGATGAAGTGGCCACTCAGACTCTGAATGGATGATTAGCCAAAGTTTCTTTATGTGAGCACCTTTGATAAATTGTTAATTCTAAATAAAGTTCAAAAGTCAGTACGTAATTCTATTTGTAGATGGACATAGTTCCCATTTAACAATGCTATTGGGTGAGTGGTATAATACTTATTTCATTGTTGCCAAATGCTATCCATATATTTCAACCTCTGGATGTTGCCCTACTAAGACATACATTCAAGATATAGGCTAACTACTGCAAAAAATGTCAGCTCTCTCAGGACAATTCCCTGTGGAGTAGTTCAAAAGTGGGTGCAAACAGATGTACCAGACCAACAAAATCCCCTAAATTACACATTGGTCTTACAGGTGAAGGAAATGAATTAAAATGAAGAAAATAGAAGTCAATGGGGGTGAAAACACCACACAAACCATGCAATTTTTATTACACTGTAAATTTCAAAATAAAATTCTGATTTTGTATTTCTTCTAGGCACGTAACGAGTACTCTGCTAACCGAGCCAAACCGAGTACTCTGTTCTGTCGAGCACTTCTAAAACAACTCTGTGCTCGGTGCTTGGTTCTGCAGAACACAAATCCAAAAATGCTCAGGCTCGTTCGACAGAGCACTTTTTGATACTTGTTACATGCCTAACTTTCTTCCTTATATTTTACTTTTAAAAAAAGGCACCCTCATGTCAAATTTAAATATTATCAAAAGTTTCCCTATAAAAACTAATCCTAATCCTTTCTTCGTAAAACCTACCTTTAGGCGGGCAGTGGAAGTCTTAATTTTTTGTTTAGGTGTAGGTACCTACCAATAAGTCGAGTTGTTAAAATTTTTGCATTCCACCTTCAAACTTGTTGCAAAAGTAATGTAATGTGTAAAGATTCAAAAATACAACCATTTTATGAAAAGGGTCTACTAAATTACAGAAATACATATTAACTTTAATAACTATTTTAATGTCTGTAATTCATAGTTGATGTCTTTATAATTCAACAAGAGGCTTGTTCCTAGGACAAGATGCACATGGATGACAGATTAACGTTAAGATGTGCAAAAAACCACTCTAAGTATTGTCTATATGTCTAATATACATGTAATTAGGGTGTATGTAGGAGCCTTAAAATTACCAAGACTTCTTTGTCTACTCAATAATAAGTCACTGTATGAGTGATTAAAAAAGAAAAAGAGTAGGCAATACCTCATTTTTTCTTGAATACCTAACATTATGTATGAAGGATAAAATAAAAAAGTATACACACCTGATAGTTTAGTAATGGTGTAAAATGAACAGTGTTATAGAAAAACTGGCAGACTATAAATTCATAACCTTGCGAACGGGGAATTGGAAGCAGAAAGGTGGGATACTTCTTAGCATTTAAATTCATCTCTTCGTACACCTCCCCAGGAATTATAGCAGAAATGGCATCTTTTGTTCTGTGGTAATCGTTCCATATTTTTGCGATCTCATCGGCATCTTTATTATCAATTAATTCAATTTTCATGATTTTGTTCAACGATTCATCTTCATTTTTTACTTCATCAGTTAGCTGCTTTTTAGGTTCTAATAACGACGAATATTGACTATATTAAAATCAGGAATATGAAAATAAAATAAATATGTACAAAATTGAAGGTACAACATACCTGCGACTATTTTCTTTCATAGGTAATTTCTTCTTCTCTCTTGTTTCTAATCGATGTAAAAATTCCTCAGGTGATGTTTCTTGCAAAACTGAAATTTTTTTGCTATATTTTTCGTAGAAAGGGTTTGTTTTTAAATCTTCTGCTGCTTTTTCTGCTTTAACTTGCATCGCAGAGGAAGACATTATTGACCTTTGAATTAATTTATGTGATACTAATCTACAACTAAGAGCATAACATTGGCATATTTTCATATTTTATTTGAACTATTTCAGCAATCAAACTTTAAAACATCGAAATTATAACAAAATACCAAATAAAAAGATGATTTTATAGTACATATACCCACTGTGATATATCATAAAAACATTGAACTGATACAGTTAAATGGATAAAAAAATATTACATAACCTCAAAACCGTTTTTCTATGCTCCAGTCACGAGTCACCAATGAACTGTATACACAAAACACACACTTATACTTTGTGACTGTATACTGCTGTATACTATATACAGTTCATTGTACCTGTCAAAACTTCAACATCCTACCATTTTGTATTTTGTACCTTTGGCGGTTGGATAGAGTCACCAGCGATTTGGTGATCGTGCCAAATAAACAATAAAGTTTTTGGAGTTGTGAAAACAACTAACATTTTTATTTACAAATATGTACAACTGTACAAGTGTTAACAACGCGGAATGCGATTAAGCCGGTTAATGATGGAGGTCGGTCGCCGGAGGGTAACCCGGTTCTGAAATGCAGGCAGACGGGTCGTTGTAGACGGACTCACAAATCACTTAAGCTGGATTTATAGTGTCGGTATCGGTATGCAATAAGAAATAAGAAATAAGCAATAAGCAGTAAGAAAAAGAAATAAAAACGCATTTATAGTTCTTTAACGGTAACAGAGTAGGCATGCGCATTGCGGGTTTAATTTAAATTATTACTGTTTTTATGGTACGATTCTTAGGTTACCTAATGTACGATTGTAAAATTAAAATCAACTTGACATAATATTTTCCCATCGATTCTTGAATAAGAGATATATTTCACTCAAATATTTCTTTAACACCTGATTTATATTGATGTCATCTGTCTTTTCTTAGCTCGTAAGCTCACAGCTGTACACGAATATTCCCGATTCGGTAACGGTAACGGTAAGAAATAAAATTGAACCAATTCCTTATTTCTTATTGCTTATTTCTTATTTCTACTATAAATGATATACAGGTTATCCATAAGTTCATTTCCTTACCGCTTATTTCTTATTTCTTATTGCTTACCGATACCGACACTATAAATGCAGCTTTAACCTTATAGTGGTTTGTGGACGGACTGGTCGGTGTTGGCGGCTATGATTCTGACTCTAACTGGTTTCTGTGGTCTGTGGCTAACAGCGTTCGCTTTCGTTGTCATTGGTCGACCAATGAGAATGAATCGTTGCTCAGTACGCAAGCGACTGTGTAGCAGGATCATGTGTGGGCGCCACAGTACCGATGAATAAATAGTGTCTATTCATTGTTTCGTACATTCGGTACAGGATGTTCCTTATTATTATTATTATTTATTCTAGGGGTGGTCCTAATATTAGTTCCTGCACTGCGACATTTTGGTCCCTTGTGCTCTCCGCTATTGTCTACCCTTCGCAGTGCCGGTTTATACATTACGCACACTACGCACGTGCGTAGGGCCCGGACGTGCGTAGGGCCCGGACAAATCTAAAGTTTTATATAGGTATCAATCAATGCATTTAATATTAAGGAATTAAGGTGTATTTATTTCACACACGACTTCCCTTCAGAATAATACTGTAAGATACAACAATCTTAAATAATAATAAGAAGACGCCCTTTAACACGTTTATTTATTGGTCATATATTTTAAAAGAGTTTATTGCAGATTGAACATTTCTTCGTCCCTTTCTATGTAAGTAACCTTTGTACTTAATTATGCCGACACAAGAGGGGTTTGTGAATCAGGAGCGTAACTATCATGGTAACTATCAGCCCCGCGGAACCCGGGCCTGTGATTTATGGGACCCGGATGTTACGGCACTAATATTTGTATTTTCGTAAACATTCCTTGTAAAACGTATTTAAAAAAAATTGCAATATGTAAATTTTATTTTCCAGCAAGTTATCAATAATGTGAAACATTCCAATTATGGAACAAAATTCTTATTGCCATAATTTCCGGCCTACACGTCGTTTACGTGCGGCGTTTGTTGTACTCGTACTAACCATAATTAAAGACAGATGCGCCGTATTTATTGTATTGTAAGCTTCTTGAGAATTTAAACTCGCCGTTTTTATCTTATGAAGCTATTTAAAATATATTAGTCTGAATGATTCTCATTTCTATCGTCTCAAAAGCAACGGAGGTAGAGAAAAAAAATAGATTGGCTTGTATCAAATTTGAAGTTTTGCTATGTATGCAAATTGCTGTGAGGGTGGGTGGTGATGGTGGGGGGCCCAATGTTACTTAGTGCGTACTACTAAATGACATGTAAAACCGGCACTGACCCTTCGAGAATACCTGTATCTATCACAAATTACAGGGTAAGTACTTGGTAGTTTGTGACCTGCAATGTTGATTGAATAAATTTACTCACTAGTAAATTCATCAATCAAGGCCTGTATATTTACAAGGACTATAATGTGTATGCGTTGAGTGATTTCACTCAATGGTGTATGTTTGAATATCTCGCATAAGTATAAGTTGGTTATTAGTTATAAGTTGGTTACAAATACGGTCGGTCAGCTGCATTGAGGCATTGAACTGTACGTTATACGCAACTGGAAAGGAAACGCCCATAAGTAACACTGAAGCCAAACGAATGGGTATCTATCTTATTATTAGTAAGCAATTCATTGAATAATAAAATGAATTTATCTCATAGAAAATGTTCAAATACGTCTCCTTCTTGCTCCAGACATTTTTGAACCCGTTTATGCACCATCCCTTGTAGCAATTAGGATGTTTCGCCTATGGATGTTAGTTATAGCGATAGCACTGTTTGTAAACTTCGCCTTTTTTCTGAAAACCGCGAAAATAGAGATCCAGAGAGAGAAATATCGGGGGAACGAGGTGATCATAACATAGGCTCACGTGAAACAATCCAACGGTTTTCGAAGAGTTATCTCTTAGAAGGTTAGCAACATTTTGAGAATTATGTGGTGAAGCTCCATCTTGCTGAAAGATAATGTCCTGCCGACAAGCCAAGTTTACGTTATCTAGGAACTCCTGAATAGTATTCCTCAATAATTCTATGTAAGGCTGAGATGTAAGAGGATTCCTTCGTAAAATATAGCCCCACGAGTTAATAAGCCATACCAAACATTGATACTTAAGCGCCCTTGGGTTTTATGGAGATGATGAAGCAAACAGGATTCTCGCGACTCCAATAATGCCGATTTCTTCGATTAAAAGTTTCGTTGTTAGAAAAATTGGCTTCGTCACTCTACAAAACTGAGCTCAGAATATTTGAATTTTCCCTGACAGCGTTAACTATCCACTGACAAAATTGCACAAGCCGTTCTTGGTCGCCAGAGGATGTAAGGTTTGAGAAAGTCTGTTATTTATAGGGTAGATATATTCCTACGCAAAATATGATGCACAGTTCCAATAGATACTGAAACGTCACGGACACAATTATCTCTTTGAATTGTTAGGAAAAACTTGTGCGATAACATTTGTTTCAGTTTCCTCGTCAATAATAAATTGTTTTTTAACCGCAGCTTTGGCAAAAACCGTTGATTGAAATATTAATATTTCAATCAACGCAAAAACTAATCCATTTGATCGAAATTTTCGATAGAGCATCAAAAAATAACTCCTATAACTGCAGAGGTGGGTAAAATGGTTTTCAAAAAGCATTTAAGATGGAAAATATAAGATAGGTTAGTTCAACATATTTAAAATACAAAATAGAAATAGAATTGACCGTTGTTATTTAAAATACAAAATGAAAAATAGGCATTTCAAATAAGTTTTTAAATAAAAAATGCTTTTCATGTATTTTTATTGTCTTGTGAAACCAAACGCAATTTAAAAAAGCATCATTCACTGCCAATGAGAGTGATAGATAATCTTTAAACCTATTTTGCAAGCTGTTTAATAATGTTGTCACAAGAACAGAGCAAAATTTAAAATATTTTACCTAATTCAAAAGTTTTGAAAATTTTATGTAAACGAATTAAATGTGGAAGAGGCCCTCCATAATATGTATACCTTGAACCTTGCAATTGATCTTAAAGTTTCAGTAATAGGTCGTAATTATTATACAACAGATGCTCAATACACTATAATCGAAAAAATATATTTCAAATAGAAAATACCTTTGTCTTTTATTTCAAATAATAAATATAAAATACTTTTACAAGACAGTATTTGAAATATAAAATACAAAATGCTATTTTCTATTTTAAATAGGCATTTCAAATAGATTTATTTCAAATATTTACCCACCTCTGCCTATAAGGCACATTTCTCCATAATGTTCAAGAGCGCACTGACAATTTTTCCTACAAATTACGTAGCTTTCCAGCATATCGCATTTTTCTAAATGGGAAAATACCATCTTCAATGATTTTTACTAATTTTATCTTAGGCCCATTCTATACGGACCGTTTAAACGCGGCAGTTTGAACGCCTTAAAAACGCCAGGTGACTGGGGATACGTGGTACATATAGAGTGTCTATACGAGCGTTTTCACGGCCTGCTTGGACGCGTTAACAGAGCGGTGGGCAGTTTCAACGCGACCAGGCGCGTAAAAACGGCGCGCCGTGGAACTGCTTGTCTGTCTATACGGGCGGTTTTCGGGCAGTTCTACGTCGACTACCGATCGAGAAGGAGGGTAGGTAGTGCAAAATATTCCATACGGAAAAGTTTATTTGTGCGATTAAGCATAATAACTTTCCAACAAACTACCTGTAACCAGGTCCGGATTAACGGGGGGCCTACAGCCTATGGACCCCCATTTAAAAATAAATTTTAGTAAAAAAAATAAATTAATATATTTATCTAATTACAATTTACGTGTACATTTATTTACTTACTTTATATTCATATTATTCATATGATCATATTTTAATGTTTATAGTGTAAAATAATTTCGATGAGTTTAAAAAGGGACCCTTCCACGTAAAGAGCCCTGGGCCCCTTCACTCTTTAATCCTGGCTTCCCTGTAACCGCACACACTAATTCCAGCACCCATATTGACAACAAACTGAACACATGAGATGTCAACGAGCCGTCTGGCAGCGCCCACACTGCCCGTATAGAATGGCACCCGTTTTACAAGCAGTTCTACGGCTAGTAAACCGCTAGCTTTTTAACGGTTCGTATAGTTGGCAAAAAATACGGCGCGGTAACGGCGTACAAACTGCCGCGTTTAAACGGTCCGTATAGAATGGCCCTTAGGTACCATAAAATCCACTCAATTTTAGATAGAAATAAGACAAATTATGACAGATACGCCTACTTCTTTTATTTAAAGTATCAGCCACCTGCATTTTTATAAGATCTTTGTAATAAACTTTAACGTGCTTTAACTTCATCCACAGTCAAATTAGTACATTACCATTGAACCTACCCTACCACAGATTAGACTAAACCGTTTGAATAGCTTTAAATACTTCATTCAAAGCCAAAATTTGTATTAGGATCACATAATTACGCATTTTAACTCTAGTATCCATATATATTTTAAAAGTTCTTTCATAGGTACGTGTTTTCGAACCAGCACTTTTTGTCACGAAACAGTAATTTGCACGCGTACCATACGCGCAATAAAGACAAATTTGTTACACCGGTTGCAACAAATACCTACCTACTTTATAATAGATACTCTTTGATAATAGTACCTTGAATCCATTGAAGCATTGAAGGTCAGATCCACAAATTACAAGGTACATACGTAGTTTGTGGTCAGATCACACAATGGGGGTAAATAGTAATAAATAAAACAACTCCAAATCTCCCCTTCAACTTTCATCGTTGAAGGGGAGGTTTAAAGTTGTTTTATTTATTAACAGTACCTTGGTTGAAAGATTAAAAATAATCCAGAACTCGCCAAAAGTGCTTGGAATGGAATGAAATTATTTAACATCCTTCCCCATACTGTAAAAGATCAGAAAACATTAAAGGTATTTAAATCCTCAATTAAAAAAATCTTATTAGAGGAGACTTTTTACTATTGACGAGTATGTAAAATTTTACTCTAAATAGAGTTGCCTGTCTTTGGGCACTTTTTTACTACTGCTTTTTCTTCTCTTACTGTTTTTGTTATTGTAATTCATTTTATTATATTTAATTGTACTAAGACGCTTCCCATGCAATTTTTTTTGTCAGGGAAACTAAATAAATATTATTATTTATAGGTTGCCAAACGAGAATTAAGTTGCACTTGAGTGCAGGTTGCGCACTAGCAATTTATGTTTATATGATTAGTACACGATTAGTAAGAAGTTTTGTAAATAATGTAAGAAAGTGGGTGTACTGAGCGTACTTCCACCAAGTATAGACAACCGCTTATAAGTGAATCGGATGTTCTGTGAGTGAATCTCACGTGCTCCGAATGCTATCTTGTTTGTTTCCTTTTCTGCGCATCTCAAGTGCAACGTCTCGTTTGACAAAGCTGTAAAAACTTTATCCAGAGCCACATTTGTATTAGGATCAGATAAACACGAGGAGTAATTGGGACTAAACCGTTTTCCTTCAATCAAAATGTTTGAGTAGCTTTAAAATACTTCATCCAGAGCCAAATTTGTATTAGGATCACATAAACGCGAGCGACTTTCCATAAAGAGTCTGTTCCTGTTGCATCAGTGGGTGTTAACCCTCTGTCTAAGATATTCTTGAATGGAGTCGTTTGTTATCTTGAATAGTATCTTTTTGAGTTCTTTCGCTAGTTTATTCATATCTATCTCTGTCTATCGGATCCCTTAATTGTTAACTGCCATCTTATTATATACTCCTTGCTGCCATCTTTTTCGAGATTTACGTTTTTCTGATATTTTTTGTTTTACTATTATTGAACACGTTTCTTTAGATCTTTCTTCTTTTGCGTCTGACTTAACATTCGTTTTTGTTCGGTGTTAGACATGTTTCCAACATTGCGAGTCATCGAAATAACGTATAAATGAGTTTTCCTGAAATCCTGCTTATTTACGCGCAGGGAAATTGAATTTTCCGGACTAGTAAAAACCTTAGGTTAGATAGGTAAAGACTTTACAAGACGCAAAATATAGTTTGTAACTGTAGTTAACAACAAAATTGACAAACTCGATTTTTGTAGAATTTGTAAAATTTTCTAAAATTTGTAAATTTCGTTTTTTGCGATTTCCGGAAAAATTTAATACAAAACACGTAAGTAAAATCTCTTATTTGACTCGGAGGTTTAAAATATTCGGCACAAAGTGCCTCGTATTTCAATTTAGCTCCTCTTCAGTACCTAACATTGAATAAAGAATTATTCAATGGTAGGTACCTAATGTGAGATTTTCCTGACTTTTATGTAAATAACTATTTCTGTCCATATGATGCTAAAGTAATATGCCAAATACGAAAATGCGGCCGTAAAGTGATCCGATACGGCCGCTGCCAAGGGAACTGCATTGTCTCTGTCTGCATTGTACAAAAATTCGACCCGAAAGTTAAGTAATCCGATACGACCGCTGCCAAGGGTAACCGATAAAGTAACTTGCATAGAGAAAAGAGAAGTAACTTGGGAACAACATTGAATCAAAGTGGTATAAGTTGTTAAACGCCACTTGAAAGACGTCAAGAAATACAGCATTGTTTGATCAAATAAGAGTATTGATACTCTTTGGTTTGATCCATTTGGAGAGAAAAATGTAATATTTGCCTCGGCCGTCAAGTGTCAATACGGCTTCAGCCGGCAAACGTCGGCCGCGGCCGTATATGGACGTCGGCGTCGTTGTAAATAAATAACTATTTCGGTATAGGTACATAGTTTCTCACGATATGACCTAATATCTCAACAACGTAAGCAACAAAGTACCTATCCATTATGCAACCGCGTATTTTTTGAGAAATTCACAAAGTAAGTACCCACGAATTGTAAATCCCGAAAATCACACACGTCATACATATGGGACAGTCCGACTACTCGGCGGACCAGAATTTTCACTTTAATGAAGTTTATAGCTAATTCAGTCCAGGATTTTCCCGTGAGATTGCGCTCGTTTTAAAGCGCATGTTCTAAATTAAAAACCCGGTAAAAGTATGAATAACTTTTACAGTTGAAAGTTTACTCGCATTTCCATTTTCAGTTTCAGTTTTTCGCGGAAAAAGCTCGATTACCTTTTAATTTAAAAAAAAATGCAAAAAAATTTAGATAGTAGTAGCACTAAATCGCAAATAAATTGTAATGAAGTTCATCCCTATAATTGTGAATGTAGCAGTTGTATCACCAATTTGGGTAACTTACCAATCCTAGTAAAAGTAATTGAGGAACAGGAAAGCACGACTGAGACTCCAGCAACGACACCATCAACTAGTCAAGAAAATTTGAAAGCTATACAACCTTCCACGTCAATGTCTTGCAGTTACTGCGGTAAAACTTTTGTTCATAGAGGAGATTTAAATAAACATTGTCGAAAACATACGAAAGAACAACCATACAACTGCAAGGTATGTAAGCGAAAGTTTGCTCATAGTTCAAATTTAAAGAGACACTTAAAAGTGCATGACGGTATAAAGCCATTCTTATGTGAAACATGTAACATAACTTTTGGAAGGAAAGATAAATTTAAAGCACATAAAAAAACGAAACGTTGTCAGAATTTATCTGAGAAAAGTACAAATTAATACAGATTGTTTTTATTATTTTGTTTAACACATTGTCAAAAAAGTGGTATTTACTTAGTTTGAAACTATTAGATTTAAATTATAATTAGCAGTCGCCTTATGAGGTCGTTGCAATGGATGTGATAGAATCTTCGCCATGGCAGAATGAAGATCTGATGCGTTGCGTGATACTGAAAATGCGTATGAAGAGCCTTTCATATCGATCTCCTGAAGAGACTTAAAAATTTGTTCACAATTATTTCCGGAATCAGGTGGTTCATGTGTCATTACAACATCTACAGTACAATAAGGTGAATCCAAAAGTTTTTCCACATCAGGTGTTCTAGTTAACTTAGGTAAAGAGTAAGAACGGCCATATAATAAAATTATGTGCACTACATAACTTGGTGGATTAACTGTTGAATAACTAAGTGAAGAGAGTTCCAGTTTATCATTTATTATGTCGAACACTTTATTTAAATCAAATATATCTTCAGTTTCACATGGTACATCTGTTATACTTCTCACAGATGCTAATATATCTTGTACCGAGTTTGTAAAGTCGTGTACCCATGTTGCGGAATATTCATCCAATTGTATAATTGAAAATTGATGTTCACTATTAATCTGCGATTTGTTATGTAAAAATATTTTTAACGCATGTTGTAACATAAATAATGGGGAGTACTTTTTGTTTGAATTAAGTTCAAAATAGGTGCAATTTTCATCATATCCCCGATCCAACACAATTATAATCTTCTCTGGTACATTGTAACTTAATAGGCAACCATTGTCAACAAAAGTTGGTTTGTCGTTTTTTGAATCCTTATCTTCAGTTGCCTTTGATATCTCTTCGTTAGAGGATTTAATGCAATTATTCAAATTTGTACATTCCATGTTCAGTTTATTCAGTTCGGTACACCACGACAATTAACCACCATTACAAAAAAATACAATTTTTGTGTGGAACTACTAGAAAAGTGTTTTATATGTATTGTACCTACCCTTATTATTAGATCATTTAAACAGTCGCACAGAATATATAAATGAGTAAGGAATTTTATACCGACGTTGCCAAATCACAAAACATTCGCAATACACGTAGTACTGACTACTGTGACAGTAACTACTATGTAGGGCCGAGTGAATCCTTTCCTCAACGGTGGAATTCATGAAAGTGACCGTCATCTTTCTTTTTATGGTTAAGGCCATCACACAATGAGAAAAATAAGGCATAAAAAAGGAATGTTCGCGTATATTAGCTGCAATTGAAGAAATGGCAGCCACGGGGACGTAAAATACTCGTGGATTTACAGTGGAAGCCCAATTTACAACCACTTTCTTCTCGGCACACTTTTAAGTTAAAGTGTGAATTGTGCCAAGATAAAATGTTATGCATTTACAATCATGCTAGTGAGCGCAAGCTAGAGAAGCTAATAATGCAATCTCCTTTTTGTCATCCATTTGACTCTTTCATTATTAAAAAAGTTAAGACAAAAACGCAATAAAATTAATTTCGTAAACATCAAAAAGGTATTTATTTAAATTTCCTAAAATTAGTTGTTTCGTAAAAACCAAGCCGAAAATCAGAGTGTACGGTTCACGTCGATTAACGAGAATAAAGAACCATACAAAAGAAAACTTCTGGTCTACACCATTGTCCATTAGTTATATAAACATCAATTAAATTAAAGCAGCAGACAATTGATAAATATTAAGACATCATATGAAAGTTTAAATTGTTGAAGGTCTTCAATCAATATTAATACCAAATGTTGCAATTTACAAATACATGTTACAGGTACAAAACAACATAAGAGCTAGCGACCGATTTGGTCAAGTCATTTCCAGATGATGAATTGTTTTTGTTCACATTCGATACGCTATTCGAAGATACCGAAGGTAAGTCTGGCACCTTGGACCGGCCGGATTTGGGGGTAGTGGGGGTTTGAAGTAAAATGGAAGATGGCCTACTTTACTCAACAGGGTATCGACCCAGATGGTCGATTTTGATCTAATTTAATTCGTGGTCACGTATTCTGGTAGGAAATGACAATTCCATACCGGCATATGACACTACGCCGAATGCCCACAACGCCGACACGCTTTTTTGATGGTCCATATCGCCGACTAGGGACACTACGCCGACGGACACTACGCCGGCAGTGCCCACATCGTCGACAAGTGTACAAGGGACACAACGCCGACCATGCCCACATCGCCGACAGACACTACGCCGACAGTGCCCATATCGTCGACAAGTGTACAAGGGACACTTCGCCGAATTTTTCTCTGTGGACACAACGCCGGCCATTTTAATTGTAATTACCTAACGTAATATCATTATTTTTTAACTTATTTGCATAATTGAATGTTGTACTTGACTACGAAAAAGTATCTATCAATTTAAAAAATATATACTAAACCTGCAAATAACCTAGGCGCTTTAGTGGCAATCAACGTTTAAGTTTTGCATTCTGCAATAAAAATAAAAATTCGGCGAAGTGTCCCTTGTACACTTGTCGACGATGTGGGCACTGTCGGCGTAGTGTCCGTCGGCGACGTGGGCATGGTCGGCGTTGTGTCCCTTGTACACTTGTCGGCGATGTGGGCACAGTCGGCGTAGTGTCCGTCGGCGTAGTGTCCCTAGTCGGCGATATGGGCCATCAAAAAATCGTGTCGGCGTTGTGGGCATTCGGCGATGTTCCCGGCCCCTTCCATACGTTTTAGTGCGTACGGACCCATTGCCAGACCTCAATAACCTACTCTCTTTGCATGAAAGCGCTTCATATACATGTGTAGCCTATTTTAACTATATCTCGAAAAATATGCAATATTCATGGTCTTTGATTCTAGTAAATACTTTTTTGTGTAGAATTAAATTTCCCGTAAAGTAGCTTCTACACAGTTATTTCGTATATCTTTCACCATTCCCCCGTTCCCGAGATATAGTGAGAAACGTGTGACTATATATTTTACAAGTCGACTGGATAATAATAATATCTATTATCTCTAGATCTCAGAAATTGAGAAAAACAAAACAATCTTCAGTGCACCGACAACACTATTTCCATAATATCTAAAAAACAAAGCGTGATACGAAAAAAGTTATTCACCCTTTTTTGTAGAGAATTCAATTCACTACAAAAGAGGTGTCTTCATATTTACTCGAATATTGCATATTTTTCGAGATATAGTTAAAATAGGCTACGCATGTATATGAAGCGCTTTCATGCGAAGAGAGTATAGGTTATTGAGGTCTGGCAATGGGTCCGTGTGCATTAAAACGTCTGGAATTGTCATTTCCTACCACAGTACGTGACCACGAATTAAATAAGACCACAATCGACCATGTGGCTGTTGGATAAAGTAAGCCATCTTCCATTTTACTTCAAACGCCCACCACCCCCAAATCCGCCCGGCCCAAGATGCCAGACTTACCTTTGGTATCTTAGAGTAGTGTATCAAATGTGAAAAAAACAATTGTTCATCTGGAAATTACTTAACCAAATCGGTCGCTAGCTCTTAGTCTAACCGGAACAAATCAAATCAAATACAGTTATATTAAGAATTAAAACTGAAGTAAGATTAAATAACCTGACCGCTCAGATATGGTACCTTTTCACGCCTCGAGATGCAAGGTATTCGTGGGCTAAAGTTGGATTTGCGACAAGCAATACGGACACTGTAATTAGTTTATTAGCTTCACCGTATCGAAAGTCGTCTACGTGGGCGAAAATGTTAGTACACAAGCATTCCAGGTTATAGTCACACTTTGTTCATTGTTGGAAATGCCATATTCAATTACATATAAAAAGGTAACGCCATCCGAGTCAACAACAGATACATGAGATTAACAAATGAGCAGAGTCACGAACCACCACATTGTAAATTGACAAATAAATGCAAAATGAGACTTTATAGCAATTATTAATCTCCTATTATATCTCAAACAGTTACATGAATACCCCCAATGCAAATTTAACCCTTCTACCACGAGGTCATATAGCATGATGCAAAATTTACGTTGTAGGGGTAGGTAGGTACATTAATAATTACAATAAGCAATAAACAATCAGTTACGCAGTTAACAAATACAAAGCAGTTAATAACTTGAAATAAAACACAAATTATATCACAAAACAAATGAAAAATGCGAAGCGACGCTTTCACTTCGAGGACCTCACTGTTTACTAAAATAAGTAGAATTAAGAAATAGGAAGTAGGAAACGTAGTAATAGTATACAAAATAATGTAGATTAGGTCAGCAGTAGTACATGTACATGCTGACAAAGTAGGAAAGGAAGGAAACAATTGTGAAATGCAACCGCAGCACAGGCTAGGTAAACATGACCTAGACCATAAATAGTAATATTATATTAAGTTATAGGTAATAATACGTCATAGAATCAGTTGTATATAAACGTGTAAATACTGTAAATAAATTAGTCTTTGAATGAAAGCCATTTTGTTCAACTATACTCAACGGTGGTGTGAGGATCAGTCTACAGTTGGTACGAGTGACGGCGTACTCCTCACAAACAAAGCCACCAACAACATCCAATCTCCACCTCTACTACCGGAGATTGAACATCACCGTAAATAAATCAGAGAAATGTTATCCCTACTACTAACGTAACATTTCTCTGAAATAAATCTACCCTGTTGCATTTCTGCTTTTACACACTGGCGCTAAAACCTAAAAATCGACGTTGCCGGCGTTGCTGATTTTTATACATGTTAATTGGCAAGATCTCGTAAATTCATATATGTAGCATCTCAGTTTCTCAGATGGGGTTATCTCAACTATAAAATAAGCTTTCCTAATCTATCTGTTTATCTTTACTCGTAGGACCTAACGTTGAGGAGGGAATGTGGTTTAATTTACGAGGTTCCCTGTATTTGTATTTTAACTTGTCATTTCTCATTTCTTATTTGACACCAATCTGGTAAGGTAGTGGCACCACAGTTGCAGTGTCTTACGAATGCAGTAGTACCTATAAAATACAGGGGAAAATATGTGTTCAGTTTTTTTCGCGCATAAGTTTAGAGCGGCCGTACACGAGCCGCATTTTGCAGTCGGACCGACCACAAAATTGCGGTCGCGTTCCGGCGAACTGTAGTCCTGTCCGCCATAAGAAATACTGCACCAACCGTACACGGGCGTTCACTGCAGTCGAAACGCGCGTCTGTAGTTTCTTAGACCCGCCGTACACGAGCCGCATTTTGCAGTCGGACCGACCACAAAATTGCGGTCGCGTTCCGGCGAACTGCAGTCCGCCATAAGAAATACTGCATCAACCGTACACGGGCGTTCACTGCAGTCGAAACGCGCGCCTGTAGTTTCTTATGGGGCGACCGCAATTGTGTGGTCGGTCCGACTGCAAAATGCGGCTCGTGTACGGCGGGTCTTAAGGTGTGGTTTCGCTGGAGCGTCTGGCGGCGGCGACTCGCGACTGCGTCCCCAACGTTTTAGGTGCGGACGTTTTCGAACAAGTCTCAGCAACTGCGTCTCGACTGCCCGATATAAGGTTGAAAGTGATAAGTCGCACAGCTGCCCGCCTAGACTGGTATATCGGGCAGTCGAGACGCAGATGCTGCGACTTATCACTTTCAACCTTATATCGGGCAGTCGAGACGTAGATGCTGCGACTTGTTCGAAAACGTCCGCACCTAAAACGTTGGGGACGCAGTCGCGAGTCGCCGCCGCCAGACGCTCCAGCGAAACCACACCTTTATGGGGCGACCGCAATTGTGTGGTCGGTCCGACTGCAAAATGCGGCTCGTGTACGGCCACTCTACTACGCATTGGCGTTATGTTATATTTGGCGGTCAACTAGCGTTCGCGGTAATTTTAAAATCCTCTAACCTAATTTTCTTGAGGATATGTATGCTTTGTCTCAATTTTTGCACAAATTTTTGTCACAGTGGAATTAAAAGTGATGTGTAATTACTATTGTTGAGTACCTAACAATCGAATGTTCTATAAGAGGTTATTCAAAACGGGTACCTATCACACATTGGAATTGGGGTACGAATTTTTGCAATTAGTAACGCAACACTTCACTCACATTTTTCTCTTACTTACACAAAAAAGCACTTCTACAAAAACATACTACCACAATAAAATTAGGTTGGAACACAGAATCTCAGGGGAAATAACCCCAATAAACAGACGAATTTGACAAATGCGCAGTAACTTGCGCGAAATATTTTAAGCAAAAAAATTTAAATTTTATGGCAGTTGCAGGTTGCAGTTCAACTACTGCATTCGTAAGACGTATACTGTGGTTGCATATAACCACAGACAAGTTGTCTGTGACCTGTGACATAACAAACACTGGTGTACTTGTTAGCCACTAATGAAATGTTGCAATCAAAGATTAGGTTGCAAAAGTTTAAAAATAAATAACCTTCAACGCACATCTAGGACACCAATTTTAATAATCAAACATGTCTTTTATATACAAAAAAACTATTAGCATAGTTGATAAACTAGTACCTGCTAAATTGCAACCTATATGGAATCACCCGGCAGGTTAGTAAGTTAAGTTCAGTTTAACACCATAAATTAATTATTTCCTAACAAATAGGTCCGAAAACTGTGTTTTTTTGGGCCCCTACTATTAAATGGGTAAGGAAATGATAGTTAACATCTTTAGTTGATCTCATTAAACTCTGTAGGGTTTAGTTATTGCCGGAATTAGTGATTTACAACGCCCAGCAGACAAAATTAGCCTAGGTCAAACTTCTGCATTGGCAGCCACAGGTGTTATATGGTGCCGCTATTCTTTAGTAATTATACCAAAAAATTATACTCTCTTTAGCGTCAATTTTTTTGTCGCAATAACGCAACTTTATCAACTGTCTAGAGCAATACGGTAAGCTACATTACATTAGTAGTCATCCATGGTTAACAAAAAGAAATTATTCAAAATGAGATATGAACGTTTTTCTTTTTTAGGCATCAACGTTCCACAGTAAAACAAGAAAAGTAAATAATTTATTACCTAGCGGGTACTATTTAGCTGTACAAGTGGCTAAAGATGTTATTTTTATTTTTGATATCGATCTGATATTAAATTTATATGTTATATAAAAATTAATAAATCAATATATTATAATTTTTCTCATGGGATTTGAAGAAAGCACAAAAACAGCACTACCAATTTATTTGAATATTTACATAACAGTTTACCATTACCTAATTATCTCTGAAGGGTACATTGTCTAATTTTAATGTATCTGGTCTAATATTGGCTTCTAAAATAAAACCACATTACAAAATAGTAATCATGTAGTACATACAGTCGTAGTCACCTAAGAAGGTGAGCGTGGCAATGCACAAACCACGAATTTACGCTGCTTGTAAAATTTCGCGTATCTATAAGTCGGTGTCGTTTCCCATTGTTGTTGTAGATATGTTTATTCATCACTAAATATGAACAATAACGTTATTTATTGAATTGTAATTACAGGATAATTACATATTTTAGTGGTATATAATCAAATTCAAATAGTTATTAAAAATGCACTTACTAAGTAAATGAAGATATGATACGCAACTGACTTGTATTTTTACAGTAGTCGTCTTTCGGAATCATGAATCAGGTTGGGCGTTGCTCGCCTTCTTACGTGACTAAGACTGTATGTCTTTACTTACGGAATACACCTGGTTTAATTTCTTTCGCTTGTACTACAGTAGTTCGTAATTCCTTCTCAACCTCTTCAGAGTATTGAATTAACTGAAATATATACCTGATACAATAGTTAAGTACATTCGACAAATAAACACATTTACTTCATTGATTGTTTGCATTTCTTGTATGCCTTTATTTTTCTTAAATTCTTCATTTATTGCTTCACGACCCTTTTGTAACGCTCTTGCATCCCCTTGGAACACCTTTTGTGTGGTGCGATGAAGATTTTTAAAACATTTTAGAACCTACAATCTTTAATGTACTGCTAATGCACATACATGACATACATATAAAAAACGAAGGGAAGTACCTACCTCTTTCCTTACCATCATAGATGTTGTCATTATAATTGCAATAAATTAACATATGTTACAAATATTGTAAATTTATTTCTTTTTCATTTCATAATTTTATCAAATACAAACCAGTCACGTGACTGGTTTGTAGGTGGTATACAGAGGGTTACAGAATTATTTAACAACTTCATTTGTTCATAGAAGAAGTTTAACCACAGAATAAATACCTAGGGACCTGATCACAACGGCCACTGATCATAACGGCCACCTAGGTTATTGTTATTTCATAACGGCCACCTTGATCACAACGGCCCCTAATACTATTTGACCATAACGGCCACCTTGATCAAATAATAATTAGTGGCCGTTATGATCAAGGTGGCCGTTATGAAATAGCAAAAAACGGGGTGGCCGTTATGATCAATGGCCGTTGTGATATGGACCCAATCCCTACGGATACAGAAGTGTCGCTTACGGCGGTTTCTTTGATGTTTGAAGCGCTCATTCAGTTCGATGGCCATCTTAAAAGAAAGCATTTGAGCGGTACAATTTATTAAAATATTCAATATATAAAAGTAAAATATACTATTTTAAGAATTGGGTTCTTTCTATGCAATGTAAAATATTCTTGAATTTCATTTTATTATATTTGCGTCGTATTATACAATTTTTGAAATATATAAAAAAATTACACAACGTTTCGCCACACATTATAGGTAGGTTTTTTCAAGTTTGTAAACCAACACATTTTTTATATTAGATTGTAACAAAGTTAAAAGTCTATATGTATGTGCAATGGGTTCGGAAAAAAACCCCGGAAAAAAAATCCAGGAAAAAAAACGTTGGAAAAAAAACCGGAAAAATAATTATAGATGGCTGTGAATAAATAAATAAATATACAAAGTTTGGAAATAAAAGTAATGCCAAACTAGATTGCCACTAAAGCGCCTAGGTTATTTGCAGGTTTAGTATATTTTTTTTTCAATTGATACAAAATGGCAACATGACACTAAACAAAGTTTGGAAGTTAAAAAAAATGCTAAACTTAAACGTAGATTGCCACTAAAGCGCCTAGGTTACTTGCAGGTTTAGTATATTTTTTTTCAATTGATACAAAATGGCAACATGACACTAAACAAAATTTGGAAGTAAAAAAAATGCTAAACTTAAACGTAGATTGCCACTAAAGCACCTAGGTTATTTGCAGGTTTATTTTTTTTTAGTTTTCGGGGGTTTTTTTTCCTGGGGGGTTTTTTCCGGGTTTATTTCCGGTTTTTTTCCGGGTTTTTTCCAGGGTTTTTTCCTAAACTCATCATAAATAGCTATTACACCTTTCAAACTATGGAAAATACGCGGTTAAAAGACGTCTGCCCTACTAACGCAACAAGTTAGAAAGCGACAGAAATACCCATTCCGCATCTGTACTTGTCAGCCAAGCATGGCTTCAACTCCTATAATGCATTGGAATGGGCCGCATCCCTTCCAGTTGCGTATAGCGTATAGTTCTATGCTGTCAACATTCCTTGTAAATGACATTTAACAATAACATGCACGCTTAGATCATAAGTGTATATGGTCTAAGCATGCACCTAATGAGATCTCATAGCATACACGTGCGTTTTGAGAAGAAAACTTAAACTTCTTGGTTTAATCAAATTGCAATCAAATTTTTATCTACGTAAAACTTTATTTGGTCTATTTACACAAATTTAGTCAATTGAAAAACATAAAAACTTTTAGCATTTGCGAGATATATTTTGCATTAAAAGAGTGATGCCCCTAAATGTAGGCAGCACATTATGCAATTTCTTTAAGTAGCATCCTATAGAAATAAATGTCATGTCATTTATATTGTCAATTTCTTTAACAAAATATTATTGTATCCGAACATTTTCTCCTACGTAGAAAAGGATTACACATTACGCATTCATGAAATTTAAGCACTCGCCGCGCAGCGGCTTCGTGCTCAAACTTTTAATTTCGTGCGTAATGGGTTACTTACAACTCTTGTTACGTAATATACTATTATGTTTTACATTAGATATTGGCAACGAGTGGTGTTCCCCATTTTGAATGAGTTACCTTCTCCCTTAGGCGGCAGTCGTACAGAGAGACGACCAACCATGGCCATCCGCAACCGTCCAACTTCGACCGACCAAACATTAAACAGCCGTCGCACAGGGAAGACCAGGGAAGACCCTGCAAGATCAACCGATTTTTAAATGTCGCGCTAAAGTTGATAATAATTCTGCAGGTTTCTACATACCCACCATAAATAAAATCGGTATTTATGGTACCCACAGTAAATTAAACAAATTAAGCAAATTAAACAACTTCATTCATCCACTTCCTCGACTGTCCACCCATCCATACTTAACAATAATAAAATACTTAAAAAATAGTATATTATACACCAAGGTGGTGAAGACAGTTATTATTGACCGAGCACCAAGATCATTTCGCGAGGGGCTTTGCCCCGAGCGGAATAAGGTGCGAGGTCTATAAATGGCTTCACCACCGTGGTATATATACAATTTTTTCCACTACTAGTCAAATTTAAGACACAAATTAAAAATAAAAAAATTTCTTGTAAAAATCCAAGTAGGTAGTACAGGAATGCAAATTCCCATTATTAACCTAGGTGAATAATATAATAGATTATTGACCACTAGGTAGAGAAATTAAACTTCTCAGTTGTCTAGGATACGCAATAATTGTCAACTTCACAGCTAGTAGTGGAAAAAAATAATTATATCAGGTTAGTAAAAAAATTTCAAATGTTATGAGTCACCAACCGTTAACCGTCGACGGTCGACCAAAAGTTTAAAGGCCGGTTGAAATTATTTCAAACCGCACGGTCGTGGTTGCTTGTGGACGATCGTGGACGGTCGTTCTTGTAAGACGTGCTCTATCTACCAACGTGGTATTGAAATTTTGGTCGGTCGTCTTTGGTCGGCGACCAAAGTCTGTGCGACTGCCGCCTTATGACGAAGGGAAATGGTCGGGCCTTAATGTAAACGGGTGTAATTTGTTCTATAGTTTCTGTAGTGTACGCAGGGCTTTAGGGGGCGCCTGGCGAGAAAATATACAAGTTAAGTTGTTGTTGTCATTATAATAAAAGTGCTTGCATGCGGCGTTCCTTTGTTCTCTTAATTAATTGTTGCAATGTCGATATTTACTGGAGTATAGGACGACGCCACATTTTGGTCGGCGACCAAAGTCTGTGCGACTGCCGCCTTATGACGAAGGGAAATGGTCGGGCCACAGACAACTAACCAGACCCGCCACCGTGTATTAAATTTTTGTCATGCCGTTTTAGTATAATCACAGATAAGTAATACAGATGGCTCACGCTTATGAGGATTTGGTTGTCCCAATTCAAACGAATTGGAAACAGAATTTTTTTAGTATGGAAACGGATTGTTTTATAAGGGGACGGCGCTATTCTCAGTAGCTGCTGTATCGTCGTCGACTACATAATGAAGCCGTACTCCCTAGTTATTTTAATGGAGTGTTCCGTCGCATAAATTATTACTTTCGTGGTGGTTTTGGTGTCACAAGCTCAAATTCACAAAAAAATGAAAGGCCATGACATACTGATTCTAAATGTCAAGGCCGCCCAAAATCGGTCCATGCATTAGGGCATAAAACACGAAAAACTAGTTAAACACATCTACGGAAAGAAGAAAAAACATAGAATTTTTTCGTACATAGATCACAATTTTCTTTGTACAGTGAAAGTTATAAATAATTGCCAAACGTTGCCAATTACATTAGGCCTTACGGAAGAATGAAACTTTAAACGCGATTATCTCAGTTCAGAGTCCGTAAAAATTGGATAAATTTTGAGCAACTTTTGCCTCTACATCGAATTATCTAATAAAGTAACGCTTAAATCAAAAAAATTTACTCTTAAAAAAGTTTCTCTAATCGCTTATCTTTACGTTATACTTAGAATTATAATTTTATCTGTAATATTAAACTAAATATGTAATTAAAAGTAAAACATCGAACTTTTTACTCACTTCAGAACCGTCGGCGCTTTCACTGCCGTGAATAGAATCCATCTCTATATTTGCCGTACCACCCTTTCGCTCTTACATCATAGGTAGGTACGATCTCGACACAGGTCATTGCCATTACAATTAATACAATTATTTACATAAATAGTACAGCCAAATAAGTAAATATTTTCTCTAAGAAAAGAAAAAATTACAAATATGCTGTTGGTGGAGGGGTGTATTTTTGAGTTATAATTAAGGTACAAAAAGACCCACGTGAAGTTATCCACGGATTTTTTTTAACCATCCACCGCATCCACGAGTATTTTTTTTCAAGATCAACTACATTTTTGCCAAAAAATGTTAATATAGGAGATAGATAATGACATTTCAATAGGCTACATAATTTTATACCAAAAATTAAAGATTAAGTGAATAAAGTCTTGAAATATGTGATCTTGTACATATTTCACGATGCTGAACCGAAGACCCAAAAATAAAATAAATTGTGTTAATTACTGCAAAGGGCACTAAATAAGAAAACTAATAACAAAAAATTGTGATGTAAGTATTTTTTATAACGTGAAAAAAAATTCATTAAGACTACGTTTACGCCCTGGCGTCGATCGTCCGGTTTGAACTCGAAGACCCAAAATTTGTTTAAATTTTCTTTGATTATTGTAAAGGACTCTTAATGAGAAAGCTAATAAAAAATGGTGATGTAAGTATTTTTTATAACGTGAAAAAAATTCATTAAAACTACGTTTACGCGCTGGCGCCGATCGTCCGGTTTGAACTCGAAGACCCAAAATTTGTTTAAATTTTCTTTAACTATTTTAAAGGTCACTTAATAAGAAAGCTAATAACAAAAAATGGTGATGTAAGTATTTTTTATAACGTGAAAAAAAATTCATTAAGACTACGTTTACGCGCTGGCGTCGATCGTCCGGTTTGAACTCGAAGACCAAAAATTTGTTTAAATTTTCTTTGATTATTGTAAAGGACTCTAAATGAGAAAGCTAATAACAAAAAATGGTGATGTAAGTATTTTTTATAACGTCAAAAAAATTTATTAAGATTATTTTGGGTCTTCGAGTTCAATCCGGATGATCGGCGCCAGGGCGTAAACGTAATCTTAATTTTGACGTTATAAAAAATACTTACATCACAATTTTTTGTTATTAGCTTTCTTATTAAGTGTCCTTTGCAGTAGTTAAAAGAATTTTTTTTTATTTTTGGGTCTTCGGTTCGGCATCGTGAAATATGTACAAGATCACATATTTAAAGACTTTTTATTCACTTAATCTTTAATTTTTGGTAATAAAATTATGTAGCCTATTGAAATGTCATTATCTGTCTCCTATATTAACATTTTCTTGGGAAAAATGTAGTTGATTTAAAAAAAAAATACTCGTGGATGCTTAAAAAAATCCGTGGATAACTTCACACGGGTTACAAAAAACCCATCCCCATATCGTATTCGCTACGAAAAGTGAGTTTGAAGGTTCAAAAAATAGGTATAACTCAAAGAAGAACACTTTTAGGGGAAAAAGTGAAGACAAAAAAGTTGTAGAGAATATAATTTTACGCAAAAAAGTAGTTACAAAAAACGAACGCGTAGTGCTTTTTTGTCAATAACTCGAAAACGGCGCGTAGGATCGGAAAAGGATTTAAATGAAAGTTGTAGACAATTTAATTACGAACAATTTTTATTTTTATTTTTTTGTACGATCAATATTGACACAGATATGAATTTTTTACTTTATTTTAACTACATTCGACAAACGATCATACATTTTAAAAATTAGCTCGAGTACAAGTGCTCGTACAACATTTTCGTAAGGACCTTTTTTGCGTAAAATTACATTCTCTACAACTTTCCCGTCTTCGCCTATTTTTTGCACTATAATTTTCGTAGCGAACACTGTAAGGGGCTGGGATTTTTGTACCTTCATTATAACCCAAAAATACACCCCTCCACCAACGGACAGCCAATCTGGATTTTTTTTCCTTAGAGATTAATTTTGACTGAGAGCTAAAATGCGAAACTGAAAAATACATCAAACTATAAATAAAAATTGTATAAAAAAAGTGTAGATACAGAACAGCCCCTTAATTTATATAATATGTATATAACATTACTTATACAAAATAGGATACAAATTCCTAAAACAACTTTTTAATTGATGTCTCATACTGGGTGCTGATCCGCCCGCTCGGTAATAGCATTTAGCAAATGCTCCTCTAATTATTTTAGGGCCAAAACATAAGAGTACAAAATTTTTCAAAACTAAAAACGCTACCTGAATGGTATATGTTCTCTCCGACCAAAATTGTACTGTAAGAAAGAAAATGAAGAATTAAATGTTGAATAAGAATTTGGAAAAATCACATTGCCATGATTATTACCGAGCGGCCGGATTAGCACCCAGTATGTAGCTAATAAAAAAATTATAAATCCCATTATTCCCCGGTGGGACGTAGGGTCGATATTAAACCTTTCCAGTGTGTTCGATTCCCTGCTATGGTTTGAAGTTGCGCTACCTATTGTTTTCCCGCTTTCTTCCATCACTGTCCTTCTCCAGGTTGCACACGGTCTTCCTACTCTCCTCTGACATTGAAATATTCCATTTTACGGCAATTATAGAAGGGCCATGGATACTTTTCCGCATTGTATGTCCTATCCACTCCTGTTTTTGTTTTTCGATATCATTTGTAATATCACTCCGCCTTGTTCTACTCCACATCTTTCATAGCTTCGTGCTCACAAGATGTGTAAAATATTTTGTAAACATCGATTAACGAAGATCTGGAGTTTCCGTTTAATGTCACTTGTCATGCAGCACGATTCGCAGCATCCATATAACAACACCGATTTTACCATTGAGTTGAACACTTACTTTTGTATATACACCATGTTTTGAATTCGAAGTGGTTCACGAAGGGGTGAGATAGATTGGTACGAAAATAACACACAACCTCCCCTTAATAAATTGTATTTTATGATGGATGATGATGAAACTTATACGATTTTCATCATGGCAACATGTTTCGGGATAACATGTGCTTGATAATGGGATATGTTATCCCGAAACATGTTGCCATGATGAAAATCGTATAAGTTTCATCATCATCCATCATAAAATACAATTTATTAAGGGGAGGTTGTGTGTTATTTTCGTACCAATCTTTGTATATACAGTTATACTACTTGCACGCCATAATTGTGATAGGCCGGAAAAAAAGTTCCTCGTGCTTTGCGTATCCTTTCTATCACTTCCTCTCTGCTTTCTCTTTCATTTGCTACCCACATCATACGTACTTAAAGCTAGTTACCTCCTTCACCTCTTCTTCGAGTGTCACCTCTCTTGCTACTGTACTATTTATACTGAGCAGCTTGGTCCAGTTCTTGTTGATTCTAACTTAAGTGCCATTTTTTCTTGATTCTTCTATAACGTTGTTTATGTTTCCTTGCATTGCTTTTTTGCTTTGGCTTAATAGACACACATCATCCGCATATTCCAAGTCCTCTTTGTATTAGTTAAATCCCAAGTTACACCTTTCTTTTCCTTGTTGACGTTTGTCATGATCTCATCCATAACGATTACAAAGAGTAGTGGTAAAAGAATGCATCCTTGTCTTACGACTGTGACCAATGTGTTTTGTTATTAGATACGTTTCTTATTAAGTGTCTTTTGCAATAGTTAAAGAAAATTTAAACAAATTTTGGGTCTTCGATTACAACCCGGACGATCGGCACCAGCGGGCAAACGTAACCTTTATGAATTTTTGTGACGTTATAAAAAATACTTACATCACAATTTTTTGTTATTATGCTTCTTATTAAGTGGTCTTTGCAATAGTTAAAGAAAATTTAAACAAATGTTGAGTCTTCGAGTAGAATCCAGACGATCGGCACCAGCGGGCAAACGTAACCTTTATGAATTTTTGTGACGTTATAAAAAATACTTGCATCACATTTTTTTGTTATTACGTTTCTTATTAAGTGTCCTTTCGAATAGTTAAAGAAAATTTAAACAAATTTTGGGTCTTCGAGTTCAACCCGGACGGTTGGCGCCAGCGCGCAAACTAATCTTTATGAATTTTTTTCGACGTTATAAAAAATATTACATCACAATTTTTTGTTATTAAGTTTCTTATTAAGTGTCCTTTGCAATAGTTAAGATTTTTTTCTTATTTTTGGGTCTTCGGTTCAGCATCGTGAAGCATCTACAAGCTCACGTATTTATTCATTTAATCTTTATTTTTTGGTAATAAAATTATACGCCCTAGTTGATTTTGTAAAAAAAACTTTATTAAGACATGTGCAATGTACTAAATTAAATTTGTAATATACTAAATAAAACTTTGTATTGTAAACAGAAAACGATTTTGTTTTTGTTAGATAAGAAGCATAGGTAACTTGAGACTCTTTCAATCAACACCGAAACACATTCCAGCATTGTATTATTTTACTAATTCCGAGTCTATACTTCGACAATTAACGTAATAAACCGTAACTAGAGGAGTGGTTAAAATATGTAAATCAAGCTCGAACGCCTATAACATAGGCAACACGCACAATTTTAAATAAAAGCATTGATTGAGCTATCTGTAGTAACTTATCTGTGGTATAATTATCGTAATGAGATGTCGCTGTCATTTAGATTAGTAGCTTAGAAATAAGTTTTGAGTGCACTTAAAAATCACAAATTACATGGTATATTCAAAAATTACTTCTCATCAAGTTGCCCATACAGCTTAGTTTGCTTTTTTAAAAATATACATAATAATAAACAATTATATCATATAACAGAACAATCACAATGGTGAATGACTTTTTAAATGTAGCTCATCATAGGTATGCAATTCAATATTACCTCTTCCCTTTTTAAATAAAACAAATTAACCTGAATTTTATACATATATTTAAATCAAATTTTTAGGTAGGTATTTGTGGGCTTGTAAAAAATAACATAACTTTATGAGAGTGCATGTACCTACCTATCTTAGAAAGGGAGATAAATATATATTTTTGTAATTGTCATTGCCATTTTACCACAGACAATAATTTGTCTGTGCCATTTACTTAATAGTTGCCTACTCAGCCAAAACAACGATATCAAAAAAATATATCTGTGGGAGGTTAAATTTCACATTGTAGATTATTTTTTGACTACAAACAGTTTATAAAAAAGAAAAAAAGTGATGTTTTAGAAATTTAGATTTCACATCATGTCACACCTCTGTTACAAATAAATAGGTAATTCATTAAATGTCCTTTATATCATATCTTATGTTACACTGTGAGATTCGTTAACAATACTTGAGATGTCTGCCAGTATTATTATTCCTTAATATTATAATATTTATAATTACATAATTCTCAAAAAAAAACACAAAAAGGGATGAAAGTAAAAAATTCATCGTAGTGTGCTTTATTCGAAGTTGCAGATTAACGTAAATGTAAACACATACAACCTTAAAGGTTGTCTGTACTCTGTAGTGTGACGTAGTAAACAGAACAAATTGATAAAGTTTGCATAAAATTTTAAATTTAAAGAGATAGACCTAATTTACTGAATGACGGCTTATATTTTCACTTCTTTATTACGCTAATTACTAATTTAGCAATTAAAGATACACAATTGAATGATCAGCATAAATAATAACGCTTCTCACAGGTGTGCTAAATGGCAGTAGAGGAATGATCTTTCATAGTTAAAAGGATCGTATCGCAAATTCGCAAACTGTATAATTAAATTATTATTATATCTTTTACATGACAAGACATTTCTTCTGTTTAGGTATGTACCACCCACGCAAATAACTGACCTAACTTTCTGTTGACCAAACAAATAAACAAGTTGTTGTTATTCAATTGGACAACTGTTTGCGCAACTGACCGTAGTGACATCTAGTTTAGTTGCGCAAAGCTGCGTTTTGTTCAACTCATAAGCGTGGCGGGTCTGGTTAGTTGTCTGTGGTCGGGCCTTAATGTAAACGGGTGTAATTTGTTCTATAGTTTCTGTAGTGTACGCAGGGCTTTAGGGGGCGCCTGGCGAGAAAATATACAAGTTAAGTTGTTGTTGTCATTATAATAAAAGTGCTTGCATGCGGCGTTCCTTTGTTCTCTTAATTAATTGTTGCAGTCGATATTTACTGGAGTATAGGACGACGCCACATTGTTCCACGGGCGAGACGCCGTCAGATATGTTCGGCAAGCGAATTCGGAGTAGATTTGATTTATTAGCGCCCAGTAGTGGCAGTTCGGAGATAAAGGAGGGAATGAGTAGTAAGGGCAGGGAGGATAGATTTAAAGTAGGAGAGAAGGTATATACACAGTATATTAGCACAGAATAAAAGACGATCAGAAGCGACTCTCTGCTAAATCCGTGTTGTCGATTTTCTTATCGCACGAACAACCGCTCCGCCTTATGGGTGTGGAATTATAGCGAGCGCATTGATACCATTATACCGGTCAGTGGGTCAGTACAGCGTATGTAGCGGTATTCGGTGCGTTGCAAATTTTAAAAGGTGTTCTGATTTTTAATAGACGTAATAAGCGTAAAACAATCAATTGGTGATTCATTAATTATTTATTAAAACAGATTTTAAATGGCACCAAATAAAGGTGGAGGACGGTGCGCTGCTCCTAACTGCAGTAACAGCATGAAATCGCATAAAAATATTAGTTTGTTTGGATTTCCTAAGGATAACAAAAGGTAGTTACAAAATAAACTTTTTTCTACAGCGGTTAAAATTAGGGATGGGTATCGAACAACAAAACATCGATTACTGAGAATCGATTACTATTTTTACTAATTAAACGATACTCGATACAAAAATTAATCAACGTATGTACGCTAAGGAAAGCGATTAATCGATTAATGGGCTCATTTACGATTTTTTTTTTATTGGCCCAATCGAAAGATTGTACAATTTTATGAGTCCCTGCAAAAAACAAAAATTTTTCAGGACGTACAAATAACTTTAAAATAATAAAAACCTGAACGCTCGAGCTTCGCGCGAAATTGCACTGTGACGTCACTACATGGAAATTCATAGTTCGGCAGCATACGATACGTGAGGTTCGTTATACCCTTGTTAACAAACGTCGACTGTTTCTTATCGAAATTAATTTTTTTGTTATAAAGATTATCTAGGTGTTTATTGGATATTGCCGTGGCAGATACAGGAAAGAAGAAAATAGTTATAAATACTGTATTCATCAAATCCAAAACTCGTAATAACTTCAACTTAGCGCCTAGTAGGTACATTTTAAATTTTCTCCTACGTAAAATGACTACCTGCACATTATAAAAATCTAAACAACTTTGTACCCTACCGTTTGCGAGGTTTGCAATTTGTTTAGTACTTATTTACATGTTAAAGAAAAATTTTCTAAGGTCTAAATACTTAACTCTGGATGGTTACTGGTTAGATTATACTATTCTGCAAGGATTTGTTTCAATACAGTTTTTAGTTTACTACTAAGCTTTGTTTCTTAATAATGAGTGTATTTTACCGACAAATACGTTCTCATGTCAAAATTTAACTACCTACGTTGATGTAGCCCTAGAGTAGATAGCGTAGAAATGCAAAAATGTACCAGATTGTGTGTAATGTTAACTCCTATGCAGCTATGAACATTTTTTAAAGATTATATACAACTTTGCAAGGCTGAGGTGCCGTGGAGCCATTATTTACTACGGGGCAAGAAATCTAATTTTCAGCTTTAACTGTGACATAATAATATGTAAAATATTAACTTAGTTTTACATTTTAACTCCTCTCATTTCTGTACTTATAAAATCGTGACTTTTATTAAAATATTCCATGACCATAAGTAAGTCTACTTCCGGTAGATTTAAAGAGTCACCTTTAATAAAATTTGCTTCACACATGTTTCTTAAAACAAACAATTTATTATAAAATACAAAACCGCTTCGAAATGGCACAAAAACGATGGCTTGTGATAATGAAAATGCGTTAAAATGTACAGTTGCAATACCGACGATTCACGGTCAAACATTTTGTGACGTTACAACTCTCGGCGTCTGTACCGAGAAGTGCTCGTATTTAAAATGTAATAACTTGTGAACGGCTTATCGGATTGATTTGAAATTTTCAGGATTATTTAGTGTTTAAAGATTTTATATGTAAAACAATTTTGAGCCATATCCACGCTTCATTAAATGAGCCCATTCCTAGGCCCTATTATTCTAACTATTTCGGACTTAACCCATCTCGCCTCCTCTCTCTGCAGTCTTTTACATATTAGTACAGTCAATTTAAACACAAAAATATACAAACATTGCAAAAAATCCTATCTTAAGTTTACTTTTTTCATGGTGTTAGGTTCGGTCTCAGTAGTAAATACTCAATTTTGCAACTTCGAAAAACTTGTGGAAACTGGGGGGGGCACCAAAAACCGCGATTTTTTCGGACTTTTTTCAGTTTTAGCCTCGTAGATCAAAAACTATGAGTTGTAGTGCAAAGAATATGATTATCTTTTTTAAACTGAACTAAATTTTCTACCATTTGAGCCTAACCGGAAGTCTGTAAGTATAATAGTTTCCGAGATACAGCTCTTCAAAAATAGGCACTTTCCCTAAATCTGTTTTTAACGTATCATCCATGATTGGAGCCAGATATTGCCACAACGACGTGCCCTACGACCATTGTTATGGAGGAAAAAATTGTAGGACATTTTATCACCTTTTATTTAAACATAGATGCATTCCTGTAGGCCTAACAGTTCTCGAGAAAAAGACGGAAAACCGGAAAACAGTGAAATCGCTACGACTCCACATATATGTAATAGCATTAATAGGATTAGAAGACAATTTCTGATTATTCTTATTTAGCCTAGCGAACGAACGCTCAAAAAGGGCTTGTAGACAGACTTTTTGATCCTAAAGATTTTATTTCTGGGATGTGTTTGGTGATGATTATACGAAAAGTAGCGTAACAAAATGTGCGGATTTGTTTGGTTTTCCGTTTACATCTCTTGAACAGGCCATCGTAGTGGGAAATGGCCAACTATAAAAAAAAGCTGATTAAATTGTCTACAAGTTTGCTTCTATGCGTTTTTTCTCTATCTCTATCCGTTGAAGAGATATTCGCTGTCAAGAATTGACATTTTTTTTTAAAATCGCTTTTACACTACGTTTTTCGGCAAATGTTGTGTCCTAGCTCCTAAAGTATTGGGTTTATAGCAAAAACTGCTGAAATAAAAGTTGTAGACCATAAAATTTCCTATAAAATACATATACCGTTTAATATTTTATCTCAAATAGATTAGATGTTATAGTTATTTAAAAAAAACGTTGAGTTCAAGATGGAATAGAGGGCACTAGAGAACAACTAATTTTGTGGGAGGTTTGGAGCTAAATCTGATATGTGAGTATTAAATACAGATTACCTGCATCCTTAGCCAAACAATTTCAGTCTTATGCGCCACAATGTTTAATGGTCTCTAGTCTTTTCTAAATACATTTATGATAGGGTTAATCTTTGACGAAAAGAGCAAAAGTATTTTCTCAAGGCAGCTTTTATTTTATAATTGGCCATTTCCCATTACGATCGCCTATTCAAGAGATACAAAGAGAAAACTTAACAAATCCGCAAATTTTGTTACGCTACGGAGTTTGCTCATACAGTAGGGCCGGGGACTTTTCGTATAATTATCACCAAACACATCTTAGAAATAAAATCATTAGGGTCAAAAAGTCTGCCTACAAGCCCTTTTTGAGGGTTCGTTCGCTAGGCTAAATAAGAATAATCAGAAAATGTCTTCTAATCATACTAATGCCACAGAGTACCCCTAATGCTATTACATACAGGGTGATTCATTAAGAATGTCCAATCTCTGAACTGTAGATTCCAGACCTCGAAATATGATGATTCTGCCCAACATGCCTTATACAAATATTGATAGTTTCCGAGATACCGGGTGTTTAAAGTTTAAATATGAATTTTGATTTTCGCAATAACTTTCTATTTTTTCACAATTTCTTTTTGAAAATTGGCAGTTTTACCTTTTTTTGCATGAGGATTGCCAATTTGGACTCCAATTTAGCATTGCTAATAGAGGGCGCTAGTTATACTTGGTTGTGTTTAGTAAATCTAAGCAACAATTTTTTTCGGCTGAACTATTAGCAAACTAATAATAAAATATGGAAAAGCGTTAGATTCTACAAAAAAAAGTTACTCTTGTTTGATTCGTGTAACTCGATCAGTTATCGAGTTATTTGCTTCTAAACAGTTCAATAAATTTTAATTTAAAAAAAAATTTATTCTCTAAATGTGTAACAACAATAAACTATTATTTATGATCCGTTTTCGCAAAGATCTCTTCATATCAAATAACCCTTGTCTATTATTTTTAATCACATTAATTAATTGTTATTGCGAAAATCAAAATTCATATTTAAACTTTAAACACCCGGTATCTCGGAAACTAGCAATATTTGTATAAGGCATGTTGGGCAGAATCATCATATTTTGAGGTCTGGAATCTACAATTCAGAGATTGGACATTCTTAATGAATCACCCTGTATATGTGGAGGATTTCACTGTTTTCCGGTTTTCCGTCTTTTTCTCGAGAACTGTTAGGCCCGCAGGAATGCATCTATGCTTAAATAAAAGGTGATAAAATGTCCTACATTTTTTTTCTCCGTGACAAGAGTCGTAGGGCACGTCGTTATGGCAATATCTGGCTCGAAACATGGATGATACGTTGAAAAAAAATTTTGGGAAAAATTGCCTATTTTTTAAGAGCTGTATCTCGGAAACTATTATACTTACACACTTCCGGTAAGGCTCAAATTGTAGCAAATTTAGTCTAGTTTAAAAAAGATAATCGTATTCTTTGCACTATAACTCGTAGTTTTTGAGCTACGAGGCAAAGACTGAAAAAAGTCCGAAAAAATCGCGGTTTTTGGCGCCCCCCCCAGTTTCCACAAGTTTTTCGAAGTTGCAAAATTGAGTATTTACTACTGGGACTGAACCTAACAACATAAAAAAGTCAAACCTAATATAGGATTTTTTGCAATGTTCATGTTTAAAATGACTGGACTATATACCCCAGTATAAAGAACTAATATCACAGAATAAATATTCTGTGCTAATCACAGAATAAAAGACGATCAGAAGCGACACTCCCCGTCGGCACCTTTGAAGTTATGTTGCCGGTGCAAGGCGGGCTCGTCGGGGCAACCACGCCCATTTTAGTAAAACTTCCTTGTCTGTTGCATTAGCAAGGCTAGTAAAAAGAGGAGTGGTTTGTAGTTTTTGGCATTATTATGTAAATTTGAAATCGTATAAAAAAATGTCATAAACGAAAAATATTTGCCATACATTTTCGCATTTGATAGGCCGTTCACCGTAAAACTAATTCCGATAGAATTCTCGCAATAAGAGTTCAAAGTAAAGGTAACCGTAACTCCGGCATACTACCACATGCTAGGTACTCTCACGTTGACTTAATTTTTAATTCGCCGTTATATGCCTACTTCAAATCAATAATGCAGAAAAAAGCAGTATTTTATTAGCATGTAATTTACAAATAGATACAGGTACTTATATAATTATTAATATTTTTATAATATATGCGCACTTTTATAAATTTGATACCTTAATAAGCTTGAAATTTTTAAAATGCGATCCTTTTATACCTCGGTTAGCATATTTCAAGGTATAAAAGAGTCTCATTCTAATAAATAGTTTTAATAAATACAATGTGGGAAAGTCATTACACGGTGGGATAAACGGAATCTTTCATGTTCCGAAACTACTGATTACAATTTTTTCAACAATTGTAATAGGTATGAAGGTAATTATATGATTGTAGATATTAATTTTGTCCAATTGTAAATTATACAATTTGAAATGTTTGTGTTTCTTTTTTCAAGTTGCCAATGGGCTCATTTAATGAAGCGTGGATATGGCTCAAAATTGTTTTACATATAAAATCTTTAAACACTAAATAATCCTGAAAATTTCAAATCAATCCGATAAGCCGTTCACAAGTTATTACATTTTAAATACGAGCACTTCTCGGTACAGACGCCGAGAGTTGTAACGTCACAAAATGTTTGACCGTGAATCGTCGGTATTGCAACTGTACATTTTAACGCATTTTCATTATCACAAGCCATCGTTTTTGTGCCATTTCGAAGCGGTTTTGTATTTTATAATAAATTGTTTGTTTTAAGAAACATGTGTGAAGCAAATTTTATTAAAGGTGACTCTTTAAATCTACCGGAAGTTATTAAGGTAAAGTAGGTTTTTACACAGGGGAGTTGTAGCAAGACGTGTAACGTGTAATGATTAAGTAAACAGGTAAGTAAACATTTATTAATAGGTACTCAAGAAAAGAACATGAACGTAATTAACATAGAACCCAGTTCGAGTTAGTTCGCTAACAGACAAGCAATTGCATAAGCACTCTGCTGATGCGTAAACACGACTGACTGACTAACTAACTACTCACGGTTATACCGCTCGTATATATATAATATTATACAGCCGCAACTGCGCAGTGACAATTTGAATATTTTCCTTAACACTTTCACCAAATTTTCCAATTGTCACTATTCTGCCTATTATATACCAACTATATAAACTAAAACCTGAAAACAATCAAATGAGTAGGAAACGTCAAATTGTTTTAACACTTTTCATCCCTAAAGATGATCTTAAGGTGTCAAATTTACATTGGCTCAAGGGTTTTGTCAAGATATCAGCATATTGTTCCTTACTTTCAACATAGTCAACGTCTATTTCCTTATTTTCGAATTTTTCACGTATATAATGAAATCTGATATCAATATGCTTCGTTCGTTTATGAAGTTCACTGTTTTTTACCAATCTAATTGCACTTTGATTGTCTATCTTCATCACTGTTGGTGATTTTTGTTCTTCACCGATATCGCACAGTAATTGTCTTAACCAAACAGTTTCCCTTGTTGCCTGGCTTGCACTTACATATTCACTTTCGGTGCTGGATAAGGTTACCATTTGCTGTCTTTGACTTGCCCACGTTATTACGCCATTGTTGATTTTAAAAACATAACCTGAGGTTGACCTTCTCGTGTCGATGTCGCCTCCGAAATCTGCGTCTGAATAACCAACCAGTTTATTATCGTCATTGCTTTTTCCGTCATATTCTATCCCTAGGTCATTGGTATTTTTTAAGTAACGTATTATTTGTTTGACGGCGTTACAATGGTCTTTGTTTGGATTCTCAAGGAATCTGCTTACAACGCCTACTGCGTATGCGATGTCCGGCCTTGAGACGATTGCTGCATAGATCAGCGATCCCACGGCTTCGCGGTACGGGAACTTGATATTGCTCTTATCTTCAAGATTTCTCGTCAGTTTTATATTTGGATTAGCTGGCACTTTCGCGATTTTTGCATCCTGTTGATTGAATCGTTTTATCAATCTATTTACGTAACTTTGTTTTCTTTCCGTTAATTCCCAAGTTGAATTTTTTTCTAACGCCTTCAGTTCGTCTTTCACCGCATCTTGCCATTTTTCTGAATTTTTGCTCGACATTGCTTCTTCGTAAGATTGAGGTTCTTCCATGACAAAGTTTACTTCATAGTCTTCATACCTGAGTGGTGCCGATATGCTTTCTCTTGGACGTAGTCCGTATCTTTGCTGTTCCGCCGTTTCATCTTCTTCAGCTTCTTCGACTATTGGAACTTCCGGTGTGGGTAGCCGTTCCTCTTGGTTTTCTTCCCTCTCGTTATATTCTTCTTCGTAGTCTTCTAAGTCCACTTTTACGGTGTTTTTCCTCTCGATTGGTGCTGCCAAATCTTCATCGAAAATAACGTCCCTGGATATCGTGATTCTCTTGGACTCTACGTCGAATAAACGATAATTGGTTGAATTGCCATCATAACCCACCAAAATTGTCTTTTTGCTTTTTGGTTCCAGCTTTGTACGCTTTTCTTTTGGTACATGTGCGTATGCTATGCATCCGAATGTTCTTATGTGCGACAGATTCGCTTTTTTGCCTGTCCACAGTTCATACGGCGTTTTTCCAGGTGTATTTGCATTTGGTGTTCTGTTTAACACGTATACGGCCGTGTTTACAGCTTCACCCCATAATTGCTTTTCTAGGTCTTTTTGGTATAATAACGCTCTTGCACTTTCAACTATTGTTCTCATTTCGCGTTCTGCTCGACCGTTTTGCGGAGGTGTGTATGGAGCAGTTCTTTCGATTTCGATTCCCCGATCGCGTAAAAAGTCTTTGAAATTTTTGTTTACGTATTCTGTTCCATTGTCCACGTGCAATGTTTTTATTTGATGCCCGAATTTATTGTTGCACAATTCAACAAATGATTTGAAAGATTCTAAAGCGTCACTTTTATGTTTAAGAAAAGACACAATTCTGTAGCCCGTCGATTCATCTTTGAATAGGATAAAGTAATTTGAGCCACCAACACTCGTTTCGGTAAACGGTCCACACACGTCGCTAAATATTACTTCTCCCGGCTTCACCTCGCGATTCACCCTGCCGAACTTTAATTTGTGTTGCTTAGCATAAATACAACTTTCACATTTAAAGTTTTCCACTTTTGTCAAATTTATACCTCGAATTTCACCTTGATTTACTAAACTTTTTAACGTTTTAATGTTCACGTGCCCCAACCTATTGTGCCACATAATCATTCTTTCTTTATCGGTTGCGGCGTAATTTAACTCCGACTCGTAATTTATCACTGTTTTGAACTGTAATGTGTATAAGTTATTTGACCTTCTTATACCGACAGCTGCAAGCTTTGCATTATCAAACACGTACGCGAATTTATCTTCTTTAACAATTTTAAATCCGTTTTTGGTTAATACCCCTTCGGAGAACAAATTTCGTCTTAAGTCTGGTACGAAAAGTACATTTTTAATTATGGCGTCATACCATTTTCCATTTATTTTCTTCTCTATTTTTATCGTTCCTTTTCCGTGCACTTTTAAGGTTTTGTCGTTACCTAACTTAATTGTGTTTTCAACACCGAATTTTTCGTAGGTTGAGAAATATTCTTTCATGTAACTCATATGGGCGCTGGCACCAGAGTCCATGACCCATTCTTCATTTTCGGCTGTTGTTAGGATTTCATCCACTTGCTTTTCTTCGTCTGTTACGAAAGCTGACAAATTTCCTTCCTTTGGCGTCGATCCATTATCCCGCTTCGGACTTTCATCTTTCACACTTGTACGTTCTTTTTTCGGTGCTCTGCAGTTCCTTGCAAAATGTCCCTTTTTGTGACAATTAAAGCATGTTATGGTTTTTGCCTGTTTTTGAGGTGTCTTCTTTTTTAATTGGGCTGTGAATGCTTCGTCATTCCTTTCCACCGTTGTTAGATTCGCCTCTTCATCTAACAGTCTTGCCGTTAAGTTTCTTAACGTTTGTTTGCTTTCATCAACGGATAACCATGCCTGCCTGAAAGTTCTATATTTTTCTGGTAGTCCCGATAGGATTTTTGTCATTACTGACACGTCGCTTATCGTGTCACCAGAATTTCTAATTTCTTTCACTAAACTTTCAATCTTTGCGATGTGGATTGCCATAGAATCGTTCTTATCCATTTTGTAGCTGTGATATCTCTCTTGATTTATCAGTTTATTCGTTTCTGATTTCTGGTCGTACACCAAATCCAGTTTATCTAACACTTCTTTCGCTGTCGCGCAGTTTTCAACTAAGGTGATCAATGATATTTCCATTGAGGATGTTATAGTGAACATTGCGATAGCGTCTTTCTTGTCCCAAGTTTCTCTGGCTGAATTGTTTCCACCAGGTTGCGGAGTCGATTGCGTGGCTGGTTGTGGAGTTGTGCCATTTGCTATCTCCAGAACCCCTTTTGCCCTCAACGCGCACATTATTTGGAATTTCCACTGCTTGAAATTCTTCCCGTCGAATTTCGAGATTGCACTTACGTCAATTTTTTCTGCCATCTTTTTCTTCTTGAGACCTCTTTCACCCGTTTTACACTAATTGTTTATTCCTTACACTCGCACAGAACCCGGTTCGCGCACTTTTTCTTAGTTACAACACACGTGGCCTGGGCCCATAACCTATTAAGGTAAAGTAGGTTTTTACACAGGGGAGTTGTAGCAAGACGTGTAACGTGTAATGATTAAGTAAACAGGTAAGTAAACATTTATTAATAGGTACTCAAGAAAAGAACATGAACGTAATTAACATAGAACCCAGTTCGAGTTAGTTCGCTAACAGACAAGCAATTGCATAAGCACTCTGCTGATGCGTAAACACGACTGACTGACTAACTAACTACTCACGGTTATACCGCTCGTATATATATAATATTATACAGCCGCAACTGCGCAGTGACAATTTGAATATTTTCCTTAACAGAAGTAGACTTACTTATGGTCATGGAATATTTTAATAAAAGTCACGATTTTATAAGTACAGAAATGAGAGGAGTTAAAATGTAAAACTAAGTTAATATTTTACATATTATTATGTCACAGTTAAAGCTGAAAATTAGATTTCTTGCCCCGTAGTAAATAATGGCTCCACGGCACCTCAGCCTTGCAAAGTTGTATATAATCTTTAAAAAATGTTCATAGCTGCATAGGAGTTAACATTACACACAATCTGGTACATTTTTGCATTTCTACGCTATCTACTCTAGGGCTACATCAACGTAGGTAGTTAAATTTTGACATGAGAACGTATTTGTCGGTAAAATACACTCATTATTAAGAAACAAAGCTTAGTAGTAAACTAAAAACTGTATTGAAACAAATCCTTGCAGAATAGTATAATCTAACCAGTAACCATCCAGAGTTAAGTATTTAGACCTTAGAAAATTTTTCTTTAACATGTAAATAAGTACTAAACAAATTGCAAACCTCGCAAACGGTAGGGTACAAAGTTGTTTAGATTTTTATAATGTGCAGGTAGTCATTTTACGTAGGAGAAAATTTAAAATGTACCTACTAGGCGCTAAGTTGAAGTTATTACGAGTTTTGGATTTGATGAATACAGTATTTATAACTATTTTCTTCTTTCCTGTATCTGCCACGGCAATATCCAATAAACACCTAGATAATCTTTATAACAAAAAATTAATTTCGATAAGAAACAGTCGACGTTTGTTAACAAGGGTATAACGAACCTCACGTATCGTATGCTGCCGAACTATGAATTTCCATGTAGTGACGTCACAGTGCAATTTCGCGCGAAGCTCGAGCGTTCAGGTTTTTATTATTTTAAAGTTATTTGTACGTCCTGAAAAATTTTTGTTTTTTGCAGGGACTCATAAAATTGTACAATCTTTCGATTGGGCCAATAAAAAAAAAATCGTAAATGAGCCCATTATATAGGTATGTAGGGTAGGGGGAGCTGGGTCAAATTGGAAGCGGCATTTAAATCAGATCTTTAGGGATAAGCGAGCTGATCGGTCAGATGAAGAGGGGTTAAGCAGGATTATAGGGGGTTAGCGATAAGGATATTTAGGTAGATGATAATCATTACAATACGACTAACATCTGTGAACCTCGAATAACCAACGAGATCCCAGAGGGGCCTAGTACAGTTGGTTCTTCGAAGCCCAAAAGGGAGATAAGAAAACCCAATAGATTGGATTTATGAGAGGGGAGATTAAGGGGGGAAGTGTGTAGTGTACGCAGGGCTTTAGGGGGCACCTGGCGAGAAAATATACAAGTTAAGTTGTTGTTGTCATTATAATAAAAGTGCTTTCATGCGGCGTTCCTTTGTTTTCTTAATTAATTCTTGCAATGTCATATTTGCTTAATGTTTCTAGTGTGTAAAAATAAACGATAACCCTTCGACGTGTTCGTTTCTTTCGGCGCCGCGCCGGCATAGGCGTGAACATAACAGTTTCTATACTGTCCTGTCAAATTTTTTCTTGGATTGGAAACATCATTAAATTAACTTGTAACGTCCGTAATTTCTTTCTATTTCGTTCCAGTTTATTTCTTTTTCGATATCTTTCCAGCGTCTTTATCATTTCCATTTCCTCCTTAGCCATCAACACTATGTGAACTATGTCGTCTGCGTATTTCCTTCAGATCCCCCGTAAATCTTGCGAACAGTCTTGAGCTCAGTGGGCATCCCTGTTAATAGACCTACACGTGCTTATTATTCCACTCACACAGAATATCTATAAATTACTTACTAAGAATAGATAATCGTTATTGCAAAATCATTTAGTTATATAAGAGTCTTTCAAGTTGATCAATATTTCTCGTTATTTTCTTTCATTGGTCCCAATGGGCTATTGCAATTCTAATCCAATTATCTAAAAAAATGATTTCTTGGAACTCCTGCACTCAACATAATAAAGGTTGCACCATGTCATTGATACCTATCATTAATATCTTATTCGTTCGTGCGGCATGTAGGTACTACACCAATTTGGTTTAATTCATTCTCCATTTTAAACTCTCAACTTTTACATCGTATATAGGTAAGTTTTGTGTAAATCTAATACTTGCAAAGAATTCGTATTTGAAAACAAACTTAAAACTTTATCCGTAAAAAAGTTTTGCATTTTCAATTATAAGTATACCTACGGAAAAGGTGTTTTCTTTTTGCACGTTGTGGACGTTGTGGTAGACTTAAGTCAGCTCTGTCAATAACACACCATTTGTTTTATAAAAATAATTTGACTCAGTTCTCAATAACCCTATTCGTTTTAAAAGCTTTATTTAAGTTTTATATTAACCTGAGGCAGAAATGTCTACATGACGTAAGGCACTTTAATCACTTGATGATTGTAACTTTACCTAACCCTGTGGCGATGCAAAAAGAAAACACCTATAGAAAAATGTCAAAGGGCGATTCTTTGACTAATTTCAATGTAAAAAATCAAGTACGTTTGGTACGGTATAAATTCAGAAACTTTACAGGACTATGAATTTTGGAAAGAGATCTTTAGTTCCTGGTATGTTTGAGGGTTGATACAACAAAATACCAGTTTCCTTTTGTTTTATTATAAGGGTTGCAGTTAAATCCTTTTAGTATGTTTATTTGATTGGATATTGGTGTGTCCAAGATGTTGCTTTAAGCTTGCAATGTCGTATAAAGAAGAGATATAGATTTGGTTAAATGAGACCAAATGTTCACCGTATTGAGATCAAAAAGATCAGAAAAATTCAAACATTTTGCCAAGATTTGATCACATATTACATTCTTGGTGCATAAATAATGATCTAAATTGTACATAAAAGTCCAGTTATGTACCAATAGGTAAAATTAGGTACCTACCTAACTGCAGTGATTGTAGTGTTAATTTCAATTAATTTTCTTTCAGAACAGAGCAATAGAGAAGACACCGGTCAAGCAAATAGTATTTTGAGAAGACTTGAAACTTAAATTTAGAATGTACTCTTCAATGAATATTTCAGTTATACCTAATGAAACAATTCGCAACGAATCGATTATGTTTACAATATTTAAAGAAACACATCCAGTTTATTCTTGGACAAAGTATGGATTTTTTGACGAAAGTTATATCAAATCTATCAATGTGCATTGGTTGCAATTTTTACCACCTCATAGAAGAAACCATTATATATTAGCTGTTTTATACATCATCATTATGACAGTAGGACTTGTTGGAAATATTTTGGTCATCAGTATATTTTTAAGGTAGGTATAGGTATAAGTCTAATTTTTTACCCAAATAGCCCATTTCAAAGCGCATTTTTATTCAAATCACAATAACAATGATGTACGAATTTCTGATTTTTTACTTTTGTTTTGCGAAATCCCTAGCAGTGATAGGATCCACTTTATTTTTAACAATGTATGCCAAAACAGCATCTTTGTACTCTTCGGGCGACATACCTTCATTGTCTACAGTGCGCAAATGTTTAATGAAATTATTGTAAAATTCACGCAATTGCGTATCTTTAGCAATTGTTGGTGTTTCAAATAATGAATCGAAATTATTGAAGATAAGCAGTTTTCGATTATCGTATCTTTCTTTCAAGAGATCGATAGCGATGGAATAATTTATTTCAGAAGGTTTAATTTCGCTTAAAATTTGCAGGGCAGTACCTTTCAAACAGTTTTTTAAATATAAAAATTTCTCAATTTGAGATAAATTTTCGTTGGAGTCGACTAGAGCTTGAAAAGATTCGAAAAACGCTCTAAAATCTTGATACTCTCCTGAGAAAATAGGAAGGTTTATGGTAGGAAGTTTAACATTTTCCTTAGATTTACTTGAAGTAGATCGAGTGCTATTTAAGCTTTCATTTGAAAGTGATTTAGCCCTTTGATAGTGTTTATCAAGCAAAGACTGTGCTGTCACTGAAATGGACACAAAATTTTTGTAAAATTGCTGAATCGTTGGAAAATTGTGTGTCTCATCTCCAAAAAGTGACATCTGCTCTGACACTGATTTATATTCGTTTAATGTTGGCTTTAATAACTCGAATTCAACTTTTAATTGTTGTAATTCGATTAATGATATGTCTTCGTCGAACGAATTAATAAATTCGTTGAAACTATTAACTTGTTCTAAAATATTTCGAGTTCTAAATGCCAATAATTTGAAATCTTTAGATTTTGGAGCCATCATGAATTGTTTTTAATCAAATTAATACACAAAATCGTGAATAAAACTGTAAAGTAATAAAAATGTTTTGTGAAAAACCTCGATAGTTCTTCTAAATGCAAAAAAATGCACAAAGAATTATCAAATGAACGTTGTCAAAATATAATCAAGCGTATTTAAATTAAAGCAATAAGCAACTTTAACTATTTTCAACTCAAAATTCAGTCAAATGCAATATAAACGTTACAACGCACCTCAAGATATCAAAACAAAAGTAAAAAATCGCAAATTCGTACATAACACCCCACCTTGAAATGCCATGTGGATTTCAACAAATATGAACAAAAACATAATGAGAACAATAGGTAAGGCTTGAACTAATAAAATGATATAAATCTTGTGCCAAAAACAAACAAAAAACAAAACAATTGTTTAATTATCCGGAAGTACGCACAACCGATGCACGGAACGGCGCAATATTGTTCCACCGGGAAGTCTTACTGAAGCAGCACGAATCACACTATCCGCACCGCGATGTATGGCAGTGATTACACCGAGCCGCCACTGAAGAGGAGGTAAATCGTCGTCCTGCAAGAGCACAATGGAGTTGATGTGGAGGAGGTCAGGAAGATTATTAATCCATTTTTGTCTCTTTTGTAAATCAGGAACAACTTCTTTTTTACACCGCTTCCAAAAATGTTGAGACAACAGTTGAGCTCGTTGGAATGTAGACAGTCTGTTTTCTTGAATTGGTATATAATCGTGGTCAGGCACTGCTGCCAATGGTCGACCCACCAAAAAGTGTCCGGGCGTGAGGGGAACAAGATCGTCAGGATCAGCCGAAAGCATTGACAATGGTCTTGAATTTAATATCGACTCGATCATAGTTAAAGTTGTATATAAATTCTCAAATGTCAGATTTGCGTTACCGAGAATGCATTTTAAATGTTTTTTACGGATTTAACGGCACTCTCCCAAATACCACCTTCATGAGGAGAGCGAGGATTGATAAAGTGCCATTTAATTGCTTTTGAAGCCAAGAAATTAAATATACGTTCATTTGACTCTTTCCCGTGCAAGATTGAGTATAAGGAATCTAACTTTGTTTTAGCACCACGAAAGTTAGTGGCGTTATCACTAGATATGCAATTTGGCATTCCTCTACGTGCTATAAATCGTTTCCATCTGTAGATAAAGATGTGACCAATTCTAAATGTATAGCACGAGTAACCATGCAAACAAACACGCATATGTATGCCTTTAATAATCTAGCACCACGAGTGTATCTATCTTTCATGTTAATAGGTCCAGCATAGTCCAAACCAACATTGTAAAATGGATACACTTGCTTTAATCGGGTTTCAGGCAAATTACCCATGAGCGGATGTTTGGCAATGGGATTAACTTTAAAACAAGGTACACACTTACGTAGAACTTTCTTAACGTGAGAAAGACTACCAATAGGCCAAAACCGCTCTCGGATATGAGCAAGAAGAAGTTGTGCGCCGCCGTGCAGCAATTCTTTATGACCGTTTAAAATAAGAAGTTCAGTGAACTTGTGGTCTTTTGGAAGAATTAAAGGATGTTTCTTGTCAAAGGAAAATTCTGAATTGGTTAGTCTACCACCAACGCGTAGACAACCCGACTCATCCAGGAAGGGATTGAGAGCTTGAATTCGCGAATTCTTAATAACTCTGTTATTCTTGAGAGACTTAATCTCATCAGCGAATGAATTAGTTTGACAAAGCTTGGTAAGAGTTATTAAGGAATTCTGGATTTCTGTGACGTTTAGGTTGCCGGTTCGCCTTTTTGCGTTTCGGCAATTATGACTAAATCGTAAAACATAAGCAAAAGTTCTTTGTAGTTTTCCGTAGGAGGAGAATTTATCGAAAATGGAATCATCTACCAGATTGGTAGAAGTTAATACAACGATACTTTTGAGTTCAGTATTCTCCTGTGAGTCTGGGATGAAGTCACAAGACCAGTCGGATTTATTGTGAAAAAGAAAGTCGGGACCTTGAAACCAAAATTGATTATTCTTCAAAGTCGAAATGTTCATACCGCGTGATACTATGATGCCAATGTTGAATGTTAGTGCATTCCTGTATGACAGCAATGCGATTGGCAATGAAAGTGTGATATTTATTAGGAGCAGAATTGATCCAATTTAAAGTAATTTTGGAATCTGTCCACAAACAAATATTATGAAAGTGAATATTGAAAATTCTGACGATTTTAGGACACCATTCTGCCAATAGTACTGCCGCACAGAGCTCTAAACGAGGAATGGACACTGTGTGCAAGGGTGCAACCTTGGACTTTGAAAATAACAAAGTACAAGTTACGTTGCCATCTGCAGTGCAACAGCGTAGATAGAAGCAGCAACCGTAAGCGATAACACTACTGTCGCAGAAGCCGTGAAGTTCAATCTGTGAAGTAATAGTCGGAATAACGCAACGAGGAATCTTAATGATATTCAAATGTTGTAACTGAGTTTTAAAATCGAACCATTCGGAAATCAGTTCAGAAGAGATGGAATCGTCCCATCAAATGCCAGCTTGCCAAAGCTTCTGGATCAAAAGTTTCCCGCGAATGATAAGAGGAGAATAAAAACCCAATGGATCGAAAATCGTTATTAATGAATTAATTTCATGGAAAAAATGTGTAATCGCTGCCCAATAAGTGAATTTCATGCGTGTTATTGTGATTGTTTCTATACTTGTTCCCATAGAGATTATGCATTAAGTTTCAGATAAGACTAGATAATATGCAATTAACACTTTTATTAGAAAAACCTAGCGTTGATTTTTCCTTTTATCTGGAAAACCAAATAATTTACGATAAAATGTGAAGAGGCGAAAATGATTAATTTTGAAATTTCCTTTCATCTGGTATAGCGAATTTTACATTTTAGTAAAGAACTAAAAAATTATTCTACTGTTAACAGTAGGTAACGATAATGCGGATGGTCTATTTCTTGTATGTGTTTTTTCCCCAAAATTTGTACAATTATAGCTTTTGATAAGGGTAATTATTATTCCAAAATTCAAATTCCTATCTTAAACGGTTTATCATTTATGATAAATAAACGTTTTTCAAACACCAACTTTGAAGAGCTGTAACTCTGAAATGGTGCACTTTTGCATAGAGGTAAATTGGGTTATATCGGTCTAATATTACCCCATAAGTCTACCCTAAAGCGTTGTAAGGTGTTTTTGGAGACACCCTGTATAATAACCGAGACGTACGTATGAATATGTTTGTGTTGCTGTGCATTTTTTCGACAGTCGCCGAATCCTGACGAATGCGGATGTGATATTTTAAAACCAAAGCTATTATAATCAGTGAACTCTATAGAGTTCACTGTTATAAATTTAATTTATAACCTACAAATTAATGCTACAATTAATTATAGATACCGCCGCAAACCAGTAGGCAGTGTCGGTCTGGCGGCCCTTTGGGCCCTCGGCTGGCAATGTTCGAGGGCCCCCTTCCTCCGATAAAAAATAAATAGCGATCTTCCCACCAAAAAACTTTACTTTCAAATTTCGACCCTGAATAGTTTCAAATTTCAACTTATAATTTCAATCAAAAATGTTAGAAATAAATTATAATGAAAGAATACTGCCAATTAAAAAAACACTAAATCACTACTAGTACAGTCAATCTGTCGTGAAAAACGGTTGTTTTCGCAAAAAATTGCCAAGTGGATTTTTTTCATATTTCATTAGGGGGTCATGAGAAAAGCTTAACGCCAGATTTGCGAGGTCCTGGCGGCCCTATTGAATTTTTGAGAAACTAAAAAAGTTTTTGAAATGCATTTTTCTCGGAATAAGAGCGTTTTAGAGAAAAATTTTATTAACAAAAAATGTAGAGGACCTTACCGTCTGCAATTAATGTTATTGAGTTGATGACGTACGACTTAAAATGCAAGCAGTAGGTGGCGCTAAAATATAAAAATATGAAAAAATATAAAATAAAAAAAATTATTCTAATTCATGTTAAAAACAATAGTAATTAACAGATATTATTGTTAATCAACTTGCGAAAATGATATATCATTTATGAGCAACGCACCAATCGTTATCGTACTTCTATTAGCCTTTCTACAGTCTTAAGGGTGCAATTTTCACACTTCGGCAACCTATAGCTCTAAAACGGGAAGTCGAAGAAAAAAATAGTTTTATTGAATTTTGTAGGTATTTCTGAGAGGAACAACTATTCTATTTACAGTATTGCGAAAAAAAATTTGTCTAGGCAAAAAAGCAAAAAAACAGTTTTTCTGGTACTTTAACGCCACCTACTGCTTAAATTTTAAGTCGTACGTTATCAACTCATTGACATTAATTATAGATGGAAATGTCCTCTACATTTTTTGTTTATAAAACTTTTCTCTAAAACGCACTAATTCCGGGAAAAATGCATTTCAAAAACTTTTTGACTTTCTCAAGTACCTCGCAAATCTGACGTTAAGCTTTTCTCCTGACCTCCTAATGATATATGAAAAAAAAATCCACTTGGCAATTTTTCGAACAAAAAAATACAGATTGACTGTACTATACATAGGTATGTAGTTACTAGTAAACATGATAAAATATAAATTAGATGGACCTCATAACTAATAAAGTTTTAAAGAAATTGATCAAAATAATAATTTTTTTTAGTTCTTCACTGCTATCTGCTGCCGATGACTAATTTTTCGGCGCATGCTCAGTCGCGCGCGCTCGTTCAACCTTCTCTTCCCTACTGCCAGTAGGGAAGAGAAGGTTGAACGAAACATAAACATTTGATTAAGTACATACTATTTTTAAGGTGACTCAATAACTCTAAATTTTCCTCGATATCTTGCGAAATTTTTCTCAATATCCTTCCTAATTGTTCTCAATATTTTTCGAAAATTTTCTCCATATTTTTCTAAATTTTTTCGCCATACTTTTAATATGGGCTCGCTGGGCCCCCTTCGCACCGTCGGGCCCCCGGCGCCGACCTGGCCAGACCGACACTGCCAGTAGGTATGCACCACCGACCGCAGCGACTAAATAAAACTATCAAAACGACATTTTAAATAGCTACATTAAAATGTGGGATGATAATGTTAAGTAACCACTTCTTACATTTTAATTCAGTTTATTTAAAATGTGGATTTTAAGTTGCTGTTATAAATTAAAGACTTTAAAGTAAAACGGCGTGCCATAGATGTTGGAAAAAAGAATATACTGCTAACATCTTATCCGTCAATACATGTGCAAAAAATCTGGTCAACATTACGGTGCAGACACATATATTTTCGCTCTATAGATGGAAAAATGCTCCATATTGATATGGTAGGGAAATAAAGAAACCTAGGTATCTTTTAGTGATTATGTTTAAGAGTTTAAGAGATATATGTTTTATGTTACATATAAGGATTCAATAATTTTGTTGAAGTATGTTGTATGCAGGGGTTGGACAAATCCCGGATTACATTAATCCAAAATCCGGGATTTGGATTACGGATTGCAATCCATAATCCGCAATCCCTACAATCATAATTGACCACGTAATCCGTAATCCGTAATCCCGACAATCATAATTATTGACCACGTAATCCATAATCCAGCTTTTACTAAAATTGCGGATTTTGTGGATTACATTCACACATTCTACCAACACGAATAAAACAAGTGATGTTAAATTGGGAAATCATTTGAGCGTGGTTTTCGTCTCACTTTCCCCCCAGACCTGCTTAGTCAGAGCAGTGCAGTGGATTGAGCAAAGCAGAAATAAACAGTTGCATTTTTAGTGAATGTACCATACTCCATACTATGTATACGTTCGTTGCGGTGCCTTAAACTAAATATAATAAAATGGCCACAGTTGTATAATGTATACAATTGTTTGTTTATTCACAGTAGGTATTTACTTTTTTGCTTCACCAAAGTCTATAATCTGTAACTAATTTAACATGACGCTAATTGTATGTGTAATCCGTAATCCTTAATCCAACGCGAACCTAATTATGTGTGCAATCCGTAATCCAACATGAACCAAATTTATGTGTAATCCGTAATCCGTAATCCAACATGAACCAAATTTATTTGTAATCCGTAATCCGTAATCCAAACGCTAAAATCTTGGGATTACCAACCCCTGGTTGTATGTTTAATATTTTATGTTAGAATTAATGTTCTGATTTTTATACATGTTTCAGTGTTAAATTTTTTTTTTTTGTATTATTTTAAGTTTTAATAATAAACTAAACACATACATTTCTGAATCTTAATAGTACATGTACGCGCTCGTTCATCGAATGTTGTCGCTCCGCACTTCTCGTCAGTTCTACCAATATAATATACAATAATTGACATTATAGCAAGGACATCGCAATGCGCAAACCTTCTCCCCGATTGGTTCATCTATAGAGAGAGTACTATCTTCTGTCTTCTAATATTTGCCAGATAAATTGGTACAATGCTAGCAGTATATGCTTTATGGGGTTCGGAAAAAAACCCTGAAACAAAAAAACCCGGAAAAAAACCGGAAAAACCCCGGAAAAAAAACCGGAAAAACCCCGGAAAAAAAACCCCTGAAAAATAATTATAGATGGCTGTGAATAAATATATAAATATACAAAGTTTGGAAATAAAAGTAATGCCAAACTTAAACGTAGATTGCCACTAAAGCGCCTAGGTTATTTGCAGGTTTAGTATATTTTTTTTCAATTGATACAAAATGGCAACATGACACTAAACAAAGTTTGGAAGTAAAAAAAATGCCAAACTTAAACGTAGATTGCCACTAAAGCACCTAAGTTATTTGCAGGTTTAGTCTATTTTTTTTAAATTGATACAAAATGGCAACATGACACTAAACAACGTTTGGAAGCAAAAAAATGCTAATCTTAAACGTAGATTACCACTAAAGCGCCTAGGTTATTTGCAGGTTTAGTATAATTTTTTTCAATATTGATACAAAATGGCAACATGACACTAAACAAAGTTTGGAGGTAAAAAAAATGCTAAACTTAAATGTAGATTGCCACTAAAGCGTCTAGGTTATTTGCAGGTTTAGTATTTTTTTTTAATTCTCGTTGTTTTTGTCCGGGTTTTTTTTTCCTGGGGTTTTTCCGGGTTTTTTCCGGATTTTTTTTCCAGGGGTTTTTTTCCTAAATTCATTCTTTATATGTATATGCCATTTGTCAACTACCTACCGAAATGTGGCTAAAAGCGAAACTTCGAGAAGGTCATATAGATACTATTGCTTACACCTTAGTGCTGAGTTCTGAGTTGAGAATTACCATGCATACCTGTGCATTCTTGGGTATTGTTTTTATTGGTTTATTGGTTTCAGCGACTACGCTATTTCGATTTTGAATATTCAAACGTAAGTTGGGTAAATTTTGTTAAACTTAATTTTTTGTTTTAGGTCACGATCTTTGCGAACTCCTGCGAATTCTCTAGTAATGAATTTAGCTATAAGTGATGCACTAATGATGTCAAAAATGCCTGTATTTATTTTTAATAGTATAGCTCAAGGCCCAGCACTTGGAAGTTTGGGTGAGTATTCTTTTAATACTAATCCAAGTAGGTATTGCATTATTCTAGGAAATTGAGGACATAAAATCGAAATAGTAGTTTACGTAATAAGTTCCGAAAGTGATCTTTTGCTGGACAAGTAGGCAAATTACAGGACGAGCCGCAGGCGAGTCCTGCAAGCCTGCGAGTCCAGTAATAGCACTTTTGGGACGTGTTACGTACAATATTTTTTTTAAAACGGGCAGAACAATTGACCGTTCTAGACCGGAAAGTAAAAATGAGTCCGGTAAAACCTTTTACCGGACTATCACAGTAACTTTCTGGCTCGGTCCGACAAAATGAGATTTTCTGACCAAAAAATAAACCGGAAAGTACTACTTTCTGGCCGATTTAAAAAAAAATCTATTTTTTAGAATTACATAGTAGAAATATCTTTTAAAACGTATCATTTGTAGGATGCCGAATATACGGGTTTGTTGGTGGATTGAGTGGCACTGCGTCAATCTGTACATTAGCCGCAATTTCCTTAAATCGATATTATGTAATAAAATTCCCATTAAACATGCGTTTTACAGGTGCGCGTTCAAAAATTTGTATTGTTATTGCGTGGATTTACAGTGTGATATTTTCTAGTATACCACTTTTCGATACTAATTTGGGTTCTTATGTTCCAGAAGGTTATTTAACTAGTTGCAGTTTTGACTATTTATCGCAAAATGCGGATGTAAAATTATTTATATTAATTTTTTTTACTGCCGCTTGGTTATTGCCGTTTGTATTAATTAGCTTTTGCTATATGAATATATGGAAGGTAGTGTTAGAAACAAGAAATGTTGGGAAATCCGGCAATGAATCTTCTAGAAATATAAAGGAAGAAGAAAAACGTCGACAAGATCTTAAATTAGCCGGTACAATTTTCATTATTATTATCTTATGGTTTGCAGCTTGGACTCCATATGCTGTAGTCGCTTTGTTAGGGATTTCTAACCATGCAAATCTTATAACTCCTCTGACATCGATGATTCCAGCATTATTTTGTAAAACTGCATCTTGTATCGATCCATTTGTTTATGCTATAAGTAATCCGAAATTTAAACATGAAGTTAAGAAACGTTTTTCCAAAAGTTCACTGCGTAGCTACCCAAGTACGAAAATTTGGAGTACTCACGGTAGTTCGGAAAGGCGTAATACTGTGAAAGACTCGAATAAAAGTATTGATTCGGTGTCAGAGGAGGTACAAGAAGAAATAGTTATGGTTAGTAGAAGGGCGTAAAATACAGATCTGGAAGTTATTAAAATGCTGAGTAAAAAATGTATTTATAGATATAGCAAATCTAGATGGTTAATATTAATTAATATTAATAATATTATATGTATTAAAACTACGTCTTGTTGACTATTAATGAGTAACTAACAATGTTCTAACTGTTATAATTAATATTTAAATACATATAAAGAGACCTACGTACGCTCCTACGCATATTGATAGATACACTTTTATGCACTTCCGAGTTCCGCTTGGTAATTTGTTAATGGCTAATCATTAGATGAAGTTGACCAAACCTAGGCCCCGGCCCCTAAAGCGGGCCCCCTTCATTCCTACTCTGTAGGCACGAAACTGCCTAGAGAGACGCCAACAACGCTGAAGCTGTTAACTTAAAGATACTCTGTGACTCAATGAATAAAATTTATTCATTGCTGTTAACTAATCCGGTTGTTTGTCAGTGCTCAGTGGTGAAATATTGTATCTTGACTTCTCTCTATCTTTTATTTTGAATTGAACATGTACTCTTTTTAAGAAATTTGAATTTGCTATTTAGAATTAAGCTTTTATAGGAAATAAATATTTTGATTTCATTCATAATTTAATTTTTCATAAAATTATAGGGGCCCACTTTAGGAACAATTTTTATGAAATCGTATTTATGCACTGTTTTGTAAAAAAATCTTTTTGTTTAAATGATTTATTTCATGGTGTTTTTAAGAGTGAGTCCATATGAAGTATTAACTTAGGTATGGGTTTCATATTTGTACCTCGATCTGAAGTTTATGTTAGTTTTTGTGTGAAATGTGCTGTATTTCCCTTGAATGGTAGATTCGGGGTAGAATTACGATTTACAGATATGAAAATATTTAAATGTAAAACTAATTGGAGTCAACAACGAGCAAATTTCAAATAAATAAAATTTACACGATGAAGTTTTCAACATCTTTATTTTTGTATTCAGGTGGTTTAAGTGGTTTATGGGAAACAAAATTTCTGCTTCTCTTCTATTTTCTCTTTGAGCTTAATTAAATTAATTCTGTTTCATAGTTAAAAATTGAAAAAAAAATAATTAAGTAATCTACTTAATCGTTTTCTAAATTATACTACTGTTGGTTAACTAAACATTTTTGATTTTCGTAACAATATTATTTAAAGGATGGGTGCAATTTCCTGTGCCATGTCTTATTTTTCTATTCATTTAGAGAAACTAAAAAGAAAAAATGATCAAGTTGAGTCACAGATTACACAGTGTAATGCTGTAATCTATTGTTGAGTCAGCGCTCTTTAAGAATCACTTATAGGTATTTAGGTAATAACTTGGCACGGGTGACGGTATGCTACTAAAGTAATCGAACTAACCCAAATGTTTATAATAATGACATCAATTTATTTTAAACTTATTTTGTACAATACCATCAAAGTGCAGCAAATTTAATTTAATTTAATGACAGATCATACATAAAAGCAAATTAAGTTATTATCCACAAGTATTTTCTATCTTGTCGATAATAAACACAAAAACTTAAAATATACAATTTGCAAATGAGTTAAATGTCGGCTGTCAAAGAGTTTATTAACCAGAAAATCCGTTGTTGTTTCCAGATGCACCATTTCCTGAATAACCAAATAAATATCCACCAGCGTTATTTCCCTGGTTATTACCTGAGTTTCCACCTGCGTTTCCTCCGGCCGATGAGAACGAGTAACCGTATCCACCATAACCATAACTTCCAGCAGATGCTCCACCGCCGTTACTTAATCCATTGTTGCTTCCACTACCTCCTGCGTTGGCGTTGCTATTGGCATTTGTAGCGGCGTTATTTCCAAAAAAGCCATGAGTAGGAACTGCTACAAAGCTAGTTGCAACTCCGTGTGTTGTTATCGTCGCAGGTACAGAGTTGACATGTTGCTGACGATATGAAGAACTTGTGGCAGCAGGTCCTGAGCTGCTGCAGTAGGTTTGAAATTTGTAATTTATCTTACTAAGACTTACTTACCTATACGATGAAGGTGCTTGTTGTGAAGATGGGCCGGAAAATGATGTTGAAATAACAGCTGCTGCATGAGGGGCGGGCGCTGCTGATGATTGGGGAATTGGTCCAGGCGTTAAGGTAAGGGGGACTTGTTGTTGAAATCCGAAATTTCCTCCAGAAGCGTCACCCCCTGGATGCCCGCTATTTCCTAAATTTCCTACATTTGGTCCAATATTTAAAAATCCAGCTTTAGCTGTGGTGAAAGCGAAACAGCAAACGAATAAGACCTAAACAAATAAATTTCACATGGAAATCCAAAATCGATAAATAAAACTATATTTGAATTTACCTTAAAGTACATCGTCGTAAGTTATAGTTGACTTTTTTTGAAATAGATTATTATTATTATAAGAAAGAGAAACTGGTTATGATACGTATTCTGAGATTTGTTCCTTATATATACGAATGAAGTTACATTTTTTTCAAATGATGTTCTATTTCTCAAGCGTATCAAGCTTAAATTGAATCTTAATTCAATACCGATATCTCACCGTGAAAAGATAAAATTACATCTGCATATTAACAATATTAAGTTACGGTTCGCTTTGATTAAATGATACCTACCTGTACTTAAACTTATGTAATGCATACGAATGTTTAATACATTCACTACAAAACCTTTATATTAAAGTACCTACCTACGTAGAAAGTGGCTGCCGTGTTTGAATTGTAATTCAAAACCCAAAGGTAAAATGACACAATTTCAATTGGAATTTTGCTATTCACACTAATTTTCAACCAACTTCAAAAAGTTGATTACTAAATTCGTCCGGATGTCTGTGTGTCTGTGCGTTGGTCGATGTTACAGGGTTTAGAAAGCTGGAAGTGGTGTCATCTTATAGGAAATTCTTCACTGATTCCAAATCGCTGGTAAATTTTTGGATCGGATCACCCGTTCGCCGTCCAGACGCCATTAAAGTCGAAATATACACCCTTTAATATCTCGAGAACGACACGTCTAATTACAAAAAGAAAAAAATACGTTTCCTTTATTTGTTGAAACCTATTGAGTCATGATAAGTAAACATTACCCTCATCTCTCCTGTGGGGTGGAGCGGGGTGAGTTTTCAAAACTTAAATGGGAACACCTACTTTTTATTACTTTTGGATTCTTCATAAAAAACGAAACTCAAATTGCAAATTTCACCCCCAACTGCCACCCCTTTTTTGGGGGTGGAAAGGGGGAAAATTGCACGTCCGCAGAAAAACGATCTTTATTTTTTACTTTTTTTTCCTCTAACATTTTTCGTGATTTACAAATTGTCCGTCACTCTCTCTACTCCCATCTCCCTTAAGGGTGGAAAGAAAAACAATGACTCATTTGTGCAGAATCCGGTGTGGTTGTGTCTGAAGTGGGGAGGGGGGTAGTTATATACATATATATTGTATATAGTAGGTGCCATAACTCTTTAGTCAATGGCCATAATTAGTTACAGATTTGAAGTTGGTTGAAATTAAAATTCTATAAGAATTTGCGCCTTTTGATACTTGTTTAATTTATATCTTAATCTTTTTTATTTTTGCGACCATTGTTCACGAAAATATATGTGTTCATCTGCAGAAAGGATAAGAGTATGTGCAATAATAATAATTAACGAAAGTATCGAAATAAATCCATCGAAAATTAGTGATTCCACTTCATCAAACGACGAAATACAGCGTGATTCAAAAAGAATACCACAATTTTAAACGTCTGTATTTAATCAAAGAAACATAAGTAATGGAACCTTGTGTTTTACATGATTATAACGAGTATTTAAAAAAGTTTTTATCAAGCAAGTTCACAAATGTTCAATATGACCCCCTCCAGACACTCGAGCGATATCAACCCGATAATGAAACTCGTTCCACACTCTCAGTAGCATATCGGCCGTAACGGTTTAGATAGCTGCTGTTGTTTGTCGTTTCAGATCATCAATACTAGTGGGTAGAGGTGGTTGAAACACCTTATCCTTAACATACCCCCATAAGAAAAAATCGCAGGTGGTGAGGTCAGGGCTTCTTGGAGGCCAGTGATGAAGTGAATTGCCACGGGCTGCCTGTCGGCCGATCCATCTTAGCATCAACTGACAGCGAACAAATGAGCAACTAAATGAAACTTCAGAGTTTCCTTAATTCGAGGACAGATAGTGCTTAGCTCTCCTTTTCTTCTCTGCAGAGTTATAGATGTTTAAAATTGTGGTATTCTTTTTTAATCACGCTGTATACTTAGTGTCGTCGCCTAAAATGGTGAACGAATAGCGGATCCGGAAGGTAGCAAAACATTCGCGGTGCAAATCGACATTCCTTTGTGCCGTTAAAAACTTTTTATAGACCAAGAGGTAGCGACCGATTTGGTCAAGTCATCCCAATTAGCACCAAAGTAGCCGTAACGAGGACGGGAACCTGTAAAGAGTACCTAGCTATCACGTAATCACCACTGAATTCACGACTTGGACGTCTAAATCACTTTAAATGATAAATATGCAGTTAATGTTACGTAATTGTTACTGTCAATAGGTACTTCATAGTTATTTAATCTTCTACGTAGCTTGCTCGGTGTTTCCGACGTTGTAGTCACCAGCAAGATGACTTAGAAGTTTCCAAAACTTGAAAGTAGCGAACGGTGGTGACGGCTACCAATGCAGGATACTGAAATGCCACCTCATAGTTGCGAGCACGGTTAAGTAGCTTTCATAGTTGCTGAAACGTTAGGGGGACGCTAATTTTAACTTTATAGTAATGAAACTTGTAAGTGATATTTGTTAGTGATTATAACGTCGTCGCTACCTAAAAACGTCTGCCTTGGTTTACCCGGTTACGACAAAGTGTGTATCACTTCTTAAATTTACTTTATAGTTAATTTTACTGTATGGTTCCCAAATTGTTGTCCATCTATTGCTCATTGATTACTGTATGCGCATGTACAAATAGCTTAATAGCTATTTAAAGTAGCTACGTTAAAATCAAAATTGCAAGCGCGGATACTTTATGAGATGTCTTCTAATAATGAGAAAGTTTAATGGTATCCGGCGAAAGAGGATTTACCGTCATTCTTCCACTATCTTACTAACATACCTAATATATAAAAATAAATGACTTAACCAGAAATAAAAATAGGGGTTATGTTAGGTTAATTTCTTTACCGCAACTTTGCAGTGGCCGAGGGAACTTTTAAGCAAGAAAGTAATGGCAGTCCCAACTTTGTCATGACTTTGAAGTGACCGTAGGTTCCATTAAATACTTTGTGATAAATATTACTTTAGAGTAGCAGCACAGCTGTGGTAGCAGTTTTACAGTTCCTGTCACCATCATTTAAGTATCTCTGACTATCAAGTGGCAATTTTAGTGATTGTCACTTTGAAGGTATATAATATAAATTACGCCATTTGTATGGATGAAATGAGCGACGCCATTATTATCAGATGACCAAGAATAAGTACATTTGTCACGATATACATCTAAAATAACAAATTGAGTCAAGCAATCACTTAAAACAAATAATGGAAGCCGAATCACGTTCCGAATATTTTAGTTGCACTTTAATATAAAATATTAAAAAATAAAATTCTCTTAAAAAGTGCATATTTCAAGGGCGCGTGGTCTAATTAATACCTATCATTTGCATGTTTGTCAGTAAACTTGCATGCGTTTCGATTTCGCCACGCAATATACTTAGTCCGAAAAATACGCAAGTTTTAATTCACTTATTAGGTAGTACATCTTTAAGTTATTATTCTGTCTAGATTCGTTTCGTACAAAATGGAAGGAAATTGACATAGTAAAGTGCAACAAGTAATATAATGAATAAGCTGCAAGATAGAGAAAACAATATCAACTTAAGAAAGGGTAAAGTTCCCTAAAAGTTGCGGCAACCATTCTGGGCCGTGGATGCTTCGTACTTGGAACGTTCTTGCAACGTTCCCACGCGGGTTCCAAAACCGTTGCCGACACGGTATTGGCACCAGGAAATTATTCCCCATTTTGGTAATATTTACGTAACGAGAACGTTGCTATTGCGTTCCAGTCTCTAGTGACAGAACACTTTCAAGATCCTGAAATAGTCGCCGCTACGGTACAGCGACCAATTGTGCTAGTTGGGATTTGCAGATGAAGAATTGTTTTTTTTCACATTTGATACACTATTCTAAGATACCGAAGGTAAGTCTGGCATCTTGGACCGGCCGGGTTTGGGGGTGGTAGGCGTTTGAAGTAAAATGGAAGATCGCCTACTTACTTTACCTTATTTAATTCGTGGTCACGTACTGTGGTAGAAAATGACAATGCCAGGCGTTTTAGTAATAACCTACTCGCTTGGCATGAAAGCGCTTCATATACATGCCTAGCTTATTTTAACTATAGGTATCTCGAGAAATATGCAATATTCGAATAAATATGAAGACACCTTTTTTGTAGTGAATCGAATTCTCTACAAAAACGGATTAATAACTTTTATTTACAACCACATATGTAATGCTGACATTACTGACTTTTAAAAATTTTGAAAGTGTCAAATTATTTACATTTCTTTCCCTCTTCCACTTCCCTCACCCATTTCCCTCACTCGTTTCCCTCACTCGGTTTATCTTGTTTCTCGCCTCATTTAATTAAGCAAAATATTCTTGTAATATCTTTAGTAATATTTAACATCAACAAAAATAAACAAGAAGATTAACAATAATAATTAAAGATTTAACATCAACAAAAATAAACAAGAAGATTAACAGTAATAATAAGATTTACTACATTTATTTGTTGAAATTAATGGTCAAATTTGAATTATTGTACGCGTTAATCGATATTGTTAAGGGGCCGCCCTGATGATGTGTTTCACTCATTGAGTTTTCACTGCTGCAAAATCTTAATTGCTGACTTGTGTCAGGTCTTCTAATGTCAACGAAAGAAGATAAAGAGTTTGAATTGCTACAGGAAGACGATGGCAATGTCGTTAAAGATATCATATTTGCGGTTTTAGTTTGGTTGGCTACAGATACATCCACATAACCTTCAGCAACAGCACTGGATTTCCATCCCCCTAGACGCTTCAGCTGTAAAATATCAGCTCCGCTATTTACCAGCAACGTAGCCGCTGTTCGTCTAAAAGCATGACCTGTGTAGGTTTCCGCATTGGGAAGTTTCAAAAAGCTAGCAATATTGTACGGAAATTTAGATATAGAATTATATCCAAAGGGTTGATTTCGAGCTTTTCCTAATCGATATTGAACAAAAAATCTTTCATTTTCAATATCTTTTCGTACCTGGATAAATTCTTTTACAATTTCTATCCAATTTGTGTTAGTTATCATAAATGATCTGCTCTTATAAGTTTTTGTATCCGGAATTTCTATGCAAATTTTGTTTTCTAAAATATTAATATGCGTAGTTTTCATCTTCAGTAGCTCATCACTTCGACATGCCCCAGACACACCTACTATAAGCGCAACCTAAAACAATGAAAAGAAATATTTAAAAACAGGAAAAGAAAACATTTAAAAAGAAAGCCTTACTTTAATAGGAAGGAATTCTTGAGGTGCTTTCTTGAGAAAATCCTCCAAGTTTTCCCTAGTAAAAATGCTAGACTTCTTTGGCTTAAAACCTACATTCTGGCGTTTTAAAAAGGCGACGAGTTTGTAATATTTTGATATGTCAGTCTTTTTCCTTAATTCTAGCATTGTCCGTATCATGCTGTAAGTAGCCCAAAGAGTAGATGGCTTTTTTTGCCTTGCCATGTCGCTAAAATATGCCATCAAGGCTGTCTCCGAAGCAATATTCTTAGCATTTCTTTCGGCACACCATTTTTCGTATACTTTCAATGCCATTTCATATCGCCCCCTACTTTTCTCTGGAAGTAAACAGGCTTCTGCTCTTTCTGCAGCTTCTTTAAGTTCTGGTGGAGTACCAATATTACAATAGTCTTCATTATCAGAACTTTCCGAGAACATTCTGGCTTTCTAAGTTATATAAATTCGAAAGAACGAACGAGAAATTCAAAACTGTCACTAGTTGTTTATTTTGAAAATTTTGAAGGTTTGCGCCATAGCAACCAGTCGCGTAAACTAATACCGGTGACTAGATATGGAAATGTCAAAACAGAAAAGGACAAATTTTCTCATATTTATTTTATTTTTTTATTTTCAAAATAAAATATTGTCCCTACTTTTTAATTAATGATGTGGTTGTAAATAAAATCGTATACAAACCTCGGAGGAAAGTTTTCATTATTGTCTCGAGATTTAGTTAATCTCGACGCTACGCGTCTCGATTAACAATATCAATCTCTCGACAGTTATGAAACACTTCCCTACTCGGTATGTAATATACTATTATCCACGACTATCAGTGATTAATAAGTTATTGTCATTAGCAACGTGAGTAATGAATATTACTCACTGTTATTTTATATATTTCCATGGTAACCGTCCAATACAGTCAATACGCTCGTTTAGTGCGCGTCATAAACTCCATTTTGTTATCGTTTTGGATGTCAACAAACGGAACATCCATAAGTTTAAGTACAGTGTTACTGCAAAAGTCTAAAGAAAATAATTAATATTGTCATTTAATTAATTGGTAGGTACATTTTACATTTTGGTATTGCTTCTATTTAAGCCAGTAATTGATTTGTAATGAATACATTACATATAATCTGTAATTTATGACGTTTGTATATGATTGTGTCCAATAACATAACCTTACTTGTATTTTATTTACACGGCGACTTAAATAGAAGCAATAGCTGAATGTCAAATGCATAAAATGTACCTACCAGTTAGTTAAATGAAAATATTAATAATTTCAATGCATTTTCTAAGTAAGGGCGTACTTAATCTTATATGGATGTTCGGTTTGTTGACATCCAAAACCTGACCTACCACAACACGTGACGTATTTTCTAAACGAGCGTATTATAGAGAATTTTCAAATAAATATTTAAATTGAATTAACATTTATAGTCGTGGATAAAGTACCTATAGTATTCTACTCGCGTATAATGGCTATATTATTCTCTCGGTAATTTATGCCACTCGCCTGCGGCTCGTGGTCATAAACTTAGGTACCTCGTGAATAATAGCCATCATTATACGCTCGTTGAATAATATACTATTTTCGTATCAGGCTTTGTTTTCTAGATTTCTAGATTTTCTAGATATAGTGTTATCGGTGCACTGAACATTGTTTTGTTTTTCTCAATTTCTGAGATCTATAATAGAGACAATATTATTACAGTAGAACTTGGTTATAACATCATCGAATATTGCGTCAACTCGGGTATAACGTCACAATAGTCGTGGTCCCTAGAACTTCCTATAGTTTACAACGTAAAAAACATTTCATTTAACGACCAAATATTGGCACTATACTCGTTTTTAACGTCATTTTAAGTCAAGGTTTGTGAACTTTTGATCATATTCTTAGAATGCATAATAAGCTGTTTTCGTTGTTTAAGGATTTATATAGGTTATCTTAAATCAAATCCTACTAGTAGTATGAGTAAGCATAAAAAGGAGAGAGCAATGAACATTACTTACATTACTGTATCAACGCCCGCGACGTAAGTTGTACAAAAGGAGGTTAATGTTTCTTATATCAGGTTACGTTTCTTAGTGGTTGGTGTTTTAGTTTATTTACGTGTAAAAGTTTAGCTGATACGTTTGAAAATTAACATTAAATTTAATAAAAACAAACTATTTCCAAAAATAAACTTTAATTGTTTTGAATTATTATATTTTACCCAAAAATCACTTTCGCGAATAACGTCACTCTGCTATAACGACAAAAAATCGCTGGATGACGCTATAACCGAGTTCTACTGTATAACCCAGTCGACTTATAAAATATATAGTCACACGTTTCTCACTATATCTCGGGAACGGTGAAAGATACGAAATAAACGTGTAGAGGCTACTTTACGGAAAATTTAATTCTAGACAAAAAAGATCTCTTCATATTTACTAGAATATTGCATATTTCTGCAGATATAATAGTTAAAATAAACTACGCATGTATATAAAGCGCTTTCATGTCGCAATCTTTACACACGTATATTTTTTTTATGATGAGTGTCTCACTATAGGCGTATGCGTATCGGGTGTTTGTGGTAATTAGGGTAGTTCAGCAAAGCACTGTTAGTTAAGTTTCAACAACGGTTAAATAAAGTAATTATAATAAGCAAAATATGTTCAAAAAAGAACTAAAAAAACGGTTTCTAACCCACAGGTGGGTACGAACACTGGAACTCACACACGGGATTTTCACAAGGGATAAGCAGAATAGCGGTTCAGGAATAGCAGGTTTTCAGGTATGGTATGAGGTAAATGAATCAGGAATATACTCGGAATTTACAAATAATGATTTTCAGGACATAAGAACGGTTACGGATAAAATCGGTTATACAGGATAATCCCTACAATTTGCTTTTCAAATGTTTTAAATAACTTACTCCTTTCCATCTCTTTGCATCACTGCACGAATATTGTTTGGATCCATGACGCCAGTTATAAGCATAACCAGAGAAGGAAAGAAATCATGATGTAGTGTTACAACAATCTTAACAAGAACGCATAATGGGTTGCCTATTCATCTATGGACTAATGTTTACTACTAACGGAGTAAAAAGTAAGGCCCCTGACCGCTGGACAGTATATTAATCATTTGTATATGTATAACATGAGAGTAATGAGAGTAATGAAAGTAATGAAAGTAATGAAAATAAGGAAAATAAGGAAAATAATGAAAATAATGAAAATGAAAATAATGAAAATAATAAAAAATTATAAAAATAATAAAAATAATGAAAATTATAAAAATAATAAAAATAATAAAAATTATAAAAATAATAAAAATAAAAATAAAAATTATAAAAATTATAAAAATAATAAAAATAATCAAAATTATAAAAATTATAAAAATAATAAAAATTATACAAGTTATAAAAATAATAAAAATTATAAAAATAAAAAAATAAAAAAAAATAATTTTTAGAATTTTCATTTTAAAAAAATTTTTTTTTATTTTTATTATTTTTCTTTTTTTAATTTTTATAATTTTTATTATTTTTATTATTTTTATAATCTTTATTATTTTTATTATTTTTATAATTTTTATTATTTTTATAATTGTTATTATTTTTATAATTTTTACAATTTTTATTATTTTTATTATGTATGCTTCTTATTTTTATAATTTTTATAATTTTGAGTATTTTTATTATTTTTATAATTTTTATTATTTTTATAATTTCGCTTCTGTTTTCTCTATTTGTTTACATTGCAATTATAGCTCCTATAGTTAGCATAGTACCGACACGCTGGAGCAAACCTGACATCAACATTAAAATGCAACAAATCCTGTGAAGCGAAGAAAGTGCAAGCAAGATATATATTGTTCTCACTCTGGGAGCAATCATGTTTAAGAATGTACAATGCTGCATTCGCGCAGTAGATCGGTAACCACAGAGTGAGAACGAATTATTTATCTTTGTATTTAAATTATTTATCTTTTTATTCACTTTATCTGCTTCAATTCGCGACCGTGTAAAATATTTAGCATTCATCATCTACCCCTCTAAGATCTCTGGGGCTATATAATAATATTGTTTGCAAATAACGAAAGGTTGGTATCAGTGCTGTAATGTTCTTACTCCCAGGTCCTACGCTAACTTCACATTACAGTTACAAAATTCAAACCACAGTATATAAACGAACCAGTACAATAACTCCTACTCATTTCATTCATAAATCGACAGAGCTCTTAGGGACCTTGAACGCACCCCTCCACGATTTATTTTACTTTTCACTATGCACAGCACTGGCCGTCAGATGAGTTTCTCATCCGAACAGCGTTGAAGGTCACAGAAAATTTAGCGCGTGACGTCACGAGATATTATACTGGTTCGTATGTATGCTGTGATTCAAACCGCAGAGGGAAATATTTAAAAATGGCGCCAAAACCTAAAAACCCGACGTTGCCCGGCGTTGCTGATTTTTATACTTGTTGCCAAAATCTCGTAAATTTATGTAGTATCTCAGATGGAGTTATCTCAGTGCTCATATTTTTGCTTTAGATTGCAGGCGACGGTCATTTCGTGATTTAATGCATATTGATATTGCATACATGACGTCATCGGGAGAAGTTAAACGAATGAAATATCAGGGTTGAAATGCAAAAGATGATGTTCGTTCGGTTTAACATTTATATTAATCACAAACCTCATAAATAAAAATGGACTGCTGATAGCATATCCCTACTTCTTCGTTTTTGACTCCACCAAGGATCCGCCATGATGAGCGCAAATATTAGTAACATTCTGGTAACATTTGGATATTTGTGTTGGAGATCGGTCATGGTTGGTACCTCTGCTAGCAGCTGATTCAAGCTAATTTTCTTGTGTAAAGCCACAGATTACACAACTATATGTTATCTGTGGTCAATCGTGATATAACCAACTACAGACCAATAATTTAATGGTCTGTGCACTGTGCATGATGAATAAAACTAATTAATAATTACTTTCTTTCTCAGAAACTATTCTATGGCATAAAAATCATCGACATATAGAAATGGACTGCGCGTAGTTATGCTAAGCCGGGATACTGCAGGCGAGAGAGAGGGTAACCGTGGAGGCCTAGTTCTAGCTTTTTCTATCGCGTATCTATTGGTCGCTGTATTCCCATTGCATTCCCATGAAAATGCAGCAACCAATAGATACGCGACAAATAAAGCTAGAACTAGGCCTCCACCTTTACCCTCTCTCTCACCTGCAGTATCCCGGCTTAGCATAACCACGCGCAGTCCATTTCTATATGTCGATGATAAAAATACATTTTTACGAAAATTGGAGGAAGATGAGAGAAATCTATAACCTTTGATCTCATACTTGTGACATTACCGTAAGGTGGCAACATTGTTACTTGCAAGGTATTTTTCCCTCAATCTACACTTTCTATTTATTATATCATTGAATAAAGAATAGAGAGGAAGGAGTATATGCCCTCGACCTTGAAATCAAAGTGGTGGCAAAATGGCTACTAACATGTTTCCTGTTACATAGAAATTGACAGAAACAATTGCCATATTTATAACTCTAATTGGAGTTCAGTCACTGTAACAATCAACAAATAAATATTTCAAATTTTGCAGGTTATGGTCAACTGTCAACACAACCAAAATGTAAACAAAGATGACTCAACAGTGGTGTACAAGTGGCTGAACTTCCGTAACCAATTTTTATGCAGCAATGATACGATACTCTCCTTCCTCTCTATTCTTTATTCAATGGGTTTTATAATCAAAACAACTTGTACCTACTTTTTGACAGTTTTGGAGGTTAAGGCGCCAATGACAGACAATGAACTATATACTACATACCTGGAAGGGGTGCGTAAATCCATGAAAGTGAGGCAAAATTTGAAGTTAGGCAACCCGCGGTGTGGGCGTGAAATTATCTCTTTCTATCTTATTTAGATATATAAGTTGCACTCAATTTCTCACCTTTTTAAAAGAATTATTTTCATGCTATTAAAGAAATTATGGTATAAAATTGGATTTTTATTTTTTAAAGTAAATTGTCCTTCACAAATAGAAGCTAAATAAAGAAAAAATTGTCAACGTAAAAATTTTGTTGAAAACAATAATAAATAACCATATCGCTACCCAATAATTATTTATTAAACTTTATTCAAGCGACGGAGAATTTACCAAACTTATTATAACGAGATTGACAAAGACAGATTACCGTCCTCTAAGGGCATCCTTTTTCTGTTTGCCCCTGACACAAAAACTGATTGTTGAAATACGACGTGGGTCCATTCCAGGTACGTAGTATACAGTTCATTGATGACAGATAACAATCGTGGCAGTCATATTGCTCTTTAGCATTAATTTGGACCCAACTCTTGATTGGTCAAAAGCTTGGACGACTGCGCATCCACGGAAATGGCACACCTTGTATTCTTACATCATGGGTCTGTGTAACCAACCTAAGATATAACCTGAAAATTTGTATTGCATTCCCTAGCCTTATGCCTTAAATACCTTTAGATTTTATCAGTTATTTATCAGTTAAGAAGACAATAAAGTTGTTTATAATAGCTGTATTCGTTTTATCAAATTCAAGTGAGAATCTCAGCTATGAACTGAGAAAAGTAATTTTTTTTACGTGACCCGAATTACATTTCAAATCTCGCGGTTGAATTTGCGCTCATCATGGCGGACGCTGTAAGGGGTCATTTCGAAGACCTACATGTGATTATCAGTCCATTTTTATTTATGAAGTTCGTGATATTAACGTATAAATTACGCTGTCGGCTCTTATGAATCCAACAGGTGTCGGCTATCCTGTAATTTAATTAAAGTTAAGTAAATACAAGTACCTCGATAATCCAATCCAGCTACGGTGCTTGGGAATTAGCCCCATCAACTAGTCCTCGCTATACCTTTTTTAACCTAATCTGATTACGGGGATCAGCTACGGTTCTTTAAAGCCCTCTCAGCCAATACACGGTTATATTTGATGTTATCGATAACGGGCGTGATTTATTATTACGTAATTATATTTCTCAGGATAGTGATTTCAGGTCTGGAAATTCGGATGAGAAAGGTATCTCAAGTCTCCGTTTCGCTGTTGGTCCGGTTATTTTATATCCTTTGCGGGTTGGGAGGGAGTTCCTGGAATAGAGGAATACATACGCATCTCTTCCCCCCACCTTTCCAGTACGCCCATCTATTGTCGTCTTTCTTGACAATTTTCGACACTACAGGGTCCCTCTTATAAATTTAAGAAAGTGGGTTCTTACAAATATTAATATATTTTTATATTTTTCTGATTGTTTATTTTAATTACCTAATTAAAATACCTATTTACTATTTTGTATTTCAAATAAAACTGTTCGATGTATTTTGTATTTTATATTTTAAATATATTTTCAAATGTATTTTACCCACCACTGAATTAAATAATATACGAAAACATAGCAGTGCGAAACTAAACCAAACTATTATTCAAGCACCTTGTATTTTCGACGAGTGAATATGCATTCGATATAGTCTAACAATTTTTTAGTTATAATCACAGACCATGTTTTTAATGGTCTGTGCAAAGATTTGTGGTTATAATCTTATGTATAGTTACTTTGAATTTTGACATTTTTGACAGTTAGTCCTGTTTTATCGTATATAACGTCCAGAAAAATTATGTTATTTTAACGTATTGTTGTCTTATCGTGATAGTATTTCTTTAAACATATTATTATTTATAAAATGGAATTTCGTTCACAAGATATTGCACAACTTGTATTGGGTAAGTATTTGTTTGGCGGGAAAAATTACTTTGTTTACTTATCTGATCTTATTTCCCTTCTTATCTTTAAACAGAACCTTAAACATAAAAATGTATGTAATTGCTTTCTTCTTGTAGGTTATCTAAAAGAAATTCGATGTAAAAAAGCTTTTATGGAGTTACTTTATAATTCACATTATCTACAAGAGGCCGCAGACAACTATCGTAAAAGTGGGTTTATAATTACTCGAGTTGCTGGTCTTAGTTTAATTGAGTATCTGAAGGAATATGCAGCTGTTTATACAATAGGTTAGTACCCAATATTCAACAGTAGGTTTCTTATATTTTATCTAAACATTAAAGCTGCATTTATAGTGTCTGTATCGGTAAACAGAAAGTGATAAGAAATGAAAACACCTTCATAGTTCTGTAACTGTAAGAGAGTAGGCATGTGCATGATGGGATCAATTGAAATTATGACCAATGGTACAATTGTAAACAGGGACGATCCGAAAACCTTACCTTTGGGGGGGTGTTGTGGACTAAAATTGCCGACTGATGATATAGGTGCTTCAGAAACTATTGTCGGCGTAAAAAGTGTATATACTTGAGTTTAAAGCTGAATAAAAAAACTAAAAAAAGTAACCGTTGGGCCGATTCGAATGAGCTTGGTGTTAAATTAAAGGCTGTTTATTTCTACGTTGTATAGGTGTAACAATTTTTTTTGGGCCATTTCTACGGGCGCACAATGGAAAGTGCCCGTTTTTTTGGGTTGACGACGCCATAGCTAAGTTTATAGCATAAAAGCAAAACTACGGGCTGAAATGGTACGAAATTTTAGTATATTATAAATTCAACTACATAATTATGTTGAAATTTGATTTTTATAGACGCTAGAAACGATTTTGTAGCACATTGCATTCTCGGAAATGGTAGGTCGCAGGGGCATACGAACGTCACGAGATTAATTAGAAACCAAAATGTCTTGTTTTGTGAAAACAATTTTTGATTAGTTTTTACATCACCGCTTTGAAAAGATACAAAAGGCAGCTGAGCAACGCACTCAGCCCAGTTACTAGTGTTTTCTTGCTCTTCTTTATTCTTGAGATTTAATTTTAAAAAAATTACTCAAATTTTTACGAACTTTTTTTAACATAGATTTCTAGTTTCATCTGGTTCTTTCGGTTCATTTTCGCAGAAAATTACTGGGCCATTATTCTCTCCAGTCAATTCTAAATTAGTCTAAAAAATAGAAACTAAACTAAACACAGCAAAAACCAAACAAATTTAGTTTTAATTGAAATAAATAAAACTAGGTCTTTGCAAGTTCTTGTAAATAAAAAATTTATAGTTAATAAATACTCATGGGTATCTCTGCCTATAATTTTTGACGTTGATGGAAAGTTTATACTTTTATAGTTTTTGCAGCATTTGTACTTGTGGAAGGTTTGGGCTGTAAATCCTTAAATTTCGACTTTTCAGCAAGCTCCAAAAGGAGTGTTCCAACTAATTGCACTTTTACCCGTTTTCCACCGTGTTTTTTACTTTCATGCTGCTTCATCAAATTAGTAGTACATAGATGAAATTGTAATTAATATTATGTACTAAACGTAATTTTTGTTTTTTAGTAATCGACTTACTAAATATTATAATGTCGGCTCTATAAAAATTTGCCGACTGAAAAACCTTTGGGGGGGTGTTGCACCCCCCACACCCCCCTATCGGATCGTCCCTGATTGTAAAATTAAAATAATTTCTTTCAAAACTGCCATCAAATGATGCACAAATTTGTCCGGTCACTTTATTACTACATAATAGAAATTCATAGTCAAGTACTTTTGAAAACATCTGGTAAACACCAGTTATGGTAGGTCTCCATGAGGGGAAACAACGCGTAAAAATGTAAATGTGTACTTACGCTATTTTAGACTGACTGTCCCAATGGTGTCCGCTATTCCGTATTTTAATACAGATAAACAACCTATACATTTTATTATCTCTTTATTTTTGATATATGTAGTTACATATAATGTTTCTACAGGGTGACATTGAAAAAACTACAATGCATATTACCACGCGATAGAAGGCCATGAAATAATAAAAAAAATTCCTATACACTAATGTCCTATCGCCTTTTGTTTTTAAGATATAGGATCTTAAAGGTTTTTGTTTTTTTTTGTCGCTTTGAAATTTATTTTAACATTTTTTATTCGAAAATTTCATATAACAAAAAAATCTATGCACGTCAATAAATAACATGTCTTAATGGATATCTCTCTCGATAGATACGTTGAGCTTCGGAAGAATATGATCGAGCTTCGCCATAACACATAATCATGTCTCTGTAATCTTCAAACGTGTAGAGAACCATTTTTAAAAGCAATTTTAAAAAACGAGAAGCAAAATAATCAAACAAAAACGTAAACAGCAGCAAGAGAAACTTGAATAAATTATTACAATATTAATTTGATAGGTCCCATAATTTCGTAGTCAAGATGCTCTATCTTAACAACAAAAGGTGATCGGACATTAGTGTATAGGAATTTTTTTTATTATTTCTTGGCCCGCTATCGCGTGGTAATATGCATTGTAGTTTTTTCAATGTCACCCTGTATAATGTGCTTTTATTATGTGGAAATAAAACAAGGTGTTTCTCTATAACACAAAGAAACAACAATTAAAGCTATTATTTCACTCATTAATTTAATTTTACGTTAAACAATAACAAATACATCTCACTATAACCTATACTTATAATCTCTAAAGCAAGCATGCGGTGTAAAATCAGCGGTGAAATTCTACTTCAAAAACCTATACCTTTTACTTTTACATACATATACGAAATAACCTCAAAATGTAAACAAATATAATATTCCTTTTTAAATGTCTCCTCTCGGATTAAACGTCCCTAAAAATAAGACAAGGTAAAACGTATATGGTAACCTTGTCTTACTTCTTACACATACGTACCATTCATTCATCCCACTTTACCCCTCCAGACTTCACAACGGAGCACGCAAAATATGTTTATCAATGTACTGGTCGTACGGAGAAAGATTGCTTCGGGTGCGCAGGTGAACTTCGTGTATTCGGAAGCGATCGGCATGTAAACTGCTTTTTCCACGTTTAACACTGGCGTTGCTTTTTATGAGGAAATAAAACTAGCAGTGTTTTTAAATTTATATGTTAGTAACAAGTAAGAAAAATACGTGTACATGTAAAATTAAATCACATATACTCATTTAAGACAAAAATCTTTTTTTTTAATATTCAAGCCAGATGTTACTAATTAAACGGAATTTAGCGGCGACACCACTGGTATCATATGATTGCCAAGCTTGGAAAATTTACAATTATACGAGTGCGCATCCGACCTTGGGGCAATCTTTCTCCGTACGACCAGTATAAGATCACAAGTATAAGATAAAGACAGAATCGCGTGAACACCTTACGCTATTCTGTCTTTCCATACCTACCAACTCCCCCGCAAAAAGCGGGAGTCTCCTGCATTTGAGTACGAACTCCGCTTACCCACATTACAATATCAAACTCCCACAATTTGCAAGTTGTTACTCGTGAGGGAATTTTTGACGAACAGGGTAATTTTTACAGGTCAACTTCCTTGTTTTCATACACTATTTCATGAAAATAATCAGGAATTAGGTATTTCTTAGCAACAATTGTTTAGATTAAAATTTAGTAATCGATAACATTAATTTTTGCACTCATAGATATAAATAGACCAACAATGCCCCATTTTGATCCCAAAAATATGACCCCCCCCCCCCCCCCCCCCCCCATACATGCTCCAGATGTCTCCCGCATGTTCTCAATTTTAGGTTGGCAGGTATGCTTTATCTTATACAGTGAAGCATAAATACTCCTTCCTCTATTCTTTATTCAATGCCTGGAATAGTTTGCAAATTGTGTAAGTAAGAACTGTAAACATGAGTCTGATCAAAGATGATGCTATGCTAGATCCGTGCATCCATATTTTTTGTCAGCATAAAATGTTGATTCTACCTGGAGAATTGATGTTTTTAACCACTATCAGACACATCATTTAAATATTTGCGTAAATTGTTTTTTTATTTATTTAATTTCAAATCTTCCCATAAGATATAAAGACTCCGCAGCTGAGTTAACCGTCTTCAATTTTTGTCTGCTCTGTGGCAGGTCACATCCTTATTACTTCCTGAGTACAGTGTTCCAAAAAAAACAAATTTGACCTATGCAAATTTTTACATATCTTTGCGTTTCTGAATACGTAGATTCAAAAAATGAAAAAAAAATTTCCGTCTGTCTCTGTAGTCTGTCCGTACACATTCTTTGCAACACTCTAAACTCAGAAAGTATAAAGTTATCGAAATGCGGTTTTCGCCAATCGATTGCTTTCGGGCCAAGGGCGAAAATGCTAATATTACCTTTGATGAGGTCACTTCCGGTATAAGCTAAAATTGCGGCACTAATTTTTTTTATAAGATAAAGTTGCAGTTTTTTTATGTAGTTTAAGAGTATTTTTTTCTGAATTCAGTAATTATGTGCTATATTTATTTTATAAAAAAAGTGTTAATACGAGGGAAGTTTCGTGGCAACTTGCCAGAATTTTTTTTCTTCGTGTTACTCCTATCTCCTCAGCCTTTCTTCCTGTCTCAAATGTTAGAGAAAGAGAAAGAAGAAAGAACTAGAATTAGTACTGCCAAATATAAAGCACACAATTTTTCTTGATCCAGTTACTGAACAAGAGATGAAAACCACTATCCAAAATCTAAAAAACACCGGATCCTGCGGATTGGATGGATTCTCAACGAATATTGTAAAACTAAGTGCAGATTATATTTGTAAACCTTTAACCTTTTTAACAAACTTATGCTTCACCTCAGGAATATTCCCAAATACCCTAAAAACATCAAAAGTAGTACCAATCTTCAAAAAGGGCGATCCTAATGAATGTGTAACTATCGACCAATATCAATACTATCAGTTTTCTCGAAAATTTTGGAGAAGCTCTTAGTAAAACGAATCATACACTTCTTGAATAAAAACACCATTCTAGGCAACTCACAACACGGATTTAGACAGGATAGATCTACAACCACGGCGCTATCATCTATGCTGGATATAATTTACAATGAATTAGATAAAGGAAGTAAAGTTATGGCATTATTCTTGATCTATCAAAAGCTTTTGATAAATGTGAATCATAATATCTTAAAGGAAAAACTACAATTATACGGTCTACGAGGAAATTGCTACAACATTATTCAGAGCTATTTAGAAGACAGAAGACAAGTAGTCCTCATAAATCAACAGAAATCAGATACTTGCAGAGTACGTAAGGGCGTTCCCCAAGGCAGTGTCTTGGGACCATTACTTTATTTACTGTATGTTAATGACCTAGAAAACCATTTGCTGTACTATAATTGTTCTTTTGCGGATGACACTACAATCATAATACATGGGGCTGATGAAGATATAGTGAGACAAAGTGCGAATCAATCTTTACGTGAGGCAAGTGGGTATTTTAATAAAAACGGTTTAACTTTAAACGTGGAAAAAACTTGTACAATGCAATTTTACCCGAGTGCATCAAATTATATAGCAAGCCAACTGGTAACATTAGAGAAAAGCCATATTCACCAGGTGATCAACGCTAAAGTACTAGGGCTCAACATAGACTTGTCTTTATCATGGAAAGCTCATATTGAATTCTTAAGTAAAAAACTATCATCTATCTGTTATGCTCTTAAAAGACTTACTAATATCATTGGCGTAGAAGTAGCAAAAGTGTATTATCACGCGAATTTTGAATCTGTCCTCAGATACGGAATTATATTTTGGGGTAACTCATGTGCTGTATATCGTATTTTTATAATGCAAAAACGAGCAATCCGTTGCTTATATGGTCTAGGATTTCAAGAAACTTGTAACCAACATTTATAAGAAACAAAATTTTAAACACTTCCTTGCATATACATTTTAGAATTGCTGAAATATATAAAAGTAAATATTAAAAAATTTTATACATTAAATATTCATCACAATTATAACACACGTCACGGTTCTGATTTACAATACCCCTTACATAGATTAACGTTATACGAATCCAATCCAAACTACATTGGAGCACTGTTATATAATAAACTACCAAAGAACGTTCAAAATTTAACCTATAATATTTTCATCAACTTGTTAAAGATTTTCTTATTAGAAATTGCTTCTACTCTACCAATGAATTTTTATTGTACAAATCTAATTTTAATGTTAATGTTTATCAAATTCTCTTGTCCATTTTATTTATTTTATTGTATTTTATCGATTAACTAATATGTAACTTGTCCAATGTCAATATTGATCTTGCTGGACTAATAAATATTATTATTATTATTATTATTATTAAGTCTGGTAAGTCTTTCTTTGGCATTCTGTGTATCTCTTTTTTTCCATTTTCGTCAGTAGGTTTTTTTTTGCTTTTTCTAATCTTGTTCTTTCTCGTTTTCTTCAATATTTTTCTTAGGAATCTCATTTCTGTTGCAGTAATTGGACTTTTGTTTTGTTTGTCAATGTCTACAATTGATTACCGGCGGAAAAAGTATACATACTCGAGTTTGAAGCTGAATAAAAAAAATACCCATTGGGCCGATTGATTCGAATGAACTTGGTGTCAAATTATAAAGCCTGTTTATTTCTACGTTGTGTAGGGGTAACCACATTTTTTATTAAACTGCACTTTAGCAACCATTTCTAAGGCTGAACGGTGCAAAGTTTTTGGGGTTTGCGACGCCATAGCTAAGTTTAGAGGTAGGTAAATAAAAACAAAACTACTTATTCAAACGGAACGATATTTTAGTATGTTGTAAATTCAACCTTTGTTAATACGAGGTGTAAAATTTTATTATGAAATATATCAATCAATATTGTAGCACATTGCATTCTTGGGAATGGTAGGTCGCAGGAGCATTAGACTTACACGAACGTCTTTGTTGTAATACAATAATAATATGAGACTCATTTAAGAACCAAATTCTGGTCATGTTTTTGGAAAACAATTTTTAATTAATTGCAGTTTTTACACCACCGCTTCGGCTACGAGAGGCTGTGGCGTGTGCGTCCATTAGAATGTTACTCATCCCTCTCTAGGCGCGGGTGTATGTATGTATCTCTATTTTTATAATTTACTTTGCCAATTACTATCAAAATTACAAAATTTGCAAAAGGTTGCCCTTTGAAAACGAAATTGGAAAGTTGACGGATTTTCAGTATAATGTTTATTGCATTTTCTTGTAATGTAATTATCTAGGATAATTTTTTGTACACCTTGGCTTGAAAATGGGATTGGATTATCCCGAAATATGTCGCCCTATGTTTTAACCACGGTAATATAATAAGTTAGTTGGACCACAGATAAAATACACCAGATAGCTAACCTAAATGGATTAAAAGTGTAACAAAATTAAGGATAAAATATACTTATTTTAAATACCTCGGTATACTTAAACGCGCTATCTACTGACCAATTGAAGTAGCATGATGTAATTTTATTGAATTAAACTTTTTATTAATACCATAGAGAATGTAATTGCTCTATGTTAATACTATTGTACGACAGATGTCTTATGCAAATGAAATTTTAGGTAAATATTGATCGGGTCACAATGTCACATATAACATTTTGCTGAATCGTCTTTATTGAAGAGTGTACTATGTAATGAATAGCCTTGTTCTTGTCATTAAATATTCCTTTCGCAAACTTAATTCCCTAATTTTTTGAGATGTCAGTAAAAGAATATTAATAGAGATTGCGTACCTATTTTATTTGTTACATATTCTTCATAGGTACATGTTCAGAAGAATTTTTTTATATTAAATTAGAAATAGCTAGTAGTTGTATGCTGTGATTAAATTAATGACGACTGTCATTTTCTCTTAACTTCTTAACTAAGTGGAGTTATTAACCTATTTGTTTTTATTTTTTATTGTAGCGACGAGGAGCTGTTTAACTTTGATGTTACTTTATCTGTCATTAGATTACCTAGGTACGCAATTGTTTTGTTCAAAACCAAAATACTTAACCGCGATATCACAGTGAAGTTCTCGCGCAAATACTTCCATTATTTTAAATAAAAACGATATACAGTGTGTCTGCTTAAGTTCGCACCATATGGAAAACTTTTTGATTATTAATTTTACGAAAAAAAGTTATTCTTTATAAAAAGTTCTGCATGTTCTAAAATTTAAAATACAATCATCAGATATTAAATTTTTTCAGCCGTGTACGTGGTTTGTCAAAAATATGAATTTTGCTCAAGCGTAAATTAGCTTTATTTTTGGCAAAATCGAAAATTGTTATTAAAGAAGTTGATCAGAACGTTGAGTGAAATATTCAATGATCAGAACTAAAAACTACGTTCAAATATGCAATTACATCCTGCTAGTTAAAAATTTTTCTTTACAACTTTTTTCTCAAATTACCTACCTATCGATACTGATACGATTTCCGTTCCGTTCAGAAACCTCACTGTCAAACATTTCTTGATATAATACAAATCATTTGTTATCAGTGCATTCTAGATTTCACGTAACTACATCTTACATTTGCATCGTTATTGTAGTCAAAAATAGGAAAAAAAATGTCAAGTATCAGTATCGGTAGGTAGTAATTTGAGAAAAAGTTGTAAAAAAAATTT